>JAHHUM010000879.1:751711-1115312 GCA_036173005.1 Crenichthys baileyi | reverse complement strand
TTCAAGAAAATAGAGCTGAAAATAATAAGGCCTCTCTATAGTTTTAAGATATAGTTTAGAAGGCAACAGCGAAAGCACAATAAATAAAAAACCAAATCAATTAGGAATACCATTGTATGCAATTGTACTCACATCATTACCATTTTTGGACCCTTACAAAAGAATGCATTCCCCAAAAGAAGAACGATATAGTTGAAAGAAAGCCACAAGAAGTTCCATTTGCAGTTTGTCACAAGCTAAGCAGAGCACATAGAAAATACCTGGAAGAAGGTTTCTCGGTCAGATGAGACCAAAACTGCACTTTCTGGCCAACATATAAAATACTATGTTTGCCAAAAACCCTGAACACTCTCCCCAACAGAAAACTTGGTGGTATTAGCATCATGTGATGGGGGTGCTTTTATTCAGCAGAGACATATATATGTAGGCCAGAGTTGATTGATGGAAGACTGGGCAGTTACAAAAGAAAACCTGTTGGAGGCTGCAAAAAATGTACAACTGGGGCAAAGGTTTAAATTACAGCAGGACAACGACCTGCAGAGCTGGTACAGACATACCCCAAAAGACAGCTTTAATTGTAACAAAAGTTTTTCTACAAAGTTTCGATTCAAGGGGCTAAATACAAATGCATGCCTCACATTGAACATTTGTATTTGTGAAAGGTTAAGCAAACCGTGAAGATGTTTCACTCCATTTAACAAGAATTCCACTATTTTGTGTTTGTCTGTCATTGATGTTTATGGTGAAAATAATGCAAAAGTGACCAAGGAGTAAGAATACTTTTGCATGGTACAGCAACTATTGAAATGCATCCTCATGCTGGAAAAGTGAGAAATGCTATCTATTTCTACACTCAGAAACTACTGTGTCACCTTTAATGCTCAGCACCCAGTATTTCTGGAACTATGATAACAGTAAGATGCCATTCAGAGATGTGAGCACATTATGCACCACTGCCTTCACAGACACAGACAAAGAGCTGAAAAAGCACAAGCCATGGCAGTGTTTTTCCCACTGAGCAGCTAGCCCCTCCTCTGCTACACTTTTACTGCTATTGATCTTTCAGTTCTAGAGTCACCATGAATCTGGACTGAGATTTCACAAAGCTGTTCTGCAGCACATTCTATTATAAAGTAAAGAAAAAAGCTTTGAATAGGGATAGACTAACTGTGCACAGGTTAAGTGGCTGATACCGACATGACAAAGCAAAATAGTCAGGAACAGAGAAGTCCCATCTTTGTTAGAAAGATTCAAAACCATTCCTCAAATTTTAAAATGAATACTGCTCATTGTATGTAAAAGTGCTTCTCTTGAACTTGATATTTAGAACTAATTAAGTATGTGCAACAATTCTTATTCACAAGAAAAGCAAGCCCAGCAGTACCAGTAAAGAGCATTGTTGCTACATTAAGATAATAAACTTGATGTCACAAAGCTCTGCTGGATAGTTTACTGAGCCTCTTAAAAAACTGAAAGTGAAATTGTTTACATAATAACCCAATAATAAAACAGCATGACTGAGGCTTTCTGAAACGTACCTGGGAACAAAAGCTTCCATGGTTCCTTGTGGAAGGTCAGAGAGTAAGGCACAGAGATAGTGCAGCACCAATGAGAGGGAGAGGCTGAAGAAAATGAATCGCTGCAGCAGGCTACAGAAGAGGGAGAGAGAAGGGGAGAGAGGCTTCCTGTATGGATGATGCATACACAATCAATTTAGAGTTTGTGTCAAAGAACAGCTGATACAAGCAAGTCTACTTGAAAGTGCAAGCAGTAGGACATAGCTGTACAAAGAGCCTCTAGGGATTTATTTGAAAAAACAAATTTAAAAAAGTGAGACTGACGACAAAAAGATAAACAATAATATTTGTTTGAAGCTCACTGGACTTTAATTAAAAAAAAACTGGGAGCATATCTTTGTTAAAATAATAAAGCTGCTGAATATGATTCATTAAATATTAAACAGTGCAGTATTTAACACTTTAGTAGTAAATTTCTTATTTTCTTTTGACTTTTCCCTTTCAGGCAAGGGCATAACTTTGGGTCTAGCATTGGGGGGTTAAGTTCTCTGCCTAGCTGTTTATTTATTGCATCATTTACTTTTGTAGAAGGAGTCAGGCTGATTCTGCTTTCCTGTTTTAGAAATTCATTAGAATGCTTTTAGTGAGATGTACTTAACTTTCCTTTTTTCTTTGTATTTACTCTGCAGTTTCTCTGTTCCACATCAGTTCAGCAATTAATAAAAAGCTTACTTTTACTTCATCTTTCTTCTAACACAGAACCAAATATTTAAAATTTTTAATGCACCTTCATATTCATAAATGCTGCATTGTGGTGTTTCAAAGCCTCAATAATCTGACTTCGTTTTAATTTTTTGTTAGTAGTTTAAGTGAAGGATGAAGATTAACAGTTTACAACTGATGAAAAAACATTTGGCTGAAGCAGATAATGACACATTTTGTGCTATTTAGAAAAAGCTTTCAGCTCAGGCTCGGGGTTTCTGTTTAAGGAGCCAGATCAGACTACAGGGAGATACTCGGGAGCCACACGATAGGTAGTGATATGGTTTATTCGAAGACTTGAAAGTATAGGATTTCTCAGGCCAGAAGTTCAGGTCCAAACAAAGACGCACAGGGCTTACAACAACGAAGCTGTACAGGAACTAAGCAGGCGGGAACTTAGGAACATGGCTGGGGTTTTTGGGCCCCTTTCTGGCGGGAAGAGAAAAGGGGGAAAGAAAAAAAGGGAAAACGCGGCGACGGGAAAAAACAAGGAAAAAACAGGTAAGCTTTTATAACGAGAAAAGTGAATAGTGTAAAACCCCCAATAAGAAGGAGGGGGCTGTAATCAGGGTGAGTGCTGACAGGGGGGTGAGGGCCCCTTTTATGGGGAACTGAGCGAATAATTTTTACTATGGCAACGGGGGGCTAGGAAACGCAAGGGGAACGGGGGGGGAAAACTAAACCCCTAGAGAACACTCCAAGGGAAACAAACACTCCAAAAAACTAACTTGGGGGGAACCCGGGGAAAAAAAACCAAAACCCCATCAGCTAACAAAAAAATAGAAACTCTAAAAGGGGAACTAAAATTTAAGGACATAAAAAAAAGAAAAAGTAAAAAAACAGGAATACTGAATAACAGAAATAAACTGACTGCCCAGACAGAAACTAAAACATGAAGCGACTAAACCAGAGAACTATACTATAATGGGGGTACTAAATTTCTGGGAAAAAAATAAGTGACACTAAGCCTGAGAGAAAAATAACTAATAAAACAAGAGGCACAGAACTACTGGGAAACTGAATACAAGAACCTAGCCAGAGAATAAACATAAATGCACATAACGACTAACCAGAGAACATATGAGAACGATCTGAATAAACAAACACAAAACCTAAAAAGGCAGATCCTGACACTCAGTCCATCCAACTAAAGTTGTTCTTAAACTCAGAGAAACTACAGGGGTTGGACAATGCAACTGAAACACCTGTCATTGTAGTGTGGGAGGTTTCATGGCTAAATTGGACCAGCCTGGTAGCCAGTCTTCATTGATTCCACATTGCACCAGTAAGAGCAGAGTGTGAAGGTTCAATTAGCAGGGTAAGAGCACAGTTTTGCTCAAAATATTGAAATGCACAAAAATATGGGTGAAGTACCAGAGTTTTCACAGAGGACAAATTTGTTGGTGCCCGTCTTGCGGGCGCATCTGTGACCAAGACAGCAAGTCTTTTGTGATGTATCAAGAGCCGGTATCCCAGGGTAATGTCAGCATACCACCAAGAAGGACGAACCACATCCAACAGGATTAAACGGGGGCAAAAAAAGGGGGTCTAAAGGGGGATGTTCGGGGGTGCTAACCCGGATTGTATACAAAAAACATAAAACCACGGCTGCCCAAAATCACGGCAGATTAAAATGTGCACCTCAACTCTCCTGTTTTCCACCAGAACTGTCCGTCGGGCTCCACAGGGTCACTATACACGCCGGGGGGGGGTGCTATAGCCAAACCTTTGTTCACTCATGCCAAATTCCACACGTCGGTTTCAATGGTGCAAGGAGTGCAAAATCTTGGGGTTGGGACAATGTGAAAAATGTATTGTTCTGTGTTGGAGCCCCCTTTACTGTTTTCCCCACATCCGGGAGAGTTACGGTGTCAAAGCCCAAAAGCGTACCCCCCGACTGTTGCATGCCCAGAGTGAAGCATGAGGGTGGATCAGTGAGTTTTGGGCTGGGCATATCATGGCTTCCCCTTGGCCCAATACTTGTGCTAAGGGGGCCGTCACTCCCAAGGACTACCGAACCATTCTTGAGGACCATGTGGATCCAATGGTTCAAACATTGTATCCTGAAGGGGGGTGCTGTGTATCAGGATGACAAAGCACCAATACACACAGCAAGACTGGTGAAAGTTGGTTTTTTTGATGAACATGAAAAAGGTCAAAGTTGAACGTCTCCCATGGCCTGCACAGCCCCCACCAGATCTAAATAATTGAGCCATTTGGGGGGTTTTTTTTGGGGGAGAAAGTCAGGAAAAGGGGTTTTCCTCCACCAGTATCACGTAGTGACCTGGCCCCCTATCCTGCAAGAAGAATGGCTTAAAAAAATCCCTCCGAAAACTGTGCAGGACTTGTATATGTCATTCCCAAGACGAATTGAGCGCTGTACTGGCCGCAAAAGGAGGCCCTACACCATACTAATAAAATTATTGTGGTCTAAAACCAGGTGTTTCAGTTTCATTGTCCAACCCCTGTATGCTTACTGTGGCTCAAATAAATGTGCTTCTTTTCTCATCTATGTAAATGACCTTATTACATTTAACTCTCTCTCCCACATCTGAGGCCCCATTGTTATAATTTCTTATATTTCTGAAAAGGAAACTGGTAGAAATTTGTTTTTCTTAGATTTTAATGGAATGGTAAGACCCTAAAAAACACATTTATTCATTGTAATCATGCTGTGAGCTATCCCAACATTTCATTAAAATATCTTCCTCCTTTCATGAACCTTTTGACTAAAGATCAGATATTTTTCACATCATGATGCAGATCCAGTTAGAAGCTTACAGAGAAGGTTCCTACTGTTTTCTATCGCAGCCAGGCCATTTAACTCTACCTGTAGCTCAGGTTAAAGTCTCTCATCATGACCCTCATGATGCTCATCAGTGATGACCTCATGTCTTGCTGGGTGAATAAGTGATTAGCGCTAGCTTACAATTAGCCTATCCTGAGCCAGCTCTCAGGTTTAACGCTACCGTCTGAATTGAGCCGTCTCCCCTATTGTAGCCCTGTTTGATGCGCTCGGTGTAACTTTTCGGGTGATTAATGAGGCAGGCCAACGCTCCTGGACCAAGCAGCCATTCTGGACTTCTCCAGAACGGACAAATTGCCAATCCGCCTAACCCTGTGCACATAGTTGCGCAGTCACTTTTTGCCTTCTTTTCCTTTAGACTCAATTGTCAGGTTGGGTAAAGCGGGCGGTGATTATATTAAACACAATAGAAACAAATCTGATTGTTTTTAATAAAAATGTGAAGTCTGTCATTTTGGGGCTTAATGCATCTTTTGAACAGACATAAACTCCTAAATGTCTTCTTTCATGAGATTTGGGGCTGTTCTGAAAACATCTGGAGCTTCAGCCCCAGAGGTCCAGGTGACAGGTCTAACATAGCACCTGGGAACCAGCGTATTTTGAAGCTAGTCTACGTGCACCGCCATTCAGTGTGCCTGCGTGTACAGGCGTGTGCGAGCAGCATAGAGAAAACTAACTTGACAATATATATATTTACCTTATTTTTATTTTTGCTCTTTTTACAAGGTGTTGTTGTCGACCAACAGTGAAACATCATTGTCTGTGCAGAGAGTACTACCACTCTCACCAGCAACTGAATCAAAAGTACAGCAAACTGTTAATGCTTGGCAGGGAGGAGGAGGGGGTTACATTAACAGATGATGATGCTATTTTGGTGGCAAATGAAAATAAAAGAAAATCAACAGAAAATCAACAAGTTATTTATGCATTATTTATTTGTAAATTGGAGTGATGTTATTATATTGGGGGGTCATATGTAACCCCCTCCTCCTCCCTGACCTTCCCTCCATCCAAGACTTATACAGGTCTAGGGTCAGGAAAAGAGCTGCTAAAATCTCTGCAGACCCCACACACCCTGCACATAAACTGTTTAGAGTTCTGCCTTCAGGCCGACGCTACAGAGTGCTGTTCACAAAAACCAGCCGCCACAGAGACAGTTTCTTCCCCCAGGCTGTTTCTCTGTTGAACATTCAATAAAATACAAAACAACAGCATACAGATGTTGCAAATGCACCTTTTTATTTATATATATGTATATTGTACATTGTAAATATGTATATTCTGTAGTGCAAGAACAAAAACCAAAGAGCAAAGTGTACCGGAGTCAAATTCCTTGTTTGTATGTACAAACTTGGCAATAAAGCTGATTCTGATTCTGATTCTGATTCTGATTCTGATATTGACTTGATTACTTGAGACCCCCCCCCCCCCCCCACACACACACACACACACACACACAAATTACGCCCTTGCTTTCAGGGGTCCCACAGCAAGTCATCTGTCTCCATCTAACCCTATCTTCTTCTCTCACATCCACTATCTTCATGTCCTTCTTCACTCCATCCATAAATCTCATCTTTGTTCTCCTCTAGGCCTCCTGCTGGCAGTTCTAGCCTCAGCATCCTTCTACCGATACACTGACTATCCCTCCCCTTTACATGTCCAAACCATCACAGTGTGGCCCTTTTGGCTTTATCTCCAACACATTCAACATGATTCATTCCTGATCCTATCTATCCATTTCAACCCTGAAGAGTACCTCAACATCTTCATCTATGCTACCTCCAGCACCTGTCTCCTCAGTGCAACTATCTCTAAACCATAAAACATTGGGGGCCTTTGGATGTTTGTGGCTCTGATCTTCTCCTTGTCTGTCTCGGGTCCTGGGGGAAGGTCTGTGGCTACTCACACCCACTTTTGAATATTCTTATGGAGAAACCTTTTATACCCAAGCCCGCTCACACATACGCATGTTTGGATTCAGGGGTTTACAGATACACAGATATATACATATACTCTATATTGAACTGCGGTTGCCACTAAATATATCTTGCAGCCAGTACCGTGTACTTTTCAGTAACATTGTTGTTGTTATTTATGCATTTCTGCAGGTGTACAAGCAGTCTTCTAGGGTTTTGCCTTGTATTCTCTTCATCCTTCTTTCACTCCTGTTCTTATCTCCTCTCCTTTTTACCTCTTGACCCACCTATCTCCCTTTCTTGCTTCTTTTTTACCTTTTATTTTCATCTCCATGTCCATTGCAAAAAGGTTTCTTATATATGTAAAGTGGAGCATTATAGCATTAGCCATTATGCTCCACTTGTGAAAGTAAATATATTGGGCTTCTTCTTGGCATACAGACAACAATTCTGAGTGCTGCTCTGCCAGACAGGACTCTTTAAAAACAAGAAAAAAAAAAAAACCTTGCGGGTCATACCACAATCTTGTACACCTTTCCTTTTATTCCTCCTAATGTTCTTTTATCACACAATACACCTGACACCTTTCTCCCCCTGTTCCAACCTGCTTTAAAATATTTCTTTATCTTTTTTCCCCACTCACCGTTGCTCTGGACTTTTTACCCTAAGTACTTAAAATCTGTTCCCTGTAACCTCACAGCTCTACATGAGTCCCTCCCATTCACACACATGTATTCTGTCTTGCCACAGCTAACCTTCATTTCTTTATTCATGTTGGGATTCATTGGGGGTGGGCCAGTTAACACGGTTTGATAAGCATAGTTTAGACCTGACAAGGATGGCTTTACAGAAGTCATGAACATTATTTGGACCCTTTTCCAAACAATTCTAGAATTAATTATTTTAAAAAACTTTGTTAAATAAGGGTTAATAGGGATTCCAGGTTACAGATTTCTTAAAGAAAACTTTCATGTTCTTCTTAGTTAAAAGAGAGGAAACTGGTTGTAAGATTTGGAGGAATCCCAGAACTTACCAGCTTGGGACAACAGGCCTCTGAAACCAGAGTCCCAGTATTAATACTCAAGCAAGATTCCTCTCACTTTGGACTGAGAAGCTGATATTAATAAATTCAGCATATCCTACCAAACAGGGTTTGGAAACTCACTAAAGGTCTCTGACCTTTTCCAACTAATACAATATCCTGATTGCTTTTTTTGGGAAGTTAGTGAATAAGGCTGTGAGAAATAAAAACTATATTTATACCAAAACTAATTATGGAATATTAAACATTTTACAAAGAACATGTCCTACCATCTAAGGAATGCCAGAGTTTGGCCTCTTTCTCTCTCCCAGTCCAGTGCAGAGACACCATCTGCTCTCTGGTCTTCCCAAGAAGACCTTCATGTTTTTTATCTCGTCCTTAGGGTTAAGTACACTATTTAGGATTTTAGAATTTCATTTTTTTAAATCAATCTCTGGTGGTTTTTTTTTTATTACACATAAAAGTGCAATTGCATTTCCTTAGTTCTACATGCACTGTAATATTCAATACATTTTAAAATGGGATCTAATGAGGCTTGTCAGATTAAAAGTATAATTTTAAAAATAAAAACCTTTCAGCAGGCATTTAACATGTTTCATTAAGCTTACATTTCTTAAATAAAACTTTTTTTTATTTTCCTAAATTTAATGTTCCAATCTTAAATATGTGTTATCATTTCTCTGGCTTAAAAACATTGGTCTGCGTAATTAATTAATATATATAATGTGTTCCACTTAAGTGAATAAACTGAAATAAACTTTTCAATAAAGTTCTAATTTACTGAATAT
This sequence comes from Crenichthys baileyi, assembly GCA_036173005.1. Lineage (NCBI taxonomy): Eukaryota > Metazoa > Chordata > Actinopteri > Cyprinodontiformes > Goodeidae > Crenichthys > Crenichthys baileyi. The sequence continues at coordinate 1,106,478 of JAHHUM010000879.1, read as the reverse complement.
TATGGAAATGTTGTAGTGTACTTTTTTGTATTATTTTGTAACATATGCAATATATATCCTTTAAAGTTGCATAGTAGTTTTGATAAATCATAAATGGGTCATATTCCAGCTCTGTGCTTTTTAAAAGCGCTGACTCACTGGTTTTTGCTCTTTTGATGGCATTTGGTTCAGAAGAGGTTGCTTTCAATCTGACAAGATGGGATTCAGGTTTACATGAACATACGGTGATCCAGCTGTAATTTAAAAATGACATGGTCTCATAATCCATGGAGAAGGGGATAAAGGCCAGCAGCCCAGCTCAATACCAAGAATGTGATGGAACAGCACAACATCAAGTATGCAAAAGGAAAAGTAAACAGGGTTTATTGTAACAACAAGGGTACCAACACACACTAACAGTAACCATATTCAAAGAAAAATAAAGGATCTTACAGATTTAGTAAAAATTCACAAAGTAACACATTTTGCCCTTATCACATTGTGTGCAGCAGACAATATCTTTCATGTGAGGATTCACAGTATCAGTTGGCTTTTCCTGATGAGTTCTGAAGATGTCTGATGAGGCTTTTATTCCAATACAAATTCAGCAGATGAGATCTCCGAAAGCAAATCATAAAGGGCATCACTTCATGTTGCTTCAAATATTACCGAGGAAATAGTTATAATTCATGTCTATGCTCCTTTACCTGACACTATAAAGACAAGACACAGCAGAGGGAAGTGGTTAATCTACTTGATACACGTGTAGTTTCACTCAATGAATGGGTTTCAACTGTTTTTCTGCACTGGCCTTGTACAAGCTCATTTCGTTACCAATTCGCACCTTTTGTTCAAGTGTGCATAATGTTTTTCATTATAACTTTGCTACAGTTTAGCTGTGACCGTATCACTATCTATGTAATAAACCACTTGTCCCTGAGGTTCTTTACTGTGCCATTTAAAGGCTGCTTGAAACAGTCCATTGTTTCTCATTTCCATTGGCAAGGAAATGAGAATAAATCATAGCATTGTTCAGTAAACTAAAGTGTATATAAAGTTGTAAAATGCTGCGGAGACAAGTCAACCATTTTGTGACCTCCTTGAGTATTTAAATCTTGTTTAAATTATACTTCTGAATCTAAGGAAAGTACTGTATCCTAATGAAACGGTAATACTTCAGTAATTTAATACACTAATTTATTAGGTAGAATTTTCCCTTATACTGGGTTATTTCCCAAGGGGGGTTTTTTTTTTTGGTTTTTCGTTCGATTTTTTGAGAGCCCAAAATAAAAATTTCTGAAAAAAAAAAAATAAAATAAATAAATAAAAATTATAAAATATAAAATATTTATTATTTATATATATATTTAAAATATATATATTAAAATAATAGGGTTTTAAAATAATTTTTAGTGCCCCAAAAAAAGGATATAGATTAAAAAAATAAAATATAAATATATATTAAATATCTATATATTAAAAAGAATATTATATTACTTAATAATTCTATATATAGATAAAATATTAGGTATATATTTTTATATATTACATATAATATAGATAATTAATAGGGAAAAAAAAATCTATATAGATATCTATAAAATTAGATTATCTATATATATATTAGATATCTATATAGATATCTATATATATAGATATATCTATATAGATATATCTATATAGATATATCTAACAATTTTGGCCTATACAGTCATGGTGAAGACTGCTGACTTGGTATTTGTCCTGTAGACAATCATTAACACCCTCTACTAGGAGGTTAAGCCACCAAAGATCGATGCTAATAAAGCTGCTTGTTCACAGAATGCACTGAATTAATGCAACATATAAATATTTTGTTGACATAAATTCTTATTAATAGAAAGTTGAATGGAAAGAAAACGGGTGGTAGAGAAGGTGCAGAAACAACAGAAAACCCACAGCCTTAAGAGTACTGTGAAGCAAAGCCCATTTAAGAGTTTGTGCGGAGGCCTAAACACTGACATATCCAGGAAATGGGCTATAAGCGACTGTTGCATTCCATCCTTAAACCACTTTTGAACCAGAGACCGTGTCTAATATGCCTTTCCTTGGGGTGAGGAGAAAAAGGACTGGGTCCCCGTGATGTAATTTACTGGCAATTTTTGGGAATATTAAACTTTTCTAAGAAAATTATGTTGGACTTTTATTAGCTGCAACCCAAAATTTAAATAATAGAGGTAAATGATTGATATATATTAATCTGTGCATAATGAATTCATATAATAGTATAATAATGACTTTCACCTTGTCAATTACATTACTGAGAGAAAGCTGTATTGGATTTTAATGCACTGAACCAGCTTATGCAATGGCTTCCTATGTCACCTGGTTAAATCTTTCAGTTTGTGCAGAGACATGATGGGAAAAGTGGAACATATGAAGAGTTGAATCTTCTCTTAAAAAATGTCTTTTATGGATTAAGGCTTTACAAGTTGTTACTAAGAGGTAAACATTAACTATATTGCTCAATCTCAGCTTTCTGATGTTTTTTAGCTTCACTGAAACTCCAGCCCAGTACATTCTGATTTGGTCTGCCTTTCAAACATCATTTGCCAATGAAGCAAACAAAAAAAGCCCAGTATTTCTCATCGTGTAGGCCGTGTGAAAAAGTTCCCATTCTCCTTGGTGGATTTCTTCAGTATACAATTTAAAGTCATCCATATACCTGTAGGAAAGATCAGAAGACATGTGAAAAATGACAATTGATACAAGATGGGATGTCTTTTTAAAAATGGTACAGTACAAAAAAGTATTCACACCCCAACTTTTCAGATTTTGTAATGTTTCAACAATAAAAATTTATTTTATCAGGATTTTACGTTACAGACCGACAGAGTAGCGTATAATTGTGAAACAGAACAGAAATTATACGAGGCTTTCAATAGTTTTTATAGATACAAATTTGAAAAGTGTGTCCCCTTGTTTGCATTCCCTTTACTGTGGTTGTCTCTAAAAAATATCTAGTGCAAGCAATAGTTTTTATGGGCTCCCTAATTAATAAACACAGTCCAGTCTGTGTAATTTAATCTCAGAATAAATACAGCTGCTCTGTGAAGGTCTCCGAGGTTTGTTAGAAAACATCAGTAAAAAATGATCATGAAAACAAAAACAATCAAGAAAAAAATAGTTGTTGCAAGAAAGCCATCAGAAGCCCTGTTTGCAGGGGACAGATCAACCATGCGCAAAGTGCTCTGGTCATATGAGAAAAAATAAAAATGAATGTAATCGCCTACATGCAAAATGGTTTTGTATTTGTAAAATCATCACTAAACATCACCCTGAACACACCATCCCCACTGTAAAACCTGGCGGTGGCAGCATCATGCTGTCAGGATGTTTTTTTTCAGCAGGGTCAGGGAAGTCTTTCAGATCTCATGGGAAGATGGATGGACCTAAATCCAGGGCAACCCACAAAGAACTAGGGCCAGATCTAAGAATTGCTGTTCACAGGAATGAGTCGTTTCCATAAAGGCTTAAGCTCTGAATGTGAACCTGTAAATGGACGCCAACAGTTACAGATATAATACAAATTCATACCACACTTCTCAAAGTTTTATTTTGAAACCCTTGTTTAAATTTCCTTCCACTTCACACTCTATAGTAGTCCGTGTTGGTCTGTCACAAAAAATCCCAATAAGAGACAATTAACTTTGACACCTAACATGACAAAATGTGGAAAAGCTCAAGAAGCATGACAAGACATTGCATTTTCAATTCACTGTCCAAAACCTTTATTTGTGGAACAAAAAAACTGTTATCTTACTTGCTTCATTTACTTTATAGAAAAGCTAATTCTTCTGATAACTGATCTTCCCCTTCCTCCTGTGGCTCCTCTTCAGCAGGTAGTTCCTGCTGTTCTTCCATCTTCTCTTCCATTTTGCCATTTTTATCCTTCTCTGTTTCCTCGTCCTGCATTTCTGCCTCATGATTCTCCTCTAGGGCTGTTGAATCCTCCATAACTTTTGCTTCAAAATGTTTCTTGCTTTCTGACCCAGCAACCAACCTTTCATTCTCCATGTCATTTTCCTCCTCTTCAGTATGGATTTCTTGGGTCTCTCTGTCCTCCTGCTCCACAGGAGATGCATCTTGTTTATCTGCTGCTGCATATTCTTCTTGTTGGAAAGATGCTCCTGATTCTTCATTTGAGGACAGTTCCCATTCCTCTTCAGCTGCTTCAAGTGCCTCTTCTCCAGTTTCTTCTGTATCAATCTCTCCATGTGCTGCTGCAGATACCTCTTCCCTTTTCGGAATTGTGGGAGCGTCCTCTTCCTGAGCCCCAGTAGCTGCCTGGTCTTCAGCCTCAGGTGCATCAGCCTCCTCTTGCTCCTCAGCTCCTGCAGCCTCCTCCACTTGCTCCTCAGGTCCTGCAACCTCCTCCACTTGTTCCTCAGGTCCTGCAGCCTCCTCCACATGCTCCTCAGGTCCTGCAGCCTCCTCCACATGCTCCTCAGGTCCTGCAGCCTCCTCCACTTGCTCCTCCAGTCCTGCAGCCTCCTCTACTTGCTCCTCAAGTTCTGTACCTTCATTTTCTTCTTCCTCACTTATGGTAGTGTCGTCTACTTGCTCCTCGGTTGCTACAGCTGCCTGCTCCTCCTCAGTTTCTGCAGCTGCCTCTTCCTCCTCAGCAGCTGCAGCCACCTCTTCTTCTTCATTATCAGCTGCAGCCAACACATTTTCTTCATAATCAATTGCCTCTTTATCATCAGCCACCTCTTCTTCCTCAGCAGCATCTGCTTCCATGTTCTCAGGATGCTCAGCAGGAGTCCACATTTGTTCTTTCACCTGACATTGAAAACCAGTGTTACATCAGATGAAGAGTCTGCACAGCATATATTGTGATTGTACCTACACATTCAGCTGTTTAAGTTAACGAAATGTGATTGTGGTGGCCCGGAAAGGAGGATGTATGTATATTGTCTGAGTGTAGTTTGGATGTGAAGCCATGCCGAACAATTACTTTGCTCAAATTAATGACATGAAAATCTCATTAACGTCTCCCTACAGGGTCAGCTTGTACAGAAATAGCAAAGAGACCATGCAAGATGTCAATGTGTTCTGGTTTGATATCCAAGGTTAATCTGCTAAAAGCCATCCTTTTCTAGAACTGTGAAATTTACTAAATTAGTGAATTATGTATGTTTATGTGGGCAAGAATCTCATTTATCTCCTATTTAAGATTACAGTGTGTTTTCTTGTATAGACAAAAGTATTCCTAAAAAAGTATTTATCACCATTGAAGACATATTTTTATTTTTTTAACATATGGTAAATGGCCTGCACTTGTATAGCGCTTTATCATTCACCCATTCACACTGACAGTGGTTGGCTACATTGGAGCCACAGCTGCCCTGGGGCTGACTGACAGAAGTGGGGCTGCTTGGGACTGCAATACAATCGCCACTGACCACATCTGACCACTATCAGCAGGCAAGGTGGGTGAAGTGTATTAGTGTCTTGCTCAAGGACACAATGGCTGAGACAGATGGAGCAAGGGTTTGAACCAGCAACCCACTGGTCATAGGACAAACCCTTTACCACCTGAACCACCATCTGAAGTGTGGTGTGCATTTGTATTCAGCCCTCCTGAGTCAATAGTTTGAAGAACCAATTTTCACTGCAATTACAACTTAAGTCTTCCACAGTTTTTACTATTTTTTCTTAACTTCTTTTTCCCCCTAAAACCCCAGTATTCTATTTGCTGACATCCATTCATTTTCCAAATAAATCAAGATAATCCACACATCTGAATTCTTCAGGACCTTTCAAGCTAAAAGCACTGAGGTAACTGGAGCAGGGCACATAGAGCCAAAATTCCTTTGATTCTGCGCCAGTATCCTATGTCAGTTGTCCCTTCCTTCACAGCAAACTTACTTCACAGGTTTGATGTGTCATAACATGGCTTCTTGTAAACTGCAGAGGTAACTCTTTATGGTTTTCATTTGTCAATTTTCCCACTTTTACATAAAGACCAGATTTTCTGGGAGCATGAATAATAGTTGTAGCAGATTATGCCAATCTGCAGCTCCTTCAGAACCCTTTGGGTGCTTCTCTGATTAATGCTCTCCTTGCTTGGCCCGTCAGTTTAGGGCTTTGGACAATTCTTGGTAGGTTTGCAGGTGAACCATATATTTTTTCTTTTCAGATAATGGAAAATTTTCAGAATGTTTTATTTTTTAAAGCTCCTTGGCCAACACAAGGCATTGTTGGAAGGTGCTATATAAATTTATAGTTTGACTGATTGATTGATGGACTGAACATTTTTCCATAAAAAGTTTAATGTTTTTTCCTGACCTGTCGGTTGGGTATCTTTGCATTCATGAGGGTGCTTGTTCACTGTTTTTCTAACAAGCTTCTGTAGAATTCATTATACTTTGTATTTCTATAAAGACAGACTGCTCATTAGGTCACCAGTAAACAAATTGGTCGTACCTTATTTCACTTAAATTTATCAGAGTAAAAGGGGCTGAATATGAACACATGCCACACTTTTCAGGATTTTATTTGTAATAACTTTTGAAAACCCTGTATCTTTTTGGCCATTATGCACCATTTTGTGTTGGTCTATAACAAAAAATCCCAATAGCACATTGAAGTTTGCGATTGTGATACCACAAATAGCGAAAAGGTTCAATAGGTATGAATACATTAACAGGACACTGTATTAATGTTAATGATTGATGACAAATGAGAATAAAAATAGGGGAACCATGTGGGGAAGCATGTAGGATCACAAAGGTACACCGACGTGCCTACTGTTACTTAGGTATTCTGTTTTTGTGTGTTCTTCAGCTAAGAACTTTGAGTATAGTACAGGTTATGCATAAATGTGTTTTCTTATTCACACCAGAATGTACTGAATTTACCTGCTCCTCTGCACTGGCCTTCAGGAACAGCTGGGACTCCTTGTTTTCAAGCAACTTCCTAAAAGATACAAGATTCAAATTAAGAGACTTTTTAACATGAACGCCTTTGGTTTGCTGGTTTTTTTCATATTTACTATAACCCTAGCAATAATCATATCAGGGGACGTTCAATGTTAGTCACAAAAGATATCGCTTTTTTATACTGGTTTCTATAAAAAGTCTGAACCATAAAATTATGAATATGATACAAAAAGTGCCCATTTAAGAAACAAAGTGAACCAGACAGTGTGATACCAAAGCAGGCTACGACAAAGTCCAAATAAAGTTCTGTGTACGAGGAAGAGAGCATTTTTCTCAGCTTCTCTAAAAGCTGGATTTTTTTTTTAATTTACCTAAGATTAGCCATTTCCAGTAAGCTATTCTCCAGCTGAGCCTGGTAAGTGTCCAGTTGATTCTTCAGTCTTAACACCTCACTTGTCTGTCCATCCAGGCTAGAACTCATTGTGGCAATTTGGTCAGTATTTTTTTCTATCTTTGATTCAACTTCTTCAAGGTTCAAAGACAAGTCCTCAACTTTCTGGGATAGTTCACCACTCAGAACAGCCAAGCCCTCCACCTGCATCCTGACGTCCTCAAACTCCGAACTCTTCTCCATCAGCATGCTCTGCAACTGGCTCAGTTGCTCCAGAGACACAGCGGCTTGCTGCACCTCTTCCAGTTGGCTTTTCATCTCAGTGTGGAGAGACAATACCTGAGCTGGGAGGTCAGACGTCTTGAGCTGCTCGGCTGTAGCCAAGGCCATGCCCACCTGTTTCTGAGCCAGTGCATAAGATTCCTCCAGGGAAGCCAGTCGAGTCTCCATGTTCTCTGAAACATGCTGCTGCAATGAAAGACAGAAGAGGTGGTAGATGTGAGCTGAGTGGTAATATTTCTCATCAAACTGGTCCAAAGTGGTGCTTGCATTTGTCCACTGACAAATGTCTCCAAAGAACTTAGGATAATCTTCAAGAACTTAAACATTAAAAGGTTTTTGTTAGGTTTGAAGAGGGTCTAAGAGAGATGCATCATTTAGAGATTTTGTGTGTGACTTCCAATCACCAAATTTGTAAAGCCAATTTAGATTTCTCCTCATGAACTCAAAATAAGGACAAATTACTACGTTTCTACTTTTTGCATTAATCAAAAATGTAACTGTCCTAACAATAGGAAGATCATGTTTACTGTTAAGTCATGTATTCATTTATTGTAACTATAAAGGAGCCTTGAGCTGCCTTTCTGATGTGATTAATCATTATATATTAGGACTAGAAGTGATGTCACAGTGTGTGTCTGTGAGACACAGCTCCACAGTTAAACTTTATTTCACAAAAAAAATTAAAACGAAATGATCAGTTGAGATTTTAAACTGTCCTTTGCATCCTATACTGACATTGAGCATGATCTATACAATTAACATTACTAAATGTAAACAGCATTCCCTGTGCGGAGTCCTAATTAAGCTAGAAGCTTACTTCTACTATGAGATTTCTAAAGGATTTCCAAAACTTCCTGATTCAGCAAGTTCAATGAAACATTTGACTTTTCAAAAGGATTAAACAGAGCAACATTGCTGTTATACATTCAGCTCCCTGCTGTTATTATGATAAACAGATAAGCTGTTCTTAAGTATAATTTGCTAGTTACAAAACCAAAATCTAAACTCATGTTACTTAGAATAAACCCTTGTTAATCAGGGCCATGGTAAAATTAACTGTGCCTTTCTAAAATCATAGATGAGCAAATATCCCTAAATAATACTCAAAATGTGCTTGTTCCTAAGTCACAAAACATCTCACTGCTCCTGCAGAAAACACTTGCTGAAGAGACTGAGCCTCACGTGCATTTCCACAGAGCTGTCTTCCTGGAATACTTTGGACTTTTCAAGTACAAGGAAATATAGATCAAGGCAGCCATTACACAACAGAGTTGGCTGATTCATGCAAATGGATCTTTATACATGTATATTCTGACATTGAGTATTATTGCAGCAATACAAACTTTTGTATTTTCCAACTTTCTGATCAACCGTTACTCAAACAGCCTGCACACAGCTTCTCAAATAGTGTTTGGTAACCAAAACCCCTGCCTAAATACAGTCTTGGCACATTACTGTCTTGTTTATAAAGTTTGCACAGCATCTTCTGCTCAGCTCTGGGTTTAGAGTTATGTTTAATAATATAAAAAAAAAGTATACAAATAATGTACAAATATTTCCATTGGCAATCTTGATAATTTAAAGATTTGATAAAGAACCTAGCTTAAGTGCAGTGTTCTTGTTGGCATGGAACAAACAACAGCTGTTGGGATGTTGAAAATAGCAGCATTTTGTGCTCACTGAAACTTATGGCATTTTCCTGCATATTTTAGCTTTCCTCACATGCAGCTGGTAGCTTGTACGTGGCCTAAAGGTTTTTTTCTATTTTCAGAAACATTTTAAACTGCAATTCATTCATTAAATAGGTCATTATAGGCAAGTCTGATCTGGTTAACTAGCAAGCTCCAGTAGGGAATTTAACTATATTAAGTTTTTACCTTAATATTTGACAGCCTTAACTCCTCGTGAGAAGACTGCAGCTTGGCTACTTTCACCTGAATGCCCATGACGTTGTCAGTTAGTTCGGTTAAAGTTAGGTGCTGCTGGAAAAAGAACCATCCACCGGTGATAAAGCCAATCACAACAATCAAAACTAAAACCAGCAGAGGAGTGTGGCTGTTTCCACCTGGGCGAACTTCTGTTTCCAATATCTCATTTTTAAAAAAGTTATCCTCCTGTTTTTGGTTGCTTTTCCCTTTTCGGTGCTTGGCTGTCATTGTGCCACCGTATGTCAAGGACACAATGTTCTAGTCAGGCACAGTGGTGATATATATCCAAAAACCCTGCAGGTCACACAGCGGGAGCCGCGACGAGACCGCTGATTTAGTTCAGACGCTGTGATATCAGACCCCGGGCTTAATCTCCGCGGCGAAACCAACAAGGTTTACAAAGGACTGAAGAGAGAGGAGGCGTGACAGAACGGTGTGATTTTGACAGTTCTGAATGAGGAGGTGGGCGTGAGGCCTGGCTGGCACTGGGAGTGGCTGACCGACAGCCGCTGTGGCACGCCAGTTGCACTCCGGTGCGTCTGTGCGCTATTTATAGAGATAGATAGATAGATAGATAGATAGATAGATAGATAGATAGATAGCTTTTTAGTTATAGTATTTTAACTAAAGTGCCCTTGTAATTGGTAACTTTAGTAATAGTTGTAGTTTGAGTCGTTTTTTGTTGACAAAACAAAACAGTTTCGGGGATCAAATTTATGTAAATTTAGTCGACTAAAATATGTTGTCACGGACATCTTTAAGAAAAAATGTTTCTGGGAGGATTTTTGGAATTACTTTAGATAACTTTTCCAGAACCTATTAGATACTTTCATGAAACTTAAGTTCCTGAAAAGTTCAATCAAAGTTCCTTGCAAGTTCCATGATAGTAGTCAAAGTTCCGTGAAAGTACCTGGTAAGTCCTATCGAAGTTTGATGAAGAACTAGCCAGGCAAGTACAACAAAAATTCCATGAAAGCATCTAGGAAGTCCAATGAAAGTTCAATGAAAATACCTGGTAAACCCCATGAAATTACTAGGAACATAAAGTTCCTAGACAAAGGTAATTGGTGAGCAAGATCTAAGTTGCTGGAAAACAATCCCTAAGTTTAGGAATGTATTGGTGTTGTATGTAATTATAATAATTTAGACTTTATTGATCTTGCAATGGAGAAATTATTCTCTGCATTTAACCCATTCATTAGAGAGCAGTGGGCTGCCATTGTGCACCACCCAGCGAGCATTCAGGGGCTAAGGGTGTTGCTCAAGGACTCAGAGTGGCAGGCTGTGGTATTTGAACCAGAATACTTGTGGCCTCTTCAGGAACAAATGCCCTGTTCTCTAACCACTAGGCCACCACTCCCCTAGTGCAGTGTTACTTAATATTTTTTACATTCACTCATCCAATCCAATCATTGTCTCTATCCACTTATACATGGAGTTTTTAAAGGTCCCATGGTCAGGTATCAAACCCCGGACAGCTGTGTCAAGGACTAATAGCCACCATATATGGGACACATGCCCTACCTCTACACCACGCGCCACCCCAAACAACTAATGCGTTTTTAACCTTAATTTAAAGGAACTCTGTGTTTCAGCAATTTTGCAGTTTTCTGGAAGCTTGTTCCACATTAGTGGACCATAAGAACTGAATACTAACCTGATTCTGGGTTTGCAGAGTAGACTTAAACCAGAGGACCTGAGTAGTCTATAAGGTTGATACGATAGCAAATCTTTAATGCATTTTGGTGCTAAGCCATTCAGTGATTAATTAATTAACATAAGTATTTTATTGTCTCTTCTCTGAGATACAGGGAGACATTGTAAGGTCTTCAGAATTGAGGTGATATACTTTTAGGCAGACCCGTGAAGACACTTTTGCAGTAATCAATTCGACTAAAGATAAATGCATGGATGAGGTTTTCCAAGATCCTGCTGGGACATTAGTCCTTTAGTCCTGGAAATGTTCTTCAGGTGATAGAAGGCTGACTTCGTAATCTGTCTTTATGTGTCTCTGAAGATTTCAGGTCTGAGTTCATCACTACATCCAGATTTTGGGTCTGATCAGTGATTTCTAGTTGTTAGAACTGAAGCTGTGTGCTGACTAGAAACCTGGCTAGAAGACATCAAAGCAGCTGGTCATTGTTAAAACAGCTTTTTTCAATAACCTTACAGATGAATGGGAGATTTGAGATGGGCCTGTAGTTTTGCAATAGAGACTTGCTGTTTTTAAGGGCCGAGGGAAAACACCTGACAAAAGGAATAAGCTTATTATTTGAATTAAATCAGACGCTATGACAGGCAAAAGTTTCTAAAAGAAAGCTGTGGGTAAAATATTGAGACAGCAGGAGGAGGAGCTTAGTTGATGAATAATTTCTTCGAAGCTTTTTGTAGTTGATATGGTAGAATTGTGTTATTTTGTATAAATTTGTTTTGATTGGACACAACATTGGTACTGGAGTTGATATCGATGTATGGACTATTCTTTTAATTTTCTGAATTTTCTCAGTAAAGAAGTTAGCAAATTCATTGCAGGTCCTGGTGGAGTGGAGTTCAGATGCTACAGACAGGGGAGGGTTTGTTAAAACCATGGAAAACAAGGCATGAGCATTATTGATGTTTTTGTTGATGATTTCAGAAAAGACAGATTCTCTAGCATTTTTTCGGTTATATTTTTTAAGTTATGTCTGTGAAGTCTCTCTTTATAGATGGTATCATAGACCTGGAGTCCAGTCTATTGCCACCTCCATTTAGCTTTTCGATACCCCCTTTTGTTTCAATTCTTATCGATGGAGCCTTTCTCCGCTGTGATGTCTTATTACCAGTGACAACATTCACCTTAATGGGAGCAATGGAATCATTGATGTCTGAAAATGTAGAGTGGAAGTTATCTATGAGTTCATTTATTTAGTTACAGGACAACATGGAAGTGGAAGAGTAAACGTAGTTAAAGGTTTCAGTTTAACTGTTTTTTAAAAAGCATTTTCTGATAATATCTCTTTGGCTAATTGAGTCAAAATTATGCTTTTAAAGATAAAAGAAAATGTTTTCAGATAGGGCGACATCAGTTACAAAGACCTTAGAAATGTTTAGACCCTCACTGATGATCAAGTCCAAAATACGTCCTGTGTTGGCTGATTAATATGTTGAGTCAAATCAAAATGTTTTAGTGTATCACATAGATCTTTTGCCCCTCTGTCATGGGTGTTGTCAACAGGGATGTTGAAGTCTCCCACAAGGATTAAACAGTAATAATCAACACATATCACAAATAGAAGGTCATTGAAATCCCTGAAAAAGTTTGCATTGGGTTTGGAGGGGCTTTAAAACATTCATAAACATGCCTTGTACAGGGACCTTTACCTGGACAACCAGAATTTTAGAATTCAAAGAAGTCAAATTTGCCCAAGAACATCTTTTGTGAATCATAAAACAAAGTAGAGGCATGTTCAAGCTTTTTGAAGGTCTTTCAAACCTTTTCGTTGTACTCTTTATTTCCCTGGCCCTATATCTGTTTTCAGTTGAATGTTTTTTCTTGTTTTTTTTTGTATTAAACATACTTTTCATCATTTCTGAACTAAAATGTTTTAATTGGTTGGATGTAATATTCTAATCTTAAATGTCATTTTTTTCCATCAGCTTTAAAGAAATTCATAGAGACTGAAAACAGTCTGTGTGTAATTCATCTATAGATTGTGTTTCGCAAAGTAAATGTAGTTACTGAAACAAAAAAAATCTTTTCAATAATACTCTAATTTATTGAATATGACTGTACGTGATGTATCAGTTAGAAGGGCACTTAAATATTAATGTATGCTGGTTACCTTTATCAGCGAATTTGACATGATCTGAACACATTTTCCAGTACAGACTGATTGTTGCCTTAACACAATTAAGTGATATTAGTTCAATGTTAAACTGAAACAAATCTCTTTAGGATGCACAAAGATCAAAGGAACACCTCTAACAACTTTAATATAAAGGTACAAATCTTCTTTAAAGTATATCTGAGGCAGCTGAGTCACTGTGTTAAAATAAAATTAAATATGAAGGATACCAGACAAGACAATGAATTAAACTGTAACTGATTTCTGATTGGAATCATTCTTTAATTCACAGACAATCAAGAATCTGATGCTTTATTATTGCAGCTCCTTTATTTTCCAGCAGTATCATTTCATCAATATTATTTCAGTGTATAACAACCTTTCTCATCACCCTGCTCTGGACAGATGATCTTTGAACAGTGGTATCTTCAGCTTCTTTACTCTGTATAAAAAGCACAGATTATTTAGCATAATTTACTCTCATGTTCTTGCTACTTTGAATGTATAGTTGATATAAAAGGTCTACATAACCCAATTCAAATACTAGATTTTAGTGATATAAATGAGATGTATAAATAAAACCAAAATAAATATTTTCAGGATGTTTATACCCTTAACGTGACACATAATCTGAAAAACCCAATTGAAAAAGAATCAAAAATTGTTTAGAGGGAAAATAAAACCAAAAATAAGTGCACACACCTTCCTATAGCTGGGAATGTCACTGTATTCAAATTTAACCACCACATTATGCTAGGTAGGAGTCTGTAAAAACCTACTATCATTCAAAGTCCTACAATAAAGATAAGCTGTTCTAGTTATCTATTCCTGAATCGTCGAATCTTGTGAAAAGGTGATGGTCAGGAAAAGAGTACAAAACAATTTCCAAGGCATTAGATATATCAGCAACACACTAAAATTAGTCTTCATCAAGCGGGAAATAATATGGTGCAACAGTGACATCACCAACAACTGTATGTTGGTAGAAAATTAAAGAAAACATGAGAAATAAGCTGCTCACGGACGTTACTAAGAGGCCTACGGTGACATTAATAAAGCAGCAGAAACCCCGGACAAGTACTTGCCATATTCTTTATAAGAAAGAAGAAAAACATAAAGTCTTTCAAAAAAACTTTTGTAGTCTCCTAAAAGCATGTTGGAAAATGACTTATGTGCCAGCGAAAGCAAGGTTCAACTTTTGGGCCATTATTCCAAAAGGACAGTTTGCTGGAAAAACTGATCACTCATCACTAAAATAAGAACATACAGAGTGATGCATTGTGGTGGGAGTATTATGCATCTTTAGGACTGCTAAAACTGGGCCCTACGTTAAGGTAAGAAAATTATGGAATAGCACTCAATGCTATCACAAAACCTTAAGGCTTCAGCCAAAAAGCTGAAAAGGAGTTTCATCTATTACTACAAAACCAAACCAAAATATAGGTCAAAATTAACAAAAGAACGGCTTCATCACTTTAAGTTTTAAAATGGTCCAGCCAGAGCCCAGACCTGAATCCAACTGAGGATCTGTGAGGCAAACTGAAGAGAACTGTGCACAGGAAATATGCTCACAGTTTTAGAGCATTTTTGCAAAAAAATAGTGGGCAAATATTCCCGTGTCAAAATGTACCACAATAAGAATGAGTGTTGCAATAAAATCAACACAGTATTAGTTAAAAGGTTTGTACAGCTTTTAAACCCCACCACAAAATATTTACTTTTCTTTTTCAACTTGGTTATGCAAGGTCAGATGAAAAGGGGAAATGTTCTGAAAGGAATTTAAAAGCACCTTAACATAGCATATTAACAGTGGGTGTGTATACTTTTTATATGCACTGTAAGTACAGCCATGTTTCAGTCTTACCTCTGACACTGAGCACTGTGGAGCATTCAGCTCGTCCTAAGCTGTTTTCTGCAACGACGGTATACTCTCCTACGTCTTTGGGACACACACGGAGGATCAGCAAGGAGCAGACGCCACACGTGTTGGAGATGTAATAGTTGGTATCTGTGTTTATGCTGACATGGCTTCGATACCACGTGATACGAGGTGTGGGGTTTCCCTTCACTGCACAGCTCATATGGCACTCATAACCTACTGTTGCAGTTTGAGGCTTCAAAAGTACAATGAAGGTTGGAGTGCATCGCAAATCACAGTCCTTACTTGTTGGTTCGATTTTCACAATTTTTTCTGTAGGAAATTACAGATAGTGTTATCCTATTTGTCTTAAAATGCACTAATTTTGACTTTGAGATAAGATAAGATAGAAAAACACACCTTTCTTTTTTGCCATTCCCCAGGTTGGGGATTCTGAGGGCGGTGATATACCCATGTCATTTTTGGCGTACACTCGGAAATGGTACTCCCTCCCTTGCAAAATGTTGCAAACTGTAAACCTGTTATTGAAGAGCCTATCAGCCACTGTGGTCCATGTGTGCTTAGTGGAGTCCAGTTTGGACACTGTGTAGTGGAGATGATCATCACGCTTCTCATCAGGAGAAGGTTGCCAGATCAAAGTCACAGTCCCGGGAACACCTTCTTCCAGTTCCACCGGTCCAGGAGGCTTTGGATCATCTGGGAACAAAGTTCACAGTTTTACTTATATAACTACATTTGAAAATGTTTAAAACTCAAAGAAAAAAAACCCCAAAAAACAACTGTTTTACCTGTTACCCTGACCTCCGTACTAAAGGTTTCCTGTCCAACAATATTTTTCACCAAGACAGAGTAGATGCCTGAATCTGAGCGCTCAGAAGTGGGAATCAACAGCTGAGATGCACCATCAGAATTACTGATTGTAACATGCTTCATCACTGGCACATTGTCTTTTAACCATGTAATCTCTGGCCGTGGGGATGCCTGTTTAAAAAAGAAGCACAATTATACAGTGCCTTTCAAAAGTTTTAATTCCCTTGAACCTTTTCCTCTTTTGTCATGTTACAACCACAAACTTCAGCACGTTTTATGTGGTTTTTAAGGTATAAACAAACATGAGATAGAGCATAAGTGTGAAGCATAAGCAAATCTAAAAGGTGTGGCATGCATTTGTAATTACCCTGTTTACTGTAACACAACAGACTGGGATTAGGTTGTGGAGAAGTTTAAAGCAGCATTAGGTTATAAAACAATATCCAAAGCTTTAAATATATCAGACAACTTGTTAATTCGTCATCCGGAGAAAAGTGCTGCACAAGTGTAAACCTACCAAGACATAGCCATACACCTAAACTGACTAGCCAGGAAAATAGAGCAATCATCAGATACGTAGTTTAAAGGCCAATGGTAACTCTGGAGGAACTGCTGAGATCCACATCTCAGTCATGAGAATCTGTTGACAGGGAACGTATTAGTCGTGTACTTTACAAATCTGGGGTTTTTAGAAGAGAGGGAAGAAGAAAGCAATTGGTGCAAGAAAGCCATAAGACGTTCGATCTAAAGTTGGCCAACAGTCATTTAGGACAGTGTTTTTCAACCCTAGTCCTCAAGGCACACTGTCCTGCATATTTTAGATGTTTCGCTGCTTCAACACACCTGATTCAGATGATTGCAGTCTGTCAAAAGTCTGCTAATCAGTCGTGAATTAAAATCAGGTGTGCCGAAGCAGGGACACATCTAAAACGTGTAGGGCGGGGTGCCTTGAGGACCAAGGTTGAAAAACACAAAGCAAAGCAAAAGTGCAAGAATGTGCTCTGATAAGATAAGATAAAAATGTAACTTTTTGGCCTTCACACAAAAACTGCACATCACATACAGGGGTTGGACAATGAAACTGAAACACCTGTCATTTTAGTGTGGGAGGTTTCATGGCTAAATTGGACAAGCCTGGTAGCCAGTCTTCATCAATTGCACATTGCACCAGTAAGAGCAGAGTGTGAAGGTTCAATTAGCAGGGTAAGAGCACAATTTTGCTCAAAATATTGAAATACGCACAACATTATGGGTGACATACCAGAGTTCAAAAGAGGACAAATTGTTGGTGCACATCCTGCTGGCGCATCTGTGACCAAGACACCAAGTCTTTGTGTTGTATCAAGAGCCACGGTATCCAGGGTAATGTGAGCATACCACCAAGAAGGATGAACCACATCCAACAGGATTAACTGTGGACGCAAGAGGAAGCGGTCTGAAAGGGATGTTCGGGTGCTAACCCGGATTGTATCCAAAAAACATAAAACCACGGCTGCCCAAATCACGACAGAATTAAATGTGCACCTCAACTCTCCTGTTTCCACCAGAACTGTCCGTCGGGAGCTCCACAGGGTCAATATACACGGCCAGGCTGCTATAGCCATCCTTTGGTCACTCATGCCAATGGCAAACATCGGTTTCAATGGTGCAAGGAGCGCAAATCTTGGGCTGTGGACAATGTGAAACATGTATTGTTCTCTGATGAGTCCACCTTTACTGTTTTCCCCACATCCGGGAGAGTTACGGTGTGGAGAAGCCCCAAAGAAGCGTACCACCCAGACTGTTGCATGCCCAGAGTGAAGCATGGGGGTGGATCAGTGATGGTTTGGGCTGCCATATCATGGCATTCCCTTGGCCCAATACTTGTGCTAGATGGGCGCGTCACTGCCAAGGACTACCAAACCATTCTTGAGGACCGTGTGCATCCAATGGTTCAAACATTGTATCCTGAAGGCGTTGCCATGTATCAGGATGACAATGCACCAATACGCACAGCAAGACTGGTGAAAGATTGGTTTGATGAACATGAAAGTGAAGTTGAACATCTCCCATGGCCTACACAGTCACCAGATCTAAATATTGTTGAGCCACTTTGAGGTGTTTTGGAGGAGCGAGTCAGGAAACGTTTTCCTCCATCAGTATCACGTAGTGACCTGGCCACTATCCTGCAAGAAGAATGGCTTAAAATCCCTCTGACCACTGTGCAGGACTTGTATATGTCATTCCCAAGACGAATTGACGCTGTACTGGCCGCAAAAGGAGGCCCTACACCATACTATTAAATTATTGTGGTCTAAAACCAGGTGTTTCAGTTTCATTGTCCAACCCCTGTATACTACACAGAGAAACATGGAGGTTGATAGAGGAAAAGCCCTAAAGAAAACATCTGAAGGCTGGAAAAGGCTGGAGAAGACTTCAGAATGAGGCAAATGTTTATCTCCCAACAGGACAACCATCGTAAACATGCAACCATAGCTACAATGGAATAGTTTACATGAAAACACATTCATGTGTTAATAGTCAAAGTCCAGACCTAAATTAAATCTGTGACTGATTTTGACAGAAACTCTCCAACCAATCTGACAGATTTTGAGCTTCTTTGTAAAGAAGAATGAGCAAAACTTTCCATCTCTAGATGCATAAATCTATTAGAGATATTGCCCAGAAAACAGCTATAGATGCAGCAAACCGTGGTACTTCAAAGTAATGACTCAGGGGAGCCATACAAATTTTTAAAACTATGTACAGTATTCTGTCTATTTGAAAAGCATGCACATTTATACTTTTTCTTGGTCTATTAAATCAAATTCTCATGAAATACACTGAAGATTAAAGTTTTAACATGACAGAATGTGAAAATAGAATAAGGTCAATGACTTGAGTAAATCTCACCTCAAAATTGACTCTTATCCTGACAGAGTTCCCTGCTCTCACAACCATGAAACTCTTCATCTGTTATTGGAACCTTGGTAGTACTTTATGAGACAACAAAAATTGTTTTAGTTTCAACTTAGTCCCCTTCCCCACAACCCCTAGTATCACACATGCCACCCACCGCCCACCACCGTGTCCTTAGACCCCCACACCACAGTCCGTAGACAGACTGTGTATTTTCCCCCATGCGAGGACAAACACAGTATGTGAATACATCACCACTCTATGTGCGATAGTTGCTTAGGAACCCTCCCCGGTTCCCGGCTGAATGTTGCTATTTAGCATCAGTGATCGTCGTGAGCCACCATACACATATCAGGTGTGCTTGTACCCAACCACCTCACTGTCAGATATGATTATGCAATTCAGCCTCACAGCACCCAGTAACATGACAGCACATATTACTATCTCGGAGTCTACATATCCCCCGGGCAACCGTGTGTGTCCTCTGCTCCTCCCGTCCGTGAGAGCCGTCCTGAGCCGACACGACCGAGTGGTACGACATCACCCCTCCAGTTGAGCCCTATTACACATGACTAAAGTCTGTGTCCCGTTCAGGATCACTGTGACACACACACAGAGACAGTACATACCCATCATACAGCTGTGTCCCACGATCCGTGCACTGGTCAGCTCTGGTTGTTGTTGTGCAGCCACTGTCTCAGAGTTTTTTGGACCCCTGTGGCTACCCCACTAGAGCTGGTGTGATGGTGGTATAGCTTCGTTCTCTTATTCACCCCCTTGTCCACACGGACGTCCTTCTTTCAGGTCTGCCGCAGATATACCCTCTCAGCCTTTTTTGGTATTACGCCCCCCCTCCCGGTCTTTCCTATCACGTGGTAGTCCCTTATTGTTGTAGCTATGACGCTTATCGTGTTACCACGTTGCGCCACCACATGTACAGATGTTCGAGTTGTTGTCTGATATCACCTTATGTGTAGCACCTGGACACACACCTGTCATGTACCACGTATTGAGTACTCTTCCCCTGCTGTGAGTTTCACACATAACTGTTAACTTTAACAGGCAACTCACCCTCAGATCGCCCACACCACTATACACCCACACTCTCTGCTGGCGCTGATCTACCTTCACAAGTCCTGAGATATTGAGTGGTTTTCTGGTCCACGATCCACCCGATCACTGCGCTACCTCGTCGTGCTTCCTATGACTTCCCCGAACACACCCTCACTGTACATCCTGTGTGGGTATTTACACATGCAGCCGCCCATTTCCGAATGACACCATACCCACCACACCCTCACACACACACATAAGTCAGTATTCGAGCTGACCACATCTTCATAGCGGCTGTCCTGCCCTTTCATCACCCACTGTTCACACCGTCTAACAGCATCTGAGTGAGAGTCCCTTTTACCACATATCGTCCACAGTACCTATTTGGGTGGGACATTCACGACGGTTGTTACAGCAGACAGAGCCCTGACGCTTACTCTTTATTACCAGTTGTATTATCGGCGATTCCCACTCCACTAGTATACGCCTAGGAGACCCGTGCACACGTTTCCAATGCTAGACATCGGGACCAACGCCACACTGAAAGGGCATTGATCGCTGACACAGAGGACCCCGACATCCGTAGTTCACACCCTAGCAGGAAGCTCTTCGGGAGGCTGGACTACCCGGCACGTAGAGAGACTACCGGTGGCATGAGCCGTTCATATCCCGCACAGTATCAACCATACAGGGTGCCGTCATGTTAGCGTTAGAATGAGAACCCCACAGTTATAGCGCACACGCACGTCTGATCGAGGAGTTGTTGTCTTGTACGTACCCCATATCACTACCCCCACGTGCGGCCAGCTAATGTCACACGCGCTGCATACCCAGTCACACCTCAAATGTCGTATGTACCCCCTCACTATTTCTTCCCGTGATTGTGTTATGTAGAGAATTGCATAACGACACCTGTATGTGTGAATCCTACATCCAGCACCAGAGGAGTCAGACGCCATCAGCCTACCCTTTACTTTGGACACTATATATACCCGAGTGTACACCACTGGCCCACCTAGAGACCACATCCTCTGTCGGGGTGACACTACCATCAACGACCTGTAGCAGTGGACTGCGCTATTCTCCGGACAGGTCATGCTGAATTTTTAATATTGTTCCACTCAGCCACTGCACACAAGTAATCCCTTTGACATTTCAAGACGAGGTAACAGTACATCACGACATACTGTGTCGCCCGTAACCAATCCAATCATCTACTGTGTGCGCCTCGTGTAGAACAGGTGTGTATGAGTTGAGACACATACCAGCAGCGACTCGACATATATATTTGAGTGTTCAACCCATTGTATGTCTCTGTTACCGCAGGCGTGGTGTAGTTGCCCACACTATGCGAGCAGTCATCACACAGTAAGGAAGTTCAACCGTCACATATGGAGGATGAGATGACCCACCACACGCTAAAATTCACATCTTGTAGAGTATTGGACGTCTCACACAATCTAGTCAAATTCACAACTGCATGTGAATGTTATTGCAACCAAGCATTCACACACTAGGTACACCTCCAAGCAGGATACTGTCTCACTCACACAAGGGGTGGCCACGGATAGGCTAGTGTATGTGGAACATAAATATGCTTTATGACATGTCCTCTGCGAGAGAGGAGTATGGTGATCTCACGCTTTAACACGAAGACGTGTTATTTATAAACCCGTATATCTGTGTTATCAACACGGCAATGACATCCGTGGACCTGCTCTCTGATCGCAGAGCGGTATGTCACACAGTGTGTTGTGTCCTGACGAGATTGTGCCATATATCTAAAAAGAAGACAGGCCCATTGCTTGTTAGCGAACACACAACTGTCACTTATGTGGGAGTATGCCCTTACTAGCGTATATAGCTAGTCCTTGATGGCGATACTCACCCTGGTCAGATCCGGAGGTACGTGAGAGGTTCGGACCCTACTCACACAGATAATCTATTGTGATATCGTGCACATGAGATGAGCTGCTATGCAGACATCAGAGCCACTGTATGTGCCTGTATCACCCAGTATGGGGCCTATTGATCAAAGTCGCACACCCCGAGTCCTTTTCAGTTATCCTTGTCTTATTCTACTATCCCTTAGTACATTGCGACCACTTGATTTAGTCTTCCACATGCTATCACCCCTCATAAATGTACCTTACCTTTTTTGTACTTTGGAGATCATTTGACGGGGTTTGGCCCGCCCAGTCACTTGTATCGAGCACCATGACTTTACATACGAGCGCACCACACAATCCTTTGTACACTAGTCTGAGGTCTCCCATATAACGCGCTCACCATTTTTCACCCGCCACCACGGAATACAGCACGCCTCTGGACTGTAATCACACCATATATTCGTCTCGAAGAGAGAACCTCGACAGCGCCGGCGTCACCACCTCATGCACCGAGACAGCCCCTGCGCACCGCTGGGAGCATATCTTCCGAGAGACCAATTTTATTAATACGGCCTACACGATGAGCGCACAAGTGCCGACTTACCAAACGACCGACACCCGTCCTCCGTACTTTTACTTCAGTCGCGGAAGTGTTAACATAGCAACTACTGAGAGACTCGAGCATAGACCAGCATGGCCCCCCCTGACAGCCCCAGAGTGCCATGGCGTCAATGAACCTTATTATGTTTGTATGTATGTGACTAAGCAGAGGAAGTGATTATATTGCGGTATGCATGGCTAGTCTCAGGAGATTATGGTATCGTTAACCTTCGATGACTTTATCATGGGATTCATCAAAAACACACTTAGTGTATTCAGCACATGCGGAGTAGTGAGCACCACTTCGTGAGTATAGATGTAATTGTGGTGCTATTTGCTTTTGCATGTCACTACTGTATAGCCACACACCCGGGTTCACACCCACCCTACACGATGCCACCATACATACAAATTGTGTTAAGAACCCACGATCATGTGACTTGAGCAACATATGAGTTACCGTGACAACACGAACAAGGTAACCGGTCAGCTCCTTGGAGGTCACAGATTGTGCAACGACTAGCCACATCTTGCTGTCACATACAGAAAGAACTTTTTGTATGCAGCACAAGCGGATGACTACTATGCAGCTATTCACACATTAGGGCCTTCAGTCTCAACACCACCATAATATGGCTCCACCCACTATTGGACTGTTGTTGAGCATTGCTTGTCAGGTGACACATTGTTTGCAGCCCTTGGCTCCTAACACATAGTATCCTCGAGGTAGTTAGTATAGTGACATAATGCACTTTGGGTGTACATTGCTCCACACCACACCGTGATACACTCTGTCTTCTCGTGATATTTCGCTCGGGGATATAAGCTAGTAATGCATAGTGTCAGCATGATGCTCGAGATTGATGAACGACGTATATGGAGCAATGTTTCACCTTTTCATCACCAACCACGACGACGAGACACTGACAGATTGTGGGCGCTTGCACAGAAACTTGTCGACCACAATATAGAGACAACCCGAGACACACAGTGGAGCCTGGGTCATAGTAGAGCGTAGAATCACCGAGAGGAGATTGTGGAGCCTCTCTGTAGCTAGTACGCAAAACCAGGGGCATCAATTTATTCCATGACCGGCCGTGTATCATTGAACGATGTATGAGGAAACTACTAGAACAGACAGGAGAATATAGATACGACGCCAGAGCAACACAAGGAGAGAGTATTTGAGGTATCGCACATATGTAATTCTGTTGACTTGTTGAGCTATAGGAGAACAGACCTGATTCGGAGTGACCTTATCACTTGAGTGTTCACATGACTTTATACAGACACATAACTATATGTGTTTTTCACGTTCATAAGCACGACCGCATACCTGTGTTGTACCTGTAGATCATCACCACCTGTGTTGTACAGACAGTATTGTGCGAGTACTAGTGTCCTACAGTGTCACTCCAGTATCCGAGCCACACCGAGAGACTTTCGCGTCATTACTGTTGTGCGCGTGAGCGTTGGGGATTGTGACACATGTTACCAGTATGTATAGGAATTACGATGTGGAACTATCTATGAGATGCATGCCCACGAGACGTAATCTTTGCTATGTGTCGTTGTGCCATCAGACTGCTCGCATCAAGTCTAAGACGAATTTAGATTTCGGCACAACACAAAAAACTAACGTTTGTGTTACTACGAGCACTACCATCTGGTTTGTATTGGGCAACCAAATAAAATGTATGTGTCGCCTATGCTATTTCCAATATTTTGAGAGCCATAAAATCTATGTTCCTTGCCACAGCACGTTTTTTTTTTCGCATACCGGCCGCTGCGACAGGACAGATCAGGTGGTATATTAATAGGTATTTTGGTCTATTGTCAACCCACTTGAGTGCGAACCAATGTCTGTGGTGCATACAGGTCAGGTCACACGGGACTTATGACATTCCAACCTGTCGGTGCTGAGTCCCGGTCTGGTCAATAATTCTACACAAATATGATTTATCAAAAAGTCAAATGCGCCTGCCCATTGTTTTTCATTTTCCCAGGTCGCGTATCAGCGTGTCTTATGTGTTTCTCTCCCTTCTAATGCTATCACTTTGTTTTTCAACTCTTTATATATGCTTCGCCGTCTTGTCATGTGACACATTTATCCTTTGGATGCGTCCCCGTCTCACTTAGTTGTTTATTTTGTCCACATTCCCCTCGAGCTATGCGGACCTTTTAGCGTGCGTATGTGTTGTCACTATGCAGCACTTTTCCCTCTTGATCCCCCAGTGAGCCCGAACTATATGTCCATTGCTTAGTGTGTCCACCACTCTGACGTTCCTGTCCTACTTCTCCATCACCAGTGTGTATGTTTGCTTGCCTACATCCCATATTTTGATTCATTTTTCCCCCCTTTTGCTATCCTCGTAGTCCCGTCTCCCTGTTCACCTCCGATCCTCCTGTATTCGCTGGCCCGTGAGCCCCTATCTCTGTTCCCCCCTGCTTTAGTCACTTCTGTTTTGCGTTTCTGCTGTATTCCTCCGTCCCCTGCTCCCCCCTTTTTGAGCCCTCTCTTGTGTTCTCCTTTCCTTATTTGGACCAGTCACCCTTAACATGTCCTGACCCGCTCCATTTTTTTTCCCCCTGTTCATTCACTTGTGTCCTTACACTCTTTCCCTAGTACTTCCTTATCTGTCCACCTCTACGTGTCCCGTTCTTGTGTTTCTCACTCTCCGCCCCTCTGTTGATATTTCACTGATATCCTCATTTTGTTTGACACACACCTTTACTTATTTTTCTGTTTTGTAGATACCCCTTCACCCAACTACTTTGTGCGCCCTATGTACTTTTGTTGTCCTGTGTCCATCATATGTATTGTGATTGACCACTACCCCCACACACACTACACCTGACCATAAGTGACACGTTTAATCCCCACTATGTGAGCAGTATGTTTATTCGAAGTACCCATATGATTTTTATTTAGTCATACATGCTCAAATTTGACCATATCCTGGTGAACACGCATCGGACGTGAGGCACAGTAGCATTGGAGTACTAGAATCTTAAACAACACACAATATGCCGTATTTTGAGTATATTAATTTACGTGTATTGTATGCATTATTTAATTTAAGTGTGTTATTTCACGACCGACATATTACTGTTTTTCTAAGGCAGAAGATAACACTTCTGCACAGTGATGTAGAGGGGCAGAGAGAATGGCCGTGTTGAATGCACGTGTCAAGGTTAGTGCAGCGTAGGACCCCAGAATGCAGACAAGCAGGCAGGATGATGGTGAAAAGATTTAATAATGGAAAAACAAAAACTCACTCAAAAGAGGAGGCAGGAAACAAAACAATAAAAGCGCAGGCAAGACAGGCAAAGCATGATCCGAAACACAGGTGACATGATCTGAAAATGTTCTGCACGATAAGTAACTGAACAGGGTGTATTATGTGACCGTGAGCAAGAGACAGATTAGCTTAGTGCAGGTGAACCGAATAAAGTTAATGGACAGACAGACAACGACGTTGACAGGAGCAAAAAACAAGACTTCAAGGATACAAAAAACTAATAGAAATATAACTAGAAAAACATGAAACTAAAGCATAACCAGATCCAAAAACCTAACTTGACAAAACATGAACTAGAAGACAAAAACTAAAGAATGACCAGGAAAATAATAAACAGAAGAACGATTCAAAACCTTAACTGTGAGAAACATTTAAGGAAAAACCCGAAACCAAAAACCAAACAACCCCAAATCATAATACTTCACAGATCCCTGATTGAGTAAAGAACATATGGAAAGGCCTAGAAGTCAATTAGTAATCGGTTACGATGCCTATGAACAAGGGATTTGTTTAGAATTAACTGAGATATTTTGGATTCAGGAGTTCGGCACCAACATTTTGAACAGCTCAAAACCTTTGCCATGAATTCCAGATGGCTCAAGAATTGCAAGAAATGACTAAAATGAAATATGACTCATTTATGAATTCAGAAACTTATTGTGATTAAGCTAAGAATCCTAAACTTTGGCAATTCTTGGCAATTTGTATTATTCATGGTCAGTGTGGGAGAGTAGTATTAAATGAACATATTGGATACGATTACATAGACCAGAAACAGTAGATATGATGTGAACCAGAGAAGAACTGTATTAGTAAAACCAAGAGAAGCTAGAGGGTAAAGGGTATGGCGTGAGATGGTGTCAACAGCTGCAGTCGATTCAAGAAGAATTAGAATAAAGAGAAGTGGCCCGTGTTTGCTAGGCTTGACCTCTTTTTTCTTAAAAATCTATTTGGTTCTCTCAGCTCTGGCAGTTTTCTTATGGAAAGAGGATAGATGATGAAGACAATCTTGAAATACATTGTGTTCTTGGAATAAATGCTCACATAAATATTTGAGTGAGCACAAACATGACAGTGGCATGCTAAAAAGGTGGGAAGAACTTAATTTCTCAGACTGCGTAATTGTAATATGAAAATAAATCCTTATATGGAACCTATGCAAGCTGTAAATTTGGAGTAGTCTCTATAACTGTTGGAAACTTCGTCATTTTTGCTATGATGGTAGAAGTATTTTTTTCTCACAACCATTTTTCTCACCTGTGTAGACAGAAACCCAAATGTGGATAGTCTTAATTGTGTGCTCAGTTGGGTTGTCTGACTTGTTATCGTTTTGGTTGGTTTGTGCTAGCATAGTACAAAGTTGATCGCGAGTGTAAAATTGATCACACTATGAACTGCACAAAAATAAAGAAGGATAGATTTGAGATTAACTACGCCTAATAGGATTGCACCCACAGAGGACATGACATGAGAATCAACGGAGTACAATTTATTTTAATCAGGTCTGTGTTTTGAGCACCAGGCTGCTAAGCAGACTTCTAGAGAACTCCTTCATGCCAAGCTATGAACAGGTATAGTGCACACAATGTATATTGTATAGAGCACGCATGCTATGAGCCGATAGTAGACAGGCAGCGTTACCACGAGACGAGTTTATAGGCAGAAAGTAGTCTTGAGAATAGCCTCTATAATAGCTTGACTGGCTTGTTTTCTCGCGATAACTTCTGATGAGAACATCTATACTTTTGGCATATGTCACATGGGTTCAATCTTAGCGCATACAAAACGGGGCGAAAGGAGCACAGAGAGAGAGTTTTTGGAGCTGTATTCAATTTGATGACTGTTGCCCTAATACCTATAAATCTGCCTATGATATGTGAATCACACACGAGCACCCGTCAACCGATACACCTATTTAATAGTCGAGACACAACTTGTGTCACAGTCACACACGCTAACCTAGACCCACCCATAGTACGACGTCGGCTCCCCCCAAGGAGTACCGCGGCCACACAACAGCGTCAAGCCGGGGACATGGTCATTCTTTAGTGGACACTCACACTGCTTGATCTTTCCACGAAGTAGAGACCCACTTGTCCGACTGTATCGGGCCCACACACGAGCTATCACAGGAGCGACCCGTGTAGATGGGTGATGATTCGTATGATTTTTCTATTCTTTAGATGTCACACATAGCGTGTCATTAGCCTGCATAGCACATATCACACACCGTCCGTCACAGCACCCGGCATCAGAGGTGGAACTTGGTATATAGGTATAGTCTGGTCCAGGCACGAGTTCAACGTAGGACACGAGCCACGTTTCCACACAGAGAGACTGGTGCTTTCCATTCACCAATTTAGGCTACCTGACTCAAATGGGTTCTTGTGTCTAAGAGAATTCATCACACCCGCACACACTAGACACGGATGCTGTGCACTGAGCATCACACACGACACCCTGTGTATCGCGACATAGCGGAAAAGTATCAAGTTGCAGTATAGAGGTGATGATTTAAGTCACTTTGATGAGTATTTGTAAGTAACTCCGAGACTTTGTTTGACTGTGCAAGATACTGCGAGAACCTCTGAAAGCTTGAAATACCCCCATGTTGCGTCGGTGGTCCTTCCACTACGACAGCACATTGAAGCTATTGTCACCATATGATAGAGGACCACAGCATATTACACCACACCCACGAGTGCTCACTGTGCATGTGTCACAGCCGAGTATTATTTCATACAACTAGTTATGGATGGGTCGTTCGAGCACACATAGATGGGTATACTAAACATTATCCATCGTCCGTGGATTCCCTTATTTTAAGTGAAGTTCGATTTCTAGAGGCCTTACACACGACTACAAACACACGATCACAAACAATATACATCTAGAACACTTGATTCATGTCAGATTTTTAAATCATTACATACCATCTATATGTAAGAGTTATCTAATTTATGAGAGAAACCACTGCTGAGAGACAATCTGTATTCATGAAACGAGCAAAAACAATTGTGGATTGTACATTGTTCGCCACCACTTATTATATCGCACAATACTTTCTGTTTTATCAACCTAAGTCATCTTACACGTGAAACCCAGACTCCTCCACATCACAGCCCGTATGTTTAAATGCGTGATTTCTTACATTTAACCTCATCACATGTCTATTCGATGTAATAATATTGTAACATGTCAAACAGAGTATGCGTACACACACAACCCAGCAGAAGACTACGCGCAATTCCAACTTTCCCCTAACGCCGGAGGATATGTACATAAAAAAAACAGCCAATACGACATCTTAGTTGTGTCATAAGAATATGGGTCACAAGTCTATCAGAACAAATCAGAAACTCCAATATCCAATCTTTGTGTCACAAATAACACACATACAACGTTATTATAACAGATAATAGTGGTGGCGGTGGGCGGGGAACATACTGAAGCACACATATGCTGATATAACCACTTATGCCTAGGTGGCCAGCTAGAGAAGTGAGTGATAGAGAGTCAGTTACTGTGTGCACATAAAGTCAGGAATCATCATTCTCTTCACGAATTACAGAGTGGTAAGTGTGATGGCAGATAAGATCGAGGCAGGCCCGATTACATAAAATACGAAACAATGACTCCAAACACATTGATATGGCAATTTCTGCTTACAGCGCGTTCTTGTAGCACCAGCTATTATGGGACCCACCAGATAATGCTAGAGAATAGTAGTCAACGTTTCAACGCATATATACTGAGAAACGAACACAGCAGTACACATTCTTTCCCCATTAAAAACCCGTTTGAATTTGGAACAAAGCTTGCCAGGTATAGTGGTGTCCGACACACATGCTCAAGTGCCATCTAGTACATTTTGAATGAGTTGTTGTTTCTTAAATTGGACTTTACACCCTAACACCTCTTTTCCCCCCCCCCCCAATACTTATTGTGAGCAGGCGAGCCTACTCCCACATACTAGATATAATAGGGGAAGTACATAGATGCGACAAGTCACGTCCAGACGTTGTCTTACAGTAGCTATATGTAGTCACTTTCCAGAGACCACCAAACAAGGCTCTAAAACGCGGCGTACCATTGAGGACTATAAGGAAAAGCTATGTGTGTACTAATGATACAGAATTCAGACACAAAACACCCGAAAAACGGGAGACAATATCAGCACAGACGCGATATTAAGAATGTCTCGGTGGGGCGTTACTGGTAAGAACCGGCCGCTATGACTGTGAATACACCATCCCCTAAATTATTAGTACTACATAAAAGGTCAATGGAGCCTCATTTTAGTCCTCTGTTGTAAGGAATTCATCGGTGCTAGAAGAAAAAATTCTAATATTAATCCTTGAGGCGCTCGGTATGAGGGCAGCTTGTGGTCCGACACTCATTCAAATAAGCTGGCACTGGCATAATAAAACATTATGTCGACGACACTACACAGCATTTTACAATTACTTTAGAAGTCAAAGAACATAACATCCGGGAGTTAGGGGTAATGAGTACAGACACCCACCACCCCCCTCTGTCACCCTACTTTTTCTTCACATTCATTTTCCTGCGAGCTTGCATTCTATGACGAGCGGATGTAACACCAGTTTGCATCACCAAGACAGCCCACACAACTGTTGATTGGGTTTACATACATTCCCAAGCACATGACCTCTGAGACTAGACACACAAGTTTTGTGCTGGAGAGGTCTACTAAGCCGCAAAGTCACAGGGACTGTGCGTACATCCGGATGTTATCTGTTATTGCAAGTGATATGTCACAAGCCACAAGTATCCGCGCATGACTGTGCATATAAGCCTGCTAGCCCGTACACACAATTATTTCACAAGCGTTCTTGGATGTTAGATGCCGATATAGCTCCGTACTAGCGGCATCACCAGAGTCTCTTGTCTCTACACAATGTGCAGGCAATGCCGACAGACGAAAGCTTTGCAACACAAAACCACCCGGTTGCGTGTCCCAACACACCATGTGTGTTACTTGCGCGTACATACACTGTTATGATAATGCTACACTACCAGGTCACAACCTGAGTGATACCGAGACACAAAAAATAGAAGACGAATATTGAGAGGGTCACTCCATATACGCGCACCACCACACAGATCCGCACACAATATGTACACATCTTCTAATGGCACGATCGTTGAACAGCATCGTTCCAATCTAATTTCGCGCCCATGTAAATCTTCCCGCACTGGACTGCACCACGACATCAGAGCCATTCGTGCAGCCGGAGAGATGTTGTCTCACGAAGTCCCGTTGGACCATGCGGCCTTATCTCTTACCGACTGTCGATCTCTCCCCCCGTCAGCACAGTATACATAATTTGATCAATTCCGTTGCGAGAATTGCCAGACTGACCCACAATTTCCATTGTATATCTATCACTCTGTATGTGTGCAGAGAGAACAACAGCCTTAGACTCTTAGACGTAACTAGACACACCTGATGACAATGACACTAGACCACGGTACCGGCCTGTTTTACTCATACAACGGGATCCCCGCACTTTGTATCGTATTCAATATCATCAGTTGTGTTTGTATGTGCTCCTTCCTATACACCACCCTCAGATCGATGCCACGCCCAGAACGCTTCCTCGTTTCGCCTATTTTTCAAGAGTGAGTCCTACACAGGAAGATGGACTGAGGTGGGTTGGCAACCACCCTACATTTCTGGATTAAGTCAATGCGCACGCTAAATGTCAAGTCCGCCTATTAACGCATGTCACACCAATTGTTATCACACGAGTGGCACCAATTCGATAACAACTGATTGGAGAGTGTGAAGAACACACATTTGAGATTTTGAAACGCTTGCGCACGAATTCACGACATATAGACCTCGCCATATCACTCACATTTTGATATTACCCTATCACCACTTAGAGATGATACCCCTATGTTTTGCCTGCAAGCAATATACAACTTCTTACCCCCGAGCCCCGAGCTGCTTGCTTTGTGTGTCACCTGTACCCATCACTTCATATGTGACGCCCCACGTGGATCCATGACGCTACCACCACACCTCAGTACACTCTAGCACAAATCCACAGGGTCAAATGTTGACACCTGCTAAATCAGCCGAGTCTTGTCACTAAGTCAAGGTAATAGAGGTTCATCTCTCTCCTTTTCCTCACTCCAGACCTGGGGCGTGTACGCAGATAGTATATGATGTAGGAGAGAAAACTTACACACATCCCTCAAATGACACCGTAACTCACATTTTTGCACCATACATACACACCATCCATCACCACGACGAGCGTTGTCACTCAGACTCACTACACAGAGTGTGGGAGTGTAGGGAGACACCAGACGGGTTCCACATAGCTCACACCATAATAATGTCCAGGGTGAGGATACTGAGAAGACAACATACCTGGCGCTAGGGTTTGGGCTGGAAGAGAGAGACATGATGCAACCTGCTTTTCCATATTGAAAGTTCAAATCGGAATCCTCAAAGTCTCCAGAGACAGATTCATGATTCAAGCACTATTTTAACCTATGTCGTCATGTTCGTAGTGCTTGCACACATACCGCTCGACAACATACTTCTAAAGGACTAGCAGATTATATGTATACTAAACCTCACACCACCGAACCGGGACCTAACATGAGAGTGCGTTCCCCACACAAACTGTACACCATACCTAGTCTCATTTTGCGAGCACCTATATGCAGTATACCAAGACTGATGTTTACGCGACTCATTCTCTCAGACATCTCAGCGGCTTAGGTAAGACACACATGTTTTCTCTCTACATGCCAACCCACTTCACCTCTAGTTCACGATTGCATCCCCCGGTCAGTTTTTACCATTTCACGCTCCTTCGACCATTTTTTTCCCTTTCATTATGACCTCTGTATGTCGCTCTTTTCATCAGTAACCTTTTAAATGTATTTATTCATTTCTTTTTTGGCACCGTCATAGCTCTCCTTCTACCCGTCCACTCGTTACATTTTGCACCTATTTATACTTCACTCCGACTTTAATACATGGTTTATAAACTTTGCTATCTAACACTTATAGTTCTTCTGTTGTCCTACTGAAGCGACGTAGTTGCATGTTATTTACCCTTTCACACCCTCATCAAGATCCACCACCTACTAACATGACCTTCTCAGAATTGTTTTTACTTATTCACATCTACTGAGATTTTTTTGTTTTTCAGCTTTCCCTGTGCGGTGCATACATACACTTGTATTTCAGTGTCACGCAGTATCTATTCGACTATGTTATCATTTATTTCTCACTTTTTTGTTTATGAATCAGCGATATTTGAGGCACATTCTGTATTTGCTGTTTCGTTGTGGTTACATGGGTCTCTCACACACCCCAACCACTACCTGATTTGTTTTTTCGTCCCCCCCACTGTGCACCACCTGTGATCATGAGGATTTACTCCCAGATGTTCAGTTTGTGTCCAAAGCTGGCCTGCGATGTTTGTGTAGTTGCTGTTCTGCAGTGTATCGTGGTACTACTGAACCACCACCTCATATCATTGACTTATATTTTGCGCACTTGTGCCTGAGAGTGACGTCACTAGAAATTCACACTTACAAGCCGAGAGCACCCACTACGATCCGTGTGACCCTGTGTACCCACTGAGCATCACCCTGTCCTCTGTCTGTTCTGTGAGTTATGTGTTTTGTAGCCCCACTTGCCTGTCCACCTTGTTCCTCAGTGTCTTCTGAGTAATCACCTGCCTTATCAACACGTCCCCCGAGACAACCTGTGTGAGTAGGCTAGTATTTCAGGCCGCTTTTGCCCACCTCGTTGATATCTGAGCCTATGCCGACCACACCATCGACACACCACACAACACACATATTCCACCAGACACGTAATAGTCCTCACACTCACTGCTACGAGCTGGTAAGTACCACTTGTTCATTCTCCTTTTCCCTCCCCTGCTTATGAGTATACACTTACTCCTGTGTTCATTCTAGATTGAGACTATGTATCCATACAAGATGGACAGCCGAACTCCCATGTTTGTAATCGCATCAGCCCCCGGGCTATTTGAGACCCGAGCCTGCAGAGGACCCACCACCACGCCATGCCTATTCTAGTTAAGCATCTCGCGCCCTCTGCACATATGTGATTTCTCCTCAGGACTCCACACCTTCTTTTTTCTTCACTTAGCACCCCATGACCAGTCACGCCGACATTCCCGCCTTATAACACCCCGAGAAGAGGGATTCTTGTCATACCCTGTTGGAGTCTATATTGTACCTTCTATCTGTCTGTCCAAGCCTATGTGTACATCCCGAGCCACACTCAGTAAGTGACCCTCTTCTCACCACCATTGTAACACCTACCCACAACCCAGAGCGGATGTTCTTCCTGGGTAGTCTAGCATGTTACATGTGTTTTCACTGTGCTTTAGAGCATATATGATTATCACATACTGCAACATACAAATTGTATACCAGTCGCTTGTTCATACCAGCTTTGTAGTAAGCGCCTCAGTACGTATAGGAATGTAGTTTGCGATTACTTAGACATGACCCTTCTAAGACCATCTGGCCTTGAGACATCCTTCGGAAATCCAGACCTTGACGTGTACTCGGCACAGCACACCAACTACAACATTGCATACGAGTTGCCTGTAGGCTCGCTGGAGACTGTCACTAATAGAAGACAGACCCGAATTCACATTGTTGCCCCCCACCCACCGCCTGCCGTCTCGCACAGGAGCCCCCTCGCCCGAGCTTACCCATTCAGAAAGGTGTGATCTGTTGTGACGGGGAAGATCCTACCAGAGTCATTTTCGCTATACAGCCGACAGCTGAAAAGACCGCCTTCTGGTGTCCCATCCTTGATTTGTGGCACCACGTCGCCTCCGCACCGAGCACCCGAGCCTCGTGAGCACTCTATGTCTCCATCTCCCTGCGAGTCGCTTTGTGTTCTACCTGACACTTGAAGCCTTCTCGATCTGATCCACCTATCACAACCTCACCTTAATATACGTGTGTGACTAGTCATGGTAGATGCATCAGCCTGTCGAGCCTCGAGACCTTTACGACTAGGTCACTGATACTTGTCACACCTGTGTCCACGTTGCACCCCTGCAGGTCGATATTTGAGTCCTGCACATCCGTCTCGGCCCTGTTCTCCACACAACTGTGTTATTGCTCTTATTCACCACACACAATGACTCTTTTTGCCGTTTTTTAGTGTGTTGTTGTGTGCAAGTGCCCCGCCCCACCTCCCGTCTACCCCCAGTGCACACATCACACCTTTTGTGTTTTTCGCTCCCGATGTCCACTTTCCGCCTTACCCCTCTGGAGGTGTCTTCGCTCCGTCTTTTGTCTGTTCTCCCCCCACCACCTCCCTTCCGTACATTCTGTGTTTACCCTGAGTCCGTCCTTAAACCTGCCGCTCATCGATCTCAACCGCACAGTGTGTACGGATCGTGCGGGCCGCTATCTGCGTTTCACCCGAGGATGTCGTGCCCCACAACAGTTTTTGTGTTTTAGACATCCTCCCCGTCCCCTACTCTCTTTCTTACAGCTCTTGTCTGATCCTAGTTGCTCACTTCTGTAGATGCTGTTTTATCAACTACTATCTTGTCCCTACACATCTGTGCCAATCATATGTTACCTGTGACACACTCCTCCTTTTTTGAGAATATGTCTTTGACTCTCTTGTTTCACCATTTATCACATCCTCTCCCACGCCTCTCACCACCATTCTTGATCACACACTCTTGTTCTCACACCTGTCCTCTCGTGCCTGTGTCCCCATAGTCCACCCCTTGAGATCTGTACGTATGTGTCGATCATATGTCAATTATCTTTTACGTCCACTCGATGGCCTATCTTGGCGCATCCCATACCCGTCCTCCTGCCAGCCGCCGTCTGGGCTGTCTATTCCTGATCACGCCGGTGTATTCGAGCCTGTATGCTACACTTCACTAGTAGTGATACTGTGTGAAGTCCTTGTGACGTACAGCCACCCCACACCCCTTTACATCTACCTCTCTTGTCCCATTCCTTTGTTCCACGCACTGTATCACTCCGATTTACCCTCCACATATTCACCTTCATGCTGTCGACCATTTCTACTTTAACACATCTCCTGCCACCTGTGTGTGTTTTCATTTTGACAAGTCAGCCCCCCGTATGCTTCTGTTACCTTTGAGACGTCCCTTTTACACGTCCCAGTGTGCCAACACGCCCTCTTCCCACTGCCGTCTCCCTTGTGACACTCCACACCACATTGTCCTCTCATCCATTCTACACCGTCCTGGTACCGCGACCGGCTGTATTTCCGTGATGTCCCTGTTTACATTTCTTTAGATATCAACCACCACATACAACCACATCCACCCACACCCACTCCCGTCTCCTCCCCACCCCCTCTTCCCTCCTCCCTCCCTCACACACCCTCTATGCCTTCTGACACACCTAGTGTGTCTCCTCGTAGTCTCCCACATCGTGTACTCTCGTACTCCCGTCTACGTCTCCCTTTCGTCACCACACATGCATTGTGCACCCTTCCCGTTATCCCACCCTCGCCGCTTATCGTGCTTGGTGGATGTGCCCTGAGCAACCATCACCCGTGGACCGATAATGTCACCACCACCCCACGAGTTGGGTACACGATGTCCTTTTGTCACGCATGTATGTAGTCACATGTGCCTTATGCCCGTTGTACCTCCCCCACACGCCATCGATGAGCACAACACTCGAGATCCCCAGGCACCCATGAGCCATCCCGAGTGCCACACCCACACCCCTTCTATGTTGAGGTCCTGGTCCTTGTTGGTGCATATGTCTGCACATATCACCCCCCCACACCATACCCCCCCCAACACCACACCCCAGCGTCGCTTTCCTCTCCCGACCAGAGCACCGTTTCAATAAGACGAGACACACCAACGAGCCGAGCGTCCCCTTAATTATATGATTGGAGTCCCGTCTATCTAGTGTGATCACTTATCGAGTGGAGTACCCGTAGCGGGCTTGACTCCCGTGTGTATTTATTACATCCCCACGATGTTCGCGCCTTGTTACCCGTCATTCTATGTTCGTGTGTGCACCCCAGGTACTGTTCGAGCTGTGCCGCTCAGACCCCTCTTCCAACCCCTCCTAACCAAGAGACACTGTTCTATTATGACAGTTCCCTGTCCCAGTTACCTCAACATCTTGTTCTGTGACCAGCATCGTGTCCCATGTATGAGCACACTTGTCCTGTGTGTCTGTGCATTTCGTGTACGGAGCAGACCCTTGACTTCCCACCACCGACCACCACAGTTTGCGCACGAGGCACCCACACCATCAAGAGACAGTGAGATCGTGCTGCAGAGCCAATAGACCGCCCACAGAGACAATGGCACGCGTACACAATGAGATTTGAGCGTCTCTGCTAAGTCCTAACTATGTGTAAACATAGATTTATGGAGATTATGATGCAGAGACAAAAATGAATCCTTCATGGATCACTCACTTTTTTGTGTTCAGACCAAATGAGTGAACGAAGTTGATCCAAACACAGGAATAATAAGAGGATCACTATACATAGCCACTATTAATTACACGTATGCTGAATGCACAGGGCACGTATTATTATAATGGATGTTCACTTTTTTCCATTACACTATACAAAGTTTATGTCACGCAAGTCTGACAATTGATTATATGTCTTGGGACCCCCATTCTACCTATTGTTTACTGTACTGTTCACTACACCCTGGACTGAGTCAGAGATTTGTTGTGACTAAAACATAAAGTGTATGAGCTATTGTTGCAGACATGTTATTCATCATATGATACAACATATGCAGACATAACAGATGTTCAAGTTCATTGTATTTGTCTATGCTCAAACATATGCACGCCTCCTTTGCCACCATCACACACGAGACAAACAATAATAATTGTTGACTCCTTTGGATAATATTGCCAGAGCTGAGAGACCCAACTAGCTTTTAGAAAAAAAGAGGTCAAGCCTAGGCAAAACACGGGCCCTTCTCTTTATTTAATTTCTTCTTATCGAGCACAATGCACACGCTGCAGCGTCGGGTGACCACATCACATCACCAACCAGCTTACACAATCACATGAGACCTTTAGCAGTCTCTATCGAGTGTCATGTCTGGGGTGTTTGAATGCACATATATACTCGCAGGTTGTCTTATTTCACGGTTCACATATCCATGTAGTCTTATATTCGATCTATCCGTGTGACCTTGTACTTCGTCTACTTCAAGAGACCACCACTAGTGAGTACACTTAAGAGACTCACCACTACGTACACACACCTGAGAACATCTCCGACCCACTCTGACCATATTAGGCGCAAGAGTAATCTTGCACAGCCAAGAAAGGTATTACCGGCACGTATCTTCGCATCATCCCATTCCCAATACGTGTGTATGAATGTCTCTTAAATGGAGCTTTCATATACAGCACATTTTTATATATCACATATGCATTCACACACTGCGTGTAAGGCCACGCTGGTAATAACGGCACCGGATTTTCTAGAGAGCTGTTCACATAACCTAGAGATATGGTTGTACCGATACTCACTGAAAGCCCTAAAGATCTGCTATGTTTATACATGTTAAAGACAACCACAGCCACTTGTCACCATCTAGACCCAGTATATAAATGAATACATAGAGTAGACTATTCGATAGTAGACACCTACCAATAGGTGTTCAATTTAACTCAAGTATCAGAGAGGAAGCCATTTGAAAGATTATAGACTTAGAGAATGATGGGATTGTGGATTATTCGGGTGATCCACTCACACGTTTAAATTGAGTTTCCTGCCAGCTCGCGTTAAGGTGTCGTTAATCATCGAGTGTGTGTACTACTTTTGCGTTTTATATTATTTTCCTAGTCAATAACATTATTTATGTTCGATTAGTCACACTATGCAATTCATTGTTTCTAAGTCAAGTAGTGCTGTCGCGGGATCATAGGATACTATGTCGAGACCTTGTTAATTCATAGTAATATTTCTAGTTACATACTATATATTTACTATTAGTCGAAGCGTTTTATTCACTCGCACACGCTTTATTCACCGTGTTTTTAGATCTCTTTTGCTCACAGGTAAGTGAGATCATCGTGTTGGTATCACATTACACATACTTTTATGTCTACCAGTCACACACCTGACCACAATGTAAGCTACTGCTTGGTTCTCCACTTTGTAGCTATTAGCTGAGGAGTCCCACATCCAGAGAGTCAGACACCACGTAGTCAGTTTACTTATCTCCCCCGCCGCCACAGAATATCATATTTCTGTGAGCATCATATCACCGTGGTTCCGGTCCACCTGCACACTTGTAGCAACTCGGCTGCTTGCGCTGGGACACGCTTTATATGCAGCGTCTTGGTTTACACAATCTTTGCCGTCCTCGACATTGAACGTGTCGAAGATTTTGTTTTTCCCTTAATGTGTAAGTCACTATCAGACGTCCCTTCTTGCACACGTAGACCAAATCCTAGTAGCCTGGTCCAGTCTGTGTTATGGCACCTGGAGTGGAGCCACAGATAACGCTGCTCACATATCCGAGCCTTGGGCCATCACGGGCCATTGATACCACACTATCCACACTGCCAACTACGGTTCCGTCGCCATGCATGCTGTCACATCAACACCAGAGCCTAGCTGAGATAGGGACACACCCATCCTTATGAGGTACCCACCACACAGCCACACATACCATACAACTAACAAGCTAAACTCACGAATGCTGAGTTACTTATATCACATTCCTCGTTATGTAACAGATACCATCATCCTATGACATCATATGCGTGTTGTATAATGGATAGATTGTCACAGAGATTATAGATTGTTTGTCCACTATTCGATGTAAGAGAGACTTTCTCAA
Organism: Crenichthys baileyi; assembly: GCA_036173005.1. Classification (NCBI taxonomy): domain Eukaryota; kingdom Metazoa; phylum Chordata; class Actinopteri; order Cyprinodontiformes; family Goodeidae; genus Crenichthys; species Crenichthys baileyi. Next base: position 1,066,834 of record JAHHUM010000879.1, on the reverse strand, counting down.
ACTTTCCCCCCCCCATTTCCCTTAAACAGCATTTCTTCTTGTTGATTATAAATCTACTCTTTCCAAATCTGGCAGTTTTTCTTTACCCATAAATAATTCCTTTGCCCCTGCTTTCTCTCGCGAATAGTCCACGTGCTTTACTGATCTAGTCTGTACATGTACATCATGACACACACTCGGCACAGAGATGTAAAAACCGTAGCCGGTCTGCACCTATCCTATTCTCCGTGTGCCGTCCACACTGCCTGGCCCCCTTTCCCTCTCCTATCTTCTCCACACCACCCTTCCCCCTGTCCCCCATGACTGTTCCTGTGTCCCGAGATGTCACCCCCACTCTATCACCACACCAGACACACGCATGTCCCTGTTGGTCATGACATTGGTCTTATCCTCCATTCGCGTGTCTGCCAACGTCACTGCTCTCTTGTATACTCGCACAGCTTACACCCCATAGCCACTGGAGAGTGCTCGTCAACATGAGACCTCTTTCACAGTATGGTACCGCCGACTTGGGTGCAAATGAGTAAACATTTCATGCGCACACACTACCACTGTGCACACTGAGCCATGCATATGCATCAGGCGATGTGAAATAGTGATAGCAGATCAATCAGCACAAGCACTTCACCTAGTGTCTCACTATCAATGTATCCTGTAATTGTTAGATGCAAGCATAAACAACAAAAGAGATTTGACCAGAGTCCTGACAGAGATATATCCATGTACGCCCTCAGCACCTATAATACCATCACTTTAAGCTCACTGAGTACTAAAACGTTGTGAACACCTCTTACTGATAGCTGCAATATGTTAGTGACTGCACATGGCCACCACTTTTCCCACACCCAGCTTTCCCACCTTACCTGGCAGTATATTAAAAAATGCGTTCGTTGGCCCACAGTGCAACCACATACAAACTTGCTATGTCCATGACTCTACTTACCCCTTATGAGCAATAGACATATATTCTTATATTCACACATTACACACCACCATTAACTCTTACACTCATGTCACCAACCACATCTATCGTGATGTAACTCTCCCTCACGAGTGTCAGTATGTACCATGATGTGTGATTATACTACACTTTGACTTTGCTGTTTGTTTATACTTTGTCACGGACACTGTGTTCTATCACACTTGACTTGCCACCCCCACCACCTAACATAATATGTTCCATTTGTGTCCATCTTTATAGTAAATTAGAAGAGTCCCACACAGATAAGTACACACACAGAGTGTTTTCATATGTCCGATGCCTTATCCACCCTCTGCCTTAAATTTTACGTTGCATTATCGTGTAGCAACTATCTAAACACTAGTGTGATATGTAACTTTTTTGTGTTACCCCTTTATGATGATAAGCCATACTTTCTAACATGAGTGTGTATCGCAATTTCTCTGTGTAATGTGCCTAATATACACGCCGTATTTTAACAAAACAACATAAACTATACTCTCCTTCTCGCACATTTCCGACAATCTTTCCACCTTCTTCAGGTAGCACTAGCTCATTTTTGTAGCCACACCTCCCACCATTTACTTGAGAGACTTCTGTGTTTTTTCCCCTCATTTTATCTATTACAGCCTACTATCGTGTTAGTCATACAGCTACCATACATTCTTTTTTTACTCAAATAACTTCCCAGAGCTCACTATTCTCTGATCTTTATGCTCATGTATATCTATTACTACTCCTAGTCACACCTACCACTATATCTATCACTGACATATACTCCCATGTCACCATTTTTATATTAACACGGTTTTCTATAATCTTTTGTGATATAGATGTTATGTACTGTAACACACCTAACTCTTTTTTAGTGGTGAGATGTTCCACCATATGTTTGTGCCACCTGCATTGTACTTTTGTGTTATATTTGTGTGTAAACTGTCATCCCACCTTTATACCTCTATCTGTTTGTTGTCACAGTGTCACACACCATATTTCGCTATCCTGTTACTCTTAGTGTGTTAGACAATATCACCCACTAATATCGCACACACCGTTCACGTATCCCAACAACACTATTAGTTACCCTTTCTTTTCTCACTCCATGGACTTAGCAATCTTGAGCTGCACTTCCCCATAATTGTTATTCATTATGTGCCACCTTATTTTCACTATAGACCCTCTGTGTCTGTCTCTTCTTTTCTCACTACTCTCCTTCCTTTCCCCTACGTGATAGTGCACGACACTACACCTCTTGTACGTTTTCTTTGTGTATTATCTATGTTCTTCCCGTGGTCTTCTTTTTCTTATACTATTCGCACTCTTATCTCACTTCACCATTAATACGAGATCACATTTGTCCTGTTTAGTGTCCTATTTTCACAATTTTGAGTTCCACAACACACTTTTCCTTTTATCGATTGTAGTTCCCTTACACCCTGGGTCGGCTTCATGTTTACATTTACTCATCCATGTGTTAGACACACAATTGTCACTCACTCATCTGTTCACCCATCCCCCTCACAGTGTCTTGATGTTGCCCACTTGATTCATTGTTTTGTTTTTGTAGGATGATGTACTTCTTATATGTTACTTACATCCTATCGGGTGACACCATTGTGAGTATCACCATTTTCCCCCCACCACTTCCCATCATACTCCATACGTACATCACACACAGTATGTTCCATGTCTATAGGATTATACGAGCACACTCTGTAGGTGTTTCTGCTTGTCTTTGATCGTGACGCGAGTCTCGTCCGAGGACCCACAGTTATATATCCATCCCGTCGTAAGCAGTCCCGTGTATCGCTCGAGCCCAGGAACCTCCTACATACACCCGGTCAATCGTAGTCTGAATTGTCTATGACACATCCACTGTATCTGTACCACACCCGCATGGCAGGCCTAGAGTGTTTCATTCATGTCTATTGGATTTCCAAGTCTATGAGAGGACACCGATACCACCCCAGATATCCCACACAATTCACCCCCGTCGGTGTTATGTCTGAGGCTACTCAAAAGCAGAAGTGCCCACTACACATAGCTCCCTTGATTTATCACCTATTCTGACAGATCTCATATGACCACCGTGATGTTCCAGACTTAGCCTTGTCACACACTCCCCTTCGGTACCTTCCCTTGTATCCTATCCTATCCTGTCGCCATATCGCTCGTCCTGCACTTGTAGAGTTTTTGCTCTTCGCACCACCTGGATATTATAAGATTATTTGTGACCACTATACCCTAGACACCGATGTGGTAGCTTTGATCTCTGTTCTCATTCTGGTCAGTCAGAGACAATGTAGTGTGCGCTGAGATTGTGACACCACTCACGCCCCACACAAGTAGACCCCACACCAGGACCAGATCAACTGAGACGACTTAACTTAGTGCACTAGGTCAGAGGTCCGAGACGTCGCGTCTCCACCATTTGTCGTATCGCCCTCTGGCCTATGCCTATTACAGACCGTCTCTGGCCCACTCCCCATGAGAGCCTCTCTCTCCTGCGGTCCCTCACAGAGGTCTATGGCTTCAGTGTGCGATATGCACATCTGCACCTCCTGACCTGTCCATGACATGTGTTTACCCAATGGACGACCACATCCCACTCCCGGCACTATCCACGATCACGAGCTCCTCCTCCCGTTGTTGTATCATCCAACCACCTATAGTGTATCCTTGGTATCAGCACCGTTCACATGTCGCACCTTTGTTGCACTGTCTTGCACTTCACTCACAAGCCCTATCATTTTCATGGCTTCATCCGACTCACTACGATGACTCCTGTCACTCCGTCCTGGGCTGCCCCGCATGAGTGCACTGAGCCGCCGTTTTAGCATTCTCTGCCTTGCCTTTCAGCCGTGCGCGAGCCTACAACACAGAGGCTGACGGTCGGCCTGTCTAGACACTGTGAGGCGAGCGCTGTGAGCTATCACTCGACATGTGACCCACTTCCCGTACACACACAGCACCCCGTGGGACCGCCTCTCGGAGCCCCTTGGCCCGCACCGGATGGTTGTCCGTGAGAGAATTATAGTATCAACCAGGCATGGCGCTCTGGTGTCACATGTGTGTATTCAAATACGAATGGGAGCTATCATCTGATGAGGGGGAATTAGCTGACTGTTTTTGTTATATTAGTGCCCTGCAATACTATGCAAGCCAGTGTTATGTAATGATAGAGAGGAGCAACAGAGTTTGAGGATGTGTTGTAGTTAGTGGCATCTGCTGGAAGTTAAAAGGGTAAATTGTGAAAGGTGCATAATTGTACCATTAGAAGGAAAAGGGAAAAGATTTTCTTAAAAGCACATAACAGCTACAGCTAAACACTTTACCACTGGGCACAGAAAAAATGTTTTTTTAAAATACATCCATCTGTATGGTGCAAATGAGGTCTGCTACCTATTAAATTAGTTAGCCTAAAGAGCAGAAGAAAAGCATAACGCATTTTCTCAAAAGAGTTAAATTAAGATCTAGCCGTCATTACAGGCAAGGGAGGCAGCTGTTCCTGGAACAGGCCACAAGAAACAGAAAGGTCATGACCTCTAGTCTTCATGACCCAACATACCTTACAAGTCCAGAAAGAAAACAGCACACCTGTTTGTCAATGTCCCAGATGAACTGGTGGGATTTGCTAATGGGAGACAGACTTTGAACTGAACAGTCTGTGACACTGGTAAGTTTTTGCAAATGTTCAACAGGATCCTCCAGAATAATGTAAACCACTTCTGTAGTCCTCAGATATACATAAATGTTAGTGTTTTTCTTGACTTTGTCTAAAAATATAACATAAATAGCTTTGTTGCCTGGTTTTTTAACTACTATGATGTGTCATTCTACTTCTTCTTTTACCAAGCAATATGACATTTAGAAACTTGGAGTGACACATTCATTTATCAGTATCTCCATGTGAGCGCATTATAATCCCTCACAGATACAGATGAACAAATAAAGGACAATTAAAATATATAGAAAATTGAAAGTAGGGTGTAACAAAACTTACTTGCTTTAGCTTGGCTTTGACAATAATTTCAAGACTCTTGAAAGCTGTCCATTCATTATCAGTATTATAGCTGCAAAGTGATTGTAACTTCTCTTTTTTAAATATGAGTTTCCATAAAATAAAAAGAGCATCCAGCACTAAAATGCCAGGAGAAAGAACAGTTTGTACAGCCATTTAAACTCATTTAAACCTCTAAATAAACCTGTTCCAGCTGAAGTAAACTAAACCTGAAAGGTCCATTTACCACCCATTTTCAATGTTTCATCAAATCAAGGTATCATTTGAGTTTGATTATGTTATTATCTACAAAATAGGCTAAGGCCAATGAAAGAAACAAGGAGTAATTTGATCTTACCTTGTAGTGTTTCAGGATCAGTTACCAGAATTGACTCATATTTGCTCCTTGTTGTTGGAAATTCCCAGAGCTTTGGAGAGCTAAATGCCATGACCCAAGCAACAGGTGTATCCCTAGAGGAAGGGTGGAGGGAAAAAAAGAAGGATGGGTTAACTATGAATGAGAGGGGAGTTAATCTTGGATAGATAAAACCTTTGTGAGAAACTGTAGTTGTGTCACAACAAGCCCTGTTTTCCTGATCCCTTTGTTTGCTATGTTTTATTCTTTCTATCACAATTTGCAAAGGGTCTGAGAATAGAAAGCACAGCAATCTACATTTGATTTTGGTCTGCAGAAAACAATTTATCACCATTTAGGTACGTTTCCTGTGAGAAGAACAAAGTGAACCTTTTGTACACCCTCGAAAAGGAACATATTGACCCTCATCAGAGATCAGTTTGTATGGTATCCTTATGGAGGTAACCTCTTTTAAACGAAGGATGCACACAGTGTGACCCTGTTCTTACTGTGCAGTCTGTGCCTGCCTGGTACCCTTCATAGAAAAATGGAACTCTGAATTTGGGTCAAGCAGCCCCAGGAGTTACAAGGTCGCCTCGTTCAGACTGCACCATCATTGAGTGAATCACACTTTAGTATGTGTATCTGCACATCTATTACAGGAACAAGCTTGGAAGTGACATACTTCGACACATCTGAAATCAGAATCTATTACAGTGTGGACCAAAGAGAGCAAAGGTGGATTGATACACTGGATAAAGTAACTTAAAGTAGGAGCAGATAAAGTTTAAGAAAATGTAAGACACACCGCATGTCTTTACATGCAGGTATCAGTCGCAGACCACATCCAGCAGTGGGTATTGCATGAGGTCCTTCGTTCTGTAGCTCCACAGAGAAACAGGAACGGCCAGTTCCTGAAGACCCCCATTCTGAAAAAAAAAACTTAAAAGGATTGATGGATGGATGGATGGATAAAGGTTGCACCAATAGCAAACTGTATTTTAAAGCAACCATAATCACTGGGCAATATTTCAGTTCATATTTGAAAAGAAAGCATTAGAAATTGTCTTTTTGTGTGGTTTTGCACATAGAATAAAGGTTCCCTAAATCTGAAATTTCTATGCAGAATTACTTAGTTGAGGTTTTAACCCGTAGAAATATTTATGATTTTGTACTAGTACAGTCCAGGTTTCTTGAAAATGGTCGAAATGGCCCTTTACTTCAATGACAAATCGTCAGCTGCAAATCGAACACTGAACGAATGTAACATTTTCTTTTAGTGCTTAAACTGGGCATGCCACAAGGGGGCGCCCATTCCCATCGACTGGACATGCAAATAAGCAAAACAAAACTGGGTCATTTGGACACTTACATTGTTTATTTCTTTTCTGCTGAAGTCCTCTTCCGTCATCTCCCACCCTGGCTAGAGAGTCCTTATTAATATAACATTATTTTTGCCAAAATCCCCAAAATACTTAGCACTTTTTCATCTTAGTCCTCTTCCTACCAACTGAGATGATGTTTTACACTTGAATTTCTTTTAGTTTTCAAACGACCTCAAAATCGGACAGATCACAAGATTCAACAACAATCGTTTGGCTTTAAGGAAAGCCAAGAACAATCCTAACATAAAGACTGTGCTAGTAATATTACAGCACAACTGCACTATTTTCTTGCAGTCTAGCAATGTGAAGTGAGGGAGTCGTGAATAAACCACCAAATTACAATTGCAAAAGATTTCAGTGAAATATCATGAAAACTACTCTAATGAAGAAGGGTGTAAAAGGACAACCAATTATATCTGGCTAAAGCTGAAAAAACAGATGGCTAAATGAGAAGCATTTTGCAAACCGCAGCATTATGTTGCACTAACCAAATACAAGTCACTCCCCTACTTGTAATACAAGTCACTTTCACATCTTCACACAGAAACGTTCTGTACTTTGAGTGGGAAAAGGTACAGACTTGACAAAATGGGAGAAAAAAAAACCTTAAAAGAAAATACATTTTTAAAATAACAATTTTGAGGCATGATCTTGATCATGATCTAGTTTTAGACACCAGATGTTTAATTATGTTTTTAGACTCCCTTTCATCACTGGTGACACATTGTCCAAATTGTCCAGCACAAATGGTCTTATAAAATTATGAACATAACCAGTAGCAAGGAGCTGATCTTTCAGAGGCCATCACAGATCAGAAACAAGCCGGGTTTGTTTATTTATTTATAAGAACCACTGACATTTAAAATGTGATTTACATGGGACCTGGCCAATTTGACAGTAGATCAAGACAGCACTAAAATCCAAAACATGTCATATCCACAGTGGCTGTGTGCAGGTTTTGTGTTTGTGCTCTTTTCTCTCTCCTGCAGGGTATGACTGACAGGTGCAGCTGCTACAGGTGTTTCTCATTTGAGGCCAATCACCGGGGCTTCATAAGGAGCTGGAACCTGGAGAGAGGCGTCAGCTTGTTGTCTCTGCTGGCGCGGTAACCTGACTGCGTTCTGCAGTTCTCTGCATTTCTCTAATCTGCTCTAATTGAGTTTTTTTGTCCTGCTTCGCAGATTTGATCACCCTGCGACCCTAGATTTCTTAGCTCCTGTTCTCCATGTCGTGCTCTGGCATGTGTTGGAAACAACTCCCTGCCGGTCAAGCCATAGGTCTCCCTTCTACTCCTACCTCCAGTCCCGCAGCTCTGAGGTCACCTCGTGGAAACACCTAACCATTGCTAACCTGCCCGTCCACACTCCAACACCACGTGCTCAGCTGAAGCATAGCCGCTCAAGGATCACACAGAGAATGTTAGCACTTGTGAATCTCCATGCCACTCCTCCTGCCAAACTCAGCCTCTGTGGGGGAAGACTTATTCCTCCAACAAGCCATCATCAGCCATCGAGAGTAAGCTGACCCCAACCCTTCTTTGTACACCTCTCCATAACTTCACCCAAACAGCAATAACATCTCTCCTCCTCAGAGCCAGTCCAGATCCCTCTGGCAGATCCACTCTGGGCTCAGTCTCATTTTGCTTGTATTACAAATAAACTGTTAAACTTGCTGTTCTGAATGTTGCCACGTCCAGAGTCAATAAAACTGAACATTATGACAAAAAATGCATTAAAAGGTTTACATATAATAAACCATCAGAGCTCAATTAACTATAAGCAACACTCAAACACGTCCAATGACAAGTTCAACAGTATAATTTTAAACAATCAAATGAAAAGTTACATCCAGATGATTGACTGCTTAAAATGGTTTGGTTTAATTATTTGAACACAGAGCACACTGCATAAACCACTGAATTTTATTTTCTCTTAAGGTTAGTTTATATTTATAAAGAAAGCAAACACAATGATGTCAAAGGAAACAAAACCCTGACATTTGGAACCAAGTAACAAATGTTTTATTTACAGCATTAGCAGACATGGAAAGATAGAGAACAGTGTCAAAGCATCTTAAAGAATGATCTTGAATTCAGAAATTTAAACTGTATGAGCTGTTTGTGCAGACATTTTGTACTACTGTATAACTAGGCAAATAATGCAAGTTAGGTTAATACTTAAAACTCAACTAATTAATTAATTACTTTATATGATTTAAAAATAAATTACAATCTAACAAATTTTGTTGTGTACGAGTGTTTTTACACTCGGTTGGATTTAAACACATTTAAGTGTCTTTTTTTCAGTAAATATAAAAAGCCTCTTCTCAGAAATATTAAATTAAAATCTATCTAAATACAATGTACACAAATTATTACAAAATCTATTTATTGGTTTGTCTTTTAGCTACATGTCTGTGTGATGTGGTGATAAAGAGTTTTAAATTTTGTGCAACACCATTAGTCAGTGCATAAATCATTTATTTAGGGCATGCTCAATTAATCCATGCCTCTAAATGCAATTAATTCCAAATGTATAAAAAACAATCTCATCACTAACAAATTTCTGTATTGTGATGGGATTATTTGATTTGATCATTCTTAACAAATTAAGGAGTTTTAACTAAGTGTTGCTTTATGTAATTTTGAAGACTGAAAGGTAATTTGTATTAACATAAGTCTGTCAATATACAGTATATATACTCTTGTAATGTAATGTTGATAACTGAATGCTTCTTTGAGTAATCAGTGCTACGGTGTACTGCAAACATGTTGCAGTGTTTATTCTGCTGTGTTCAGACACTTTAGCTTTAAAGACCGTTTGAGCATTAGTTTGCTTCCTCCTATGGATTTTATTTTTATCTCCAACTGCCTCTGTGTTGTCATGTAGAGATACTTTCCAGTTTAAGTCAAAGCAATAATCCTTCCCTCTTTACAAAGAGCATCTAAAGATCACTGTTGTTGGGACCCACAGCCATGGATTGCAACATTAAAATCCGGTACAGACTTTTCTGGAACTTTCAAATTAAATTGCATTAACCTTCCTCCGGCACAGCCAGGAAAAGAGGTAACAGCGGTTTACCCATGATGCCACTGCTCATATAAAACCCCCACCTTTCCAATGGTTTGATCTCTTCTACGCAGGTCACCCTGGGGCCTGGACAGAGAGACACAGCGTGCTAATGTCTCTCTGCTGGCGAACAGACATAACTCTTCAACTGGATCCGAGAGTTGCATACGCTCATCGATCATATGCTCTAAGATAAGTACAAATAAATCACTGTACGTGTATCCGGTAGATTCATTCTGAACGGGATAATGATTCAGGTACAAGCCTGGGTTGACTTTCTCTCTGAGGCCTGCAGAAGCAAACTGTGCCCCCCCCCCCCCCCCCCCCCAACAACTCCGGAGATTCCGGAGTTGTTCACAGAGTTTCTTCAAACATCGTCGTCGCCCGGACAACTCCTCCTCAACACGATTCACATACGAGGTTAGGGATTTGGGCAGAGAAACATTTAGAATGAAATAATCTAAACATTTTTCATTTTATGAAGTTTGGTTTTGTTTGTGTGAAACTCGTATCTAGTGCTAGCAGCTATTGTCGCCGTGCCAGTTTTGTGTTCTGTGTTTTGTGTTTTTTAAAAATTTAAACAACTTTATTTAGAGGGGTTTTTTAAAAACAGAAACTGATCAAAAAGCACCGTCTGCGCTTATGATTTTAACCCTTTGATTGACGGTATTTTAAAGGGTTTGTTTGTTTTCTGATGCAAGCATCTGCTCTTTTGTTAGTTTAAACTGCTAAACCTAAGAACACGGTTTGACACTTAGGCCCATTTCCAGAAAGATTGGGTTCTTTTCCAAAAAATACCCCCTTAATATTTTAAACCATTTCCTTAATGATCTTGCATTGTAAAGGTTGTCAAAAATTTTGCTTTTTATTGCCTAAGTGGTTCCAAGTTAACTTAACTTCACTTTTCCCCTTCTTCCCGGTAATCCCTTGGGGTTCTCAAACATAAACATTGCATGGAAATTTTTCATCACTCTTTTGGTCATCATCTTTAACAATTTTTTATATTGTACATAACCAATTTTTTTCGTTATTCTTTTAATTTTGTTTTTAGTTTTGTTGGGTGTTTTGCATATTTAAAAATTTTTTTTGATTGAAATATTTTGACTTTGAGTTGACTATTTTTTGTAAAAATTCTTTTATTTTTAAAATTGTGTGAAATTTTTCCCTTGTGTGCAGAGTTTCTTTGTTCAATAATGTCAGAGCGTGGCTCACCCTTTTGATTTTGTCCTATTACCACTGCCTTACTGGGCTATTCACAGGACAACCCTTAACAGACCAAAATAGTATTTGATAAAATATAAAAATATTAATATTAAATATGAAATAATATAGTCACAACACTGTTCAAGTCTTGCCGCAGGTCCTCAGATGGATTTAGCTTTGAAATTTAAGTAGCACAAAATATGTTGATCTAAGCCATTTCATTGCTGGTCTTGTTGTACATTTGGGGTCATTGTCCTGGTGCAAAGTAACCCTCCACCTCAGTCTATTTTCTTTGTCTGTCCCAGCTTCCAATAGGTTTTCTCCCTGGATTCCCCTACATTTTGGCTCAATCCATCTTTTCTTAAAGTTAGACCACCATGCCTGTTCCTCCACAGTATGTTGCACTTCCCTCACCATGTTTAATGATCGGTAAGGTGCATTCAGGGATATATGCAGTGCTAGTTTTTTATTGCACCATGGGAGTCCTTTTCTGACATCTGCTCTACTTATCCTGTCAGAGTGTGACATTTTTGGACTTTGTTTGTGGCTTTGTTGTTTATTCTTTGCTTAGTTGTTTCTATTTTTGGTTTTGGTATCATGTCCTCTAGTTCCTTTGCTCCCTCTACCGCCTCCTAGTGTTTTCCCTCTTAGGTTTCCTTATGGGTGTTCTTTTATTACTTAGTATGGTTTATTATTAGTATTATTGTTATTGTAATTATTATTAGTTCATTGTCTTCCTGGTATTCTCTAGTTTAATTTCAGTTTTAGTATCTTTGTGTTTATTTATGTCTTGGCAATTGTTCCTTTGCACTCTTCTTGTTTACTAGTTTCCTTTCTAGTCTATTCAGTCAGTGTGGTTAGGTTTGTTTACTTTTGTATTCAGGTTTTCTTTATGTGTTCTTTGTTTGTTCTTAGGTTGTCATTGTAGTTCCTATGTTCCCTCTAGTTTCTCTGCTTACTTTAGTTCATGGTTATTCTAGTTTCCTTATGCTTCATGTGATTTATCTTGCTTATAGTTTTGCTTGGTATTGTTTCTATGTTTCCTCTAGTTTCTCTGTTCGTGGTTATTCTAGATTTCTTATGCTTCTTTGGTTATTTTATCTTGGTCTGCGGTTTCGTTTGGTTCTGCTTACTGTCATGTTAATTAGTTCCTTTCCTCATGCTTTAGCCTCTGTATTAGTTTCACCTGTTCCTTCAGCCTCTCTGCCTCCGTGTCACACCTGTTCTTAGTTCTTTTGATTACTTGCCCTTTTTTACCCTCTGTATATTAGTTAGTCTAGTTCCTTTGTTCAGTGCTGGTTTGTTGCGTCACCTTCACAGCGCCAAGTTCCCTTCGTTTCTCGTGCTCTGTTTGAACTGGACTTCTGTTTACTCTCTGATACACCTTGCCTGCCTGCCTTCTGTTTTGCCAGAGTTTGGACTTAATAAATCATCGTCTCGCCTGCATCTGTACTTTGGTCGGCAACAAAAACCTCAACCTTTGACAAATCCAGGCTGTCAGTTTGGATTGATGGCAATGTCTTAGTAGGCTGGAATCTGTGTCACACTCTTTCCATTTTGAGATGATGAATTAATCAGTACTTTTGAGAATTTCTAAGATTTGGTTGATGTTTTATAATCTAAACCTAGATTTCCCCATAACTTTATTCTTGACTTGTTAGCTGTGTGCCCTGGTCTCTATTATGCTGTAATGTTCTCTAACAAATCTCTGAGGCCCTCACAGAACAGCTGGATTTATACTTAGAATAAATTACACACCGGTGGACTCTATTTACTAATTGGTGACTTTAATTGGTTGCCCCGGATTAGTTAGGATTGGTTAGTTAGGGGTATGGTCTAAGAGTAAAAGGTGTTGAAATAGAAATGCATGCAACACTTTTCTTCCACTAAACATTATGAACTGCCTTTGGTCTTTGTTGTTGGCCCATCATATCAAATTCTAATAGAATTAATTGATTTTGTGGATTTAATATGATTTTTTTGCAAAGCTTTGTTAATGCTATTAGCATATTTACCTGGTGGCTGATCAGAGCAAAACATCCTCCTTTGCCTTTTATATTTAGGACTACTCCTTCATGGCAATCCTGATTTCTGCATTAAACTTTTAAAGATAACATTTAAAATCAAGATACAGCCAATAGACATGGTGCTTTAGAACTGAGCACAACAGAAACAGAAAGTCTAATGAGCTGCGGTTTGATCTTTCATCAGAACCGCAGCCTGGAGGCGAAAGTGAAATATTGGGAATGCAGAGTTTTGTTTGTGTTGCCTCTGAGATCATATCAATGAGACATGCAGTTGTGTCTCACCCATAGATGACTGCACTCATCTGAAGGAAAACTACTGCTCCTTAGGCTAACTCTGACTTCAAAGATGTATATTTTTGGCAAATATGACTCATTTCCTCCTGCCAATGCTGGAGCGTACTTTCACACAAACATGTTGTTTGAAGAACATATACTTCTATATGGATTAAAATGCACTTCTGGGCATAACATTACAAGGAAAATAATTAACAATTACGCTGAATATAATAAATCATTTGATTAAATTATGTCTTTTTTTTCAACGTAGTGCACTATAAAAAGGAAACCCACAGGTGATTTGAGGTCATAAATAAAGAGAAAGAAAGATTTGCAACGGTACGTCAGAACCTTCCCCTGAAGCTGCAGTTTAATATACAGTGGTTGTAAGATTTATAAAATGACCTCGTGGGATATTTTTTTTCCAAGCACCTTTTCTTAATTTTATTTGTAAAGGTCAAGATGTGAAGACATGTATGAGGACGACCACACTGTCACTACATTCTAAAATTTTTGTAGGAACCTGACTGAAAATGTCCTGCAAAAAGGCAATTTTCAAGCCATTTTCCTTACAATTTTTTTTGTTTCTTTGAAGCTAAATTATATGTGCAATAGGGTAAATAATTATTGGATCACCTGCTATTTTTCTTTTAATTCTTCTCTCTCATAAAGAAAAAAACTATCCCTTGTTTTAATTTACTGTAAAATTATATCTTATCACCAAATAAAAGAAAAAAAAACAGACAAAAAATTTTGGACAGTTTTGATCTCCATGACAAAATAGGCCAGATGAAGGGCACTATCTCGTTGAGCCAACATCAGGATTGTTGGAGTAAAAGAAGGGGCTGAGGGTGGTAGGCTAACTGATTTTGTTTCGTCAATGCTGCTTGATGTGTTTGAGAGAGACAACTCTATTAATCCGGTAAAGGTGGAGAGGTCAAAACCAGCGGCCAGAGGCCGAGGGTCATAATAGCTGAGGTACATCATGAGAAAGGCATAGGGCTAATACTGCGATTGGGGCACCAACTCGCACCACTGCTCATCTTCCCTGACTACACAGCGGAAGTACTGGCACGCTGGATGGCTTTTAACACCGTGAGAAAAAAGCTTGCTGCAGCCACAACGACTTGCGGCCTGCGCTATCCGGCCCAGCTGCAGGTAGTTCATAATAACATAATGAAGACGTTTATGTCTCCAGCTGAAGCTGAACAATTTGTGGATTCTCTGAAGTTATAACCTGGTAAAACAGAGTTCATGTAAAACAGAGTTCGAGACGGCAGTACTGTTGAATCTCCTTGTGTTTAAGGAGTCCTATGGTATGTTGAAACAATTCTAAAACCGTTTGTGGTTGTAATTTTCTATCAAGCTTTTTATTTTAGTGGTTTTCAAGTCATTTTGTGATCCTGTTTCTTTTTTTTCGCAAAATTTTTGATAACATTTATTCAAGGATTTTTTATATAGTTGCTGCTTTTCTGTCATCACAAACAATCCAATATTCTGGGTTTTGTGTTTCTACTTATTTATTTCCTGGGTGATTTTACTGTTTTGTTTTATGGAGTTTAGTGCAGAGCTGTCGGACTTAATGGATCGTTTCTCTTTCTCTGCTCCTCTTTGGCCTGTTTTCCTGCTCCTACACCGGGCAGTCTCCTTTTTGCTTACTGGGATGGGCCAAAGTTGTTGTTGTTCTCTTTCACGGCCTTATTTTTGTTTTTGGGGCGCTTTCATGGTTACTGTTTTCCTTGTTTTTCTTGTTGTGGTGCAAGTCGTATGTAATCTCACTTGTCAGTCCTTATGTCTTTCTACTTCGTATCTAGATGCAGGGTAACAGTCCTACTGGATCAGGAACGTGTCCTTTAACCTATACAACCTGGAACTATAGGGGCTTAGGCAGCGCTCTGAAACTTGGGAAGGTCATGTCACATTTGAAGTAGTTATCCTCCGATATCGTGTTTCTACAGGAAACGCATCTTCACTTTAATAGAGACGTTAAGGAGCAATGTGGGTGTCGCAGGTCTACCAATCTACTTTCACATCCAGGGCAAGAGGCATTGCCATACTTATTTGGAAAACCACTCCCTTTACATTTCTATCTATAGTCACTGATCCAGGTGGGAGATATATCCTTGTTTCCAGTTTCATTAATTATTTTCCATTGGTTTAGCTTAATATCTATGCCCCTAATTTTGACCTGATTTTTTTTTCAAAAACTTTTGATCTAATTTTATAATATAACAAGTGTAATATAATAATTGGTGGTGATTTCAATTGCCATCTTGATCCTATGCGAGACAGATCCTCAACGAAGTGAGCTCCAACTACTAGATCTGTTCCACTTCTGAATAATCTGGTAAAATCACATAACTCACATAATCACATAACATCTGGAGGCTTCAAAACCGAAATGATAAGCAATATTATTTTTTGTCACCTGTACATGATAGTTTTACCAGAATTGATTACTTTGTTACAGATTCAAAATTATTATCCAGGATCAAGAACCCGACCTATCACCAAATCTTGATCTCTGACCATAACCCCTCGTACTAGTACTCGTACTCGAACTCGTACTCGTCGTCAACCGCTTTATCTGGGACCAGGTCGCGGGGGCAGCAGACTCCGCAGAGACGCCCAGACATCCTACTCCCCAGACACCTCCTCCAGCTCCTCCGGGGGGAGCCCAAGGTGTTCCCAGGCCAGCCGAGAGACATACAGGGGTTGGACAATGAAACTGAAACAACTGGTTTTAGACCACAATAATTTATTAGTATGGTGTAGGGCCTCCTTTTGTGGCCAATACAGCGTCAATTCTTCTTGGGAATGACAGATATAAGTCCTGCACAGTGGTCAGAGGGATTTTAAGCCATTCCTCTTGCAGGATAGTGGCCAGGTCACTACGTGATACTGGTGGAGGAAAACGTTTCCTGACTCGCTCCTCCAAAACACCCCAAAGTGGCTCAATAATATTTAGATCTGGTGACTGTGCAGGCCATGGGAGATGTTCAACTTCACTTTCATGTTCATCAAACCAATCTTTCACCAGTCTTGCTGTGTGTATTGGTGCATTGTCATCCTGATACACGGCACCGCCTTCAGGATACAATGTTGGAACCATTGGATGCACATGGTCCTCAAGAATGGTTCGGTAGTCCTTGGCAGTGACGCGCCCCTCTAGCACAAGTATTGGGCCAAGGGAATGCCATGATATGGCAGCCCAAACCATCACTGATCCACCCCCATGCTTCACTCCGGGCATGCAACAGTCTGGGTGGTACGCTTCTTTGGGGCTTCTCCACACCGTAACTCTCCCGGATGTGGGGAAAACAGTAAAGGTGGACTCATCAGAGAACAATACTTGTTTCACATTGTCCACAGCCCAATATTTGCGCTCCTTGCACCATTGAAAGCGACGTTTGGCATTGGCATGAGTGACCGAAGGTTTGGCTATAGCAGCCCGGCCGTGTATATTGACCCTGTGGAGACCCCGACGGACAGTTCTGGTGGGAACAGGAGAGTTGAGGTGAACATTTAATTCTACCGTGATTTGGGCAGCTGTGGTTTTATGTTTTTTGGATACAATCCGGGTTAGCACCCGAACATCCCTTTCAGACAGCTTCCTCTTGCGTCCACAGTTAGTCCTATTGGATGTGGTTCGTCCTTCTTGGTGGTATGCTGACATTACCTTGGATACCGTGGCTCTTGATACATCACAAAGACTTACTGTCTTGGTCACAGATGCACCAGCAAGACGTGCACCAACAATTTGTCCTCTTTTGAACTCTGGTATGTCACCCATAATGTTGTGTCCATTTCAGTATTTTGAGCAAAACTGTGCTCTTACCCTGCTAATTGAACCTTCACACTCTGCTCTTACTGGTGCAATGTGCAATCAATGAAGACGGGGTTTACCAGGTGGTCCAATTTAGCCATGAAACCTCCCACACTAAAATGACAGGTGTTTCATTTTCATTGTTAACCCCCGAGTCCCTCCAGCGTGTACTGGGCCACCCCCGGGGCCCCCCCAGTGGAAGGGCCCCTAAAACCCTCCCGAGGAAAGGCACAGGAGGCATTGAATAGATCCCCGAGCCCCCTCAACTGGCTCCCTCGATTGGAGGAGTGCGGTCTACCCCCGAGCCCTCCCCGGATGCCGAGTCCTCACCCTATCTCTAAGGGAGTGCCCGGCCCCCCCTACGGGGGAATCTCATTTCAGTGCGTATCCGGGATCCATTTTTTCGGCATGACCCAAAGTTCATGGCCATGGGTGAGGGTGGGAAAAGGGGACCAACCGGGGTAAATGAGAGTTCCCTTTTCAACTCAGCTTCTCTTCCCACAAGGGAACGGCACAGTGCCACCTTACTGGGGCAGCTGCACCGATCCCTGCCCCCCAACTTGAGGCAGGAACTCCCCCCAACCGAAGAGGAAAGCCACCCTTTTCCCGGCAAAAAAACCTGACTTGGGATTTGGAGGAGCTGATCTCTCCCAGCCGTTTCAACCCCCGACTGCGAACCGCCCCAAACACATGCTGAGGTCTTGACTAGAGGGGCCAGCAGGACCACGTCATCGCAAAAAGAAAAACGAAATCCATTTGGGCTCCCAAAACCCGCCCCCTCCCGGGCCCTTGGCTGCACCTAGAAATCCTGTACATAAAAGTTATGAACAGGACCGGTGACAAAGGGCAGCCCTGCTGGAGTCCAACATGCACAGGGAACATGTCCGACTTAGTGTCGGCAATGCGGACCAAACTCCTTGTCCATAACCCCTTACAGTGAAAATAGATTTTGATTTACAGCCTCGGTTATTTAAATGGAAATTTAACTCTACTCTTTTTTTCTGACAAAACTTTCTCTGAAAACATTTCAAATGAGATTTTAGATTTCTTAAAGCACAATGGCAATGCCATTGTCTCTGACTGTTCTATGGGAAGCCTTTAAGGCCATAGTTCATGGCAAGATCATCTCCTTTCAAACATTTTTGAAAAACACTCGATTAAATCATCCCAAATTGAGTATGAAATATCTAGACTAGAGGATGCACTTTGTCAATCCAATTCTGATGACCTTTCTAATTCTATCTTAAAGCTAAAACTTGAATATAATCATATATTTGGATACCAGGTTGAATGTGACATTCTTAAATTGAAACAAAGACACTTCGAACTGGGAGAGAAACCCCATAAATTACTTGCCAGACAATTAAAAAAAGAGCAATCTCATCGGGCCATACATA
The DNA here is from genome assembly GCA_036173005.1 of Crenichthys baileyi. Taxonomy (NCBI): domain Eukaryota; kingdom Metazoa; phylum Chordata; class Actinopteri; order Cyprinodontiformes; family Goodeidae; genus Crenichthys; species Crenichthys baileyi. Next base: position 1,048,336 of record JAHHUM010000879.1, on the reverse strand, counting down.
AAATTGACTCCTCTACTGCTGAAGCAATTACTGATCTTAAGCTTATTAATAAAAGATTTGTGAAATTCATTAGCCAGCTGTATTCTTCAAAATCCACCACTACTGACTTGAATCTACTGACGTGGATCTTTCCAGTTTTTTTAACTCTCTTAACGTTCCAACCCTCACCAGGCAAGTGCTTGAAGCTGATTTTAACATCACAGAAATTAAAGCCACTATTTGATCCTTCCCAAATGGTAAAACATGAGGACCAGATGGTTTTAACAATCAGTGGCGATTGCTCTAAGACTGCAAGCTTCCCCTAAAATGTCAAAAAAATAAGTGTTCAAATATATACTGTTGTGTGTACATGTCATTGACTAAATATGCGCTACAACGCGCTCAACTTTTGTTCAGAATCAGCTTCTTATCACTGGTAACGACGCGGCTTTCCTCTCACTCATTCCCGCAGCTTTGCAGTGCTTTAAACAGTAAGTTCAATAGCGAAACATAAATGCTGGGCTTTGTCCCGCCCATCGGACGCTCAGCGTCTCTGGGGCATATGGGGCAGCCTCGGCTGCAACGAACCGAGACGAGTCATTGGATAAATGCTGGGCTTTGTCCCGCCCATCGGACGCTCAGCATCTCTGGGAGTGTATGGGGCAGTGGGCTGGCCTCAGCTGGCCCGGACGCTCAGCTTCTGCATGATGATTGGATGATCTGTCTGAGGCTGAATCCCTTTTTGATTGACAGCGAAATAAGCGAATCAGTGAATCAGCAATCTTGAAATTGAGCTTCCCCTCCTTGAAAGACCAGCATCAGCCACTGTTAACAATCTTTTAAAGCCCATATTGATATAATTGCTCTGCTTTTGCTCAGGATGGTGAACTTTTTCTATTAATCGGGGCTCTTTACCAGATGGCATTTGTGACGGCCACATCTGTCTTCTTTCAAAGAAGGACAGAGACCCCGCAAATGTGGCCTCATATCGACCCCTGAGTGTAATAAATTGTGATAAAAAAATTACTGCAAAAGTATTGACTTCACATCTTAATAAATTCATAGGCACATTAATTAAACAGGACCAAACCGGGTTCATTCAAGACAGATTTGCTTTTTCTAATACCTGTGGTTTGATGAACACAATGAATGGAATGAATCATGCAAATGCAGCTGCTATCTCACTGGATACAAATCAAGCTTTCGATCAAATAGTGGAAATACTTGTTTACCAGCCTTGGGAAATTTGGCTTTGACAGTAACTTTATGTTACTGGTACATATGCTTTATGCTCGGCCTAGATCGTTTGTGCTGACAAATTGGTCACACCCATTTGTGCTCCACCAGGGAACTAGACGGGTGCTGTCGCCCCCCCTTACCGTGAGGCCAAGCGTGCTGCGGCCCTGGGCTGTGGAAGAGGCAAAAACTCGGGCCTGGGGGAGGAGTTCGGTGAGGCCATGGAGAAGGACTACCGGTCGGCCTCGAAGCGATTCTGGCAAACCATCTGGGCCTCAGGCCTCAGGAGGGAAAGCAGTGCTTCGCCAACACTGTTTATAGTGGGGTGGGAGGCTGCTGCTGACCTCGACTGGGGACATTATCGGGCGGTGGAAGGAGTACTTCGAGGATCTCCTCAATCCTGCCATCACGCATTCCCTGGTGGAAACAGAGGCTGGGGACTCGGGGTTGGACTCTTTCATCACCCAGGCTGAAGTCACCGAGGTGGTTAAAAAAGCTTGCGGTGGCAAGGCTTCGGGGGTGGATGAGATCCGCCCTGAGTACCTCAAATCTCTCTCATGGTTGTGGGGCTGTCCCTGGGACAGTGGTTGGCACAACCTCAGTCAGCCATTGCATGGCGGTCGGGGACAGTGCCTCTGGACTGGCAGACCGGGGGTGGTGGTCCCCCTTCATAAGAAGGGGTCCCCCCACGGGAGGGTGTGTTCCAACTACAGGGGGATCACACTCCTCAGCCTCCCTGGTAAGGCCTACGCCAGGGTATTGGAGAGGAGAGTCCGGCCGATAGTCGAACCTCGGCTTCAGGAGGAGCAGTGTTTTTTCGTCCCGGCCGTGGAACACTGGACCAGCTCTATACCCTCTACAGGGTACTCGAGGGCTCATGGGAGTTTGCCCAAACCGGTTCACATGTGTGTTTTGTGGACCTGGAGAAGGCATTCGACTGTGTCCCTCGTGATGCCTTGTGGGGGGTGCTCCAGGAGTATGGAATCGGGGGCCCTTTATTAGGGGCCATCCGGTCCCTGTACGAAGCGGAGCAGGAGTTTGGTCCGCATTGCCGGCACTAAGTCGGACCTGTTCCCGGTGCATGTTGGACTCCGGCAGGGCTGCCCTTTGTCACCTGAAAAGGGTGGCTTGTCTCTTCAGGTTTCAGGGGAGTTGGAGGGAGTTCCTGAGTTCAAGTATGGAGGAGTTCAAGTATCTCGGGGTCTTGGACGAGGAGTGGGGAAGAATGGCGGGCGGGAGATCGACTGACGGGTCGGTGCGGCTGTGGGGGTGGGGGGGCGGTGCCGGTCCGTTGTGGTGAAGAGAGAGCTGAGCCGAAAAGCGAAGCTCTCGATTTACCGGTCGGTCTACGTTCCTACCCTCACCTATGGCCATGGCCATGAACTTTGGGTCATGACGAACGAAAGAACGAGATCCCGGATACAAGCGGCTGAAATGAGCTTCCTCCGTAGGGTGGCCGGGCACTCCCTTAGAGATAGGGTGAGGAGCTCGGCCATTCGGGAGGGGAGTAGAGTAGAGCCTGCTCCCTCCACATCGAGAGGAGCCAGTTGAGGTGGCTCGGGCATCTATACCGGATGCCTCCTGGACGCCTTCCTCGGGGAGGTGTTCCAGGCACGTCCCACCGGGAGGAGGCCCAGGGGACGGCCCAGGACACGCTGGAGGGACTATGTCTCTCGGCTGGCCTGGGAACGCCTTGGGCTCCCCCCGGAGGAGCTGGAGGAGGTGTCTGGGGAGAGGGACGTCTGGGTGTCTCTTTTTCATTTACAAACTATCCAAGTTTCATTTCTGTTTCTGGGGATTTTTTGCTTAAAACCTCACTTGTACAAAAACTTTAAGTATCATCTGTGACCAGAACAAAAGTTACATAAAATTTTTTTACACCTTACACAGCTGTCACTTTTTTTGAACATTATGCATACAAAATAACAATGTTTTTGGTTCCATACTTTGACCCCTGAGGGACACCACAAACAATTTTAGTTTTGTCCAGTGCATGCAATGTCAAAATTCTGTCGCATTTTTAGCAAATATTAAGGACCTAATCCACTTGTGGTGGACCATTAGGGGGCTCTACTCACAGCCAGACTCCTCACTGTGGACATCCTTCCTCTATGGTTTTAACGGACTGCTGTCCTCCCTCCAGGGACTCTCATCAGCTGTCATAGCTCAAGTCCCTTTTGGGGGTTTTTCCTTTCCCCTAAAACCTTTCCTTTAGCGAAGAGGTTTCCGGGGCGGGCCCTGGGAACCAAGTTAAACCTTTTCACCGGGTTGTTCAAGCCCAGGGTCCTGGACTAGCTGCACACCCTACTGTGTGTTTGGGAGGGGGCATGTGTGGGGGACCACTCGGGGGCTTCACTCACACCCAGACTACAGAATGTTACCATTTACAGATTGGTGTTTTTGGGGGGTTTTTTTTTTTTTTTTTTGTTTTTTTTTGGTTTGTTTTGGTAAAAAGGGGATCAAACCTAGCTCTTGTGACGTCTTGTGACTTCTCCATCATCTTACCTTCATGGTTTGATATGTTTGTGAAATATTCCACTTGTGTAAAGACGCCTGCAATCACAGCATGGAAGACAAGGCAACATACATAGTAAAAAATTAATTCTCATGATAAAAACACAGTTTTTCTAAATGTACCATCAACCTCTGTCATTATAAAGGAGAAAAGGGCTTGAAATAATATAAATCATATAAATCATAAAGAAAAACTTTTAGATGAGTGAATATTTGTTACCCGGCTGTGTTGTTTCGAGTATATAATAATTACCTGTCAGAAAGTAAAGTCATGCAGGATGCAGCATGTGGTGAGCGATTATTTGTGGTTTAATGCATGAGTATCCCTTCTATGTTTCTTTTTTGTAATACCAGTGTTTAATTCCAAAATAATTTAAACAATTCTGTTCTTCCAGTTTTGTGAAAGGGTAAAGGTGTTGAAACAGCTCACCGCTGCATTACTGTTAATGGTTAAAACCAAATACATCGTATTATTTAATTCATCATTCCCAGCCTTTTGTTCAACTGATTTTCTTTTCAAAAAAGGCTGTATTCTGTTTCACAGCAGTAAATAATTCAGATCAGAATGGTTTCAGGTTGTTCTATTCATCCAGTCTAGCATTCACAATTTAATGCATTTGTTCTACAGACATGCTGACTCTGACATTCTCATGGGACAAAAGAGAAAGAGACAGAAAGGAAGGTGAGGACGGCACAGAGGATTGTGGGATGTCGTCTACTGGATCTGGACTCGAGTTATGCTGCAGGAACCAGAAAAGGGACAGACACGTTGCTACAGACCACACCCACTCGGGTTTGTCCCACTTCCATCAGGAAAACGATTTAGGAACATCACATCAAAAAACAAATAGACATAGAAGCAGTTTCTTTCCTAAAGCATTGAAGGCAATTGTCCCCCTGCAGGCAGACACTAAACGTCCCTGCCGACAGTCAAACAAACCACCAGCCCATCTAAGACTGTTTCAGCACAAGCTGCACTTTATGTGAAGACTAAATACTACATGCCACATTCTATGTAAATATGCTCTATTTTTCTAAAAGTGTTTTTAAATTTTGTAAATTTCTTAAGTGTCTGTAACCTACATGTGTATCTTTTGAGCTGCGTCTCAGCTAAATTTCATTATGGTGACATAATGACAATAAAGAATCTTGAGTCTTGAATCTTGAATATTAGTGCTTTTTGTTTGCATCTAGACCACATAAGAACTGATCCAGCTCCAAAACTAACAACTAGACTCCAAAACAACTAGATTCTTCAAACCTAGATGAGATTGTCCTACACTTATAACAGAATAATATAAACTCAGTTTGGTATTTGTGAAACCTTTATTTCATTTGTGAAAGTTCCATAAAGGGCGATTCAATGCTTTTTTTGCACTTTTTTTTTCTGGTTAACCAGCCGCTCAGTAACTGGTGCCGGCCTATCATTAATCATATTAATCATATCAGTAGCTTTCTTCACAATGGAAATAGGCTTCTGCAACAAGGAAGTAGCCACTGTTGGGTGCACAATAATCTTAATTTTGACACTGATACCTTGCCATAAATATGTGTGATTTTTCTCGAAGGACATCTATCCCTACTTTAATCATTGGATAATGATGACTTCCAAGTGATGTTTTGTTTATTACTTCCTCCTGCATAAGTCCTACAATTTCACTCATTGTTTTTGTTAAATCTATTGCTGTTTCTGTGTTCTTTATAACATTGTATCTTGTACCTTTTCTTTTATTTATGCCAAACAGTCTATTATCTTAAATGAATTCTTTAACATTTCTACCATTTGTATCTGTGTGATCACGTCCTCATAAAGTGCCGTGAACATTAACATTTATCGCCACACCATATAATCTTTCCTTGTATCTGTCTACTTACCTTGCTCAATATACTCATACTCGTACTCGTACTCGTCTTCTTCCGCTTTATCCGGGACCGGGTCACGGGGGCAGCAGACTCAGCAGAGACACCCAGAGTTCCCTCTCCCCAGACACCTCCTCCAGCTCCTCCGGGGGGAGCCCAAGGCGTTCCCAGGCCAGCAGAGAGACATAGTCCCTCCAGCGTGTCCTGGGTCGTCCCCTGGGCCTCCTCCCGGTGGGACGTGCCTGGAACACCTCCCGAGGAAGGCGTCCAGGAGGCATTCGGTATAGATGCCCGAGCCACCTCAACTGGCTCCTCTCGATGTGGAGGAGCAGCAGCTCTACTCCGAGCTCCTCCCGGATGGCCGAGCTCCTTACCCTATCTCTAAGGGAGTGCCCGGCCACCCTACGGAGGAAGCTCATTTCAGCCGCTTGTATCCGGGATCTCGTTCTTTCGGTCATGACCCAAAGTTCATGGCCATAGGTGAGGGTAGGAACGTAGACCGACCGGTAAATCGAGAGCTTCGCTTTTCGGCTCAGCTCTCTCTTCACCACAACGGACCGGCACAGTGCCTTCACTACTGCGGCAGCCGCACCGATCCGTCTGTCAATCTCCCGCTCCATTCTTCCCTCACTCGTGAACAAGACCCCAAGATACTTGAGCTCCTCCACTTGAGGCAGGAACTCCCCTCCAACCTGAAGAGGACAAGCCACCCTTTTCGTTTCATCTATAAATAACTGCACTAATCATGCAGTAACAACTCCCTTGACTCTGAGTGCAAACCACACACACTTCTCACTCTCTGTGTTAGCCGCAGTTTCACGCTTAGGTTCTGACTTCTCACCCTTTCTCTCTCTCTTTCTTGTTTTTCCTTCACAAATTTTCCCTCACTTCTCTCCTGCGTCTCCCTTTTTAACCATTGTTACACTCCAGAATCTCTTTCTCAAAAGCGCCACTTGCATTCCTTTTTCGGCTTCTGCACCGCCTTATTACATGTTCACCCCTGTTATATTCTAACTATGAAATTATTCAATTACACTTTCTGTTTTTCTCAGCTAATATATTTGACTTCGTTACCAATAACACATGCATAAAGACCCACAGGCAGTCACCAGCCGAAGGTGATTTGTTATGAATTATTTTAAGGTGAATAGCTATTTAGTAACCTTTGCTGAAAATAGTGACAATGTGAACAACTTTCTTAGACAAAAAGGACAAGGAGAGAAAATACCTTTTAAGCACTGTTTCCAGCTCATAGGAAAGTTTTGACTTATGGTGACTGAACACCAGGATGGTCTGGGGAACTCAGGTCAGTTGTGCAGAGAATGATGAAAAACTGGGCACCTTCATTTGTTTGTTTAACTTTCACAGTGAATATCTGAAAGCAGACCAAACCACCTGCACATCATATAGTTACAGCAGTAGCTTGTCACAAGACACAGCTGGGTATGAGCAGCAGGTGACGCACTGAGCTGGTAATGTGTTGTTCTGTGTACATGAGATGAATACAGCGAGGTTTATAGATTACCTGTAAATCATACCTTTAAGAGATGTCACCTCCTATTTGTGGCTTTAGTCCCTTTGCATTTCCACTGTAAATGAACTGCATCAGAGTTAATTCACAAACAAGCTGAGCTCCTACTCTGGAGAGACCAGAGTTTAATTGTTTGGTCCCCACCAGAGCTCCAATGACCTTTAACTGTCCTTAACGCTGTCCTTACTGTCCTCACATAGAATGCATTTAATACTATAGTATTCAAAGTGTGATCACCAAATAGGTCGTCATGGACTTTTTGGACATGTTGAAAATCTGCACTGCATGACAGCCACAGCTCCTATAGACCATGTATATTTTCCACTCCTGCATGGACACAATTGTGACTCAGATATCACAGGAATGACACAATGATACCATTAATCTCATGCTAAAATATAGGGAGGCTTTACTCACCTTGGCATGTTGGATGCTTGAAACTGACGGTCTCACCTGCTTCTGACTAATTTAGCTCTGAGATCTTTGGGGCACCCAGAGAGCACTGACATTTCATTCCCAGATGGCCAGTTTATCCTAAAATAAGGAAAAAATGCAGTAAGTCAGTAATATTTGGTAAAGTAACACACTCTGTCTTAACGCATTTAAATCCCACACCTTCAACCACAATATACAGCCACCATTCAAATTGGGCTTGATCAAAAGTGAAACACATACTCAAAGACATGACCGAACTTGATGTTCCAAAAAAAAATATTATCTTCTTCACATTTGGATCTATGCAACACATGCATATGTTTTTAAAATGCCAGCACACATAGCAAGAAAAGAGACAGCGTGACAGTAGCTTACAATCTCGCTTTGACAAGCAGTTAATTCCCCAATCAGAGCTTCTACCATGACTTTAATTTCTGACTGTTGGTGCCTGCAGGTAAGATACTGACTACTCACAATCAGTCTGCAAAATTAAACTTTAAAAACAACATCCACAAAGAACAACGTCAAATAACCCTTTAATGGCACCATCTCAACTTGCTCCTTTACCAAACTGTACCATTCCTGTTTCCCTTCCTTCCTATCCTAGTTCAGTTTTGTATCTATAAACAATTCATTTTACCCCTCCTTGAACCACCACCTTAACGTGGTGGAGGGGTTTGAGTGTTCAAATGATCCTAGAGGCTATGTTGTCTGGGGATTAAATGCCCCTGGTAGGGTCTCCCATGGCAAACAGGCTCTAGGTGATGGGTCAGACAAAGAGCGGTTCAAGAATCCGTCATGAGGACCATTAAATCGAGGCACGTGACGTCGCCCGGTACGGCGGAGCCGGGGTCCCACCCTGGGGCCAGGCCTGGGGTCGGGACTCGGCGGAGAGCGCCTGGTGGCCGGGTTGCTCCTCGCGGGACCCGGCCGGGCCAAGCCCGAACGGGAGACCCGAGGCCATCCCCCAGTGGGCCCACCACCTGCAGGGGGAACCGTGAGGGACCGGTGCAAAGGGGATTAGGTGGCGGACGAAGGTGGAGACCTCGGCGGCCCGATCCCCGGATGCTTAGGCTGGCTCTAGGGACATGGAATGTCACCTCGCTGGGGGGGAAGGAGCTTGAGCTTGTGTGGGAGGTCGAGAGATATCGACTAGAAATAGTCGGGCTCGCCTCCAGGCACAGCGTGGGCTCTGGCACCCATCTCCTTAAGAGGGGCTGAAATCTCTTCTACTCTGGGGTGGCCCACGGGGAGAGGCGGCGGGCTGGTGTGGGTTTGCTTGTTGCCCCCCGGCTCAGCCATCTCGTGTTGGGGTTTACCCCAGTGGATGAGAGGGTCGCATCCCTGCGCCTTCGGGTTGGGGATAGGTCTCTGACTTTCGTTTCGGCCTACGGGCCGAGCAGTAGTGCGGAGTACCCGGCCTTCTTGGTGTCCCTGTCGGAGGTGCTGGTTAGTGCCCCTACCGGGGACTCCATTATTCTGCTGGGGGATTTCAACGCCCACGTGGGAAACAACAGTGACACCTGGAGAGGCGTGATCGGGAGGAATGGCCTACCCGATCTGAACCTGAGTGGTGTTTTGTTATTGGACTTCTGTGCTAGTCACTGATTGTCCATAATGAACACCATGTTCAAGCATAAGGGTGTCCATCAGTGCACTTGGCACCAGGACACCCTAGGCAGGAGGTCAATGATCGACTTTGTTGTCGTATCATCAGACCTTCGGCCGCATGTTTTGGACACTCGGGTGAAGAGAGGGGCTGAGCTGCCCACTGATCACCACCTGGTGGTGAGTTGGATCCGCTGGAGGAGGAGAAAGCCAGACAGACTTGGCAAGCCCAAGTGCATAGTGAGGGTCTGCTGGGAACGCCTGGCGGAGCCCTCGGCCAGGGATGTATTCAACTCCCACCTCCGGGAGATCTTTGACCAGATTCCGGGGGATGTTGGAGACATAGAGTCCGAGTGGAGCCTGTTCTCCGCATCTATTGTCGATGCTGCTGCCCGTAGCTGCGGCCGTAAGGTCTGCGGTCCCTGTCGCGGCGGCAATCCCAGAACCCGGTGGTGGACACCGGCAGTAAGGGATGCTGTCAAGCTGAAGAAGGAGTCCTATCGGCTGTGGTTTGCTTGCGGGACTCCTGAGGCAGCTGACGGGTACCGTGAGGCCAGGCGTGCTGCGGCCTGGGCTGTGGCAGAGGCAAAAACTCGGGCCTGGGAGGAGTTCGGTGAGGCCATGGAGAAGGACTACCGGTCGGCCTCGAAGCGATTCTGGCAAACCGTCCGGCCCCCTCGGGAGGGGAAGCAGTGTCCCAACACTGTTTATAGTGGGGTGGGAGGCTGCTGACCTCGACTGGGGACATTATCGGAGGTGGAAGGAGTACTTCGAGGATCTCCTCAATCCTGCCATCATGCATTCCCTGGTGGAAACAGAGGCTGGGGACTCGGGGTTGGACTCTTTCATCACCCAGGCTGAAGTCACTGAGGTGATTAAAAAGCTCCGCGGTGGCAAGGCTTCTGGGGGTGGATGAGATCCGCCTGAGTACCTCAAATCTCTGGATGTTGTGGGGCTGTCATGGTTGACACGCCTCTTCAACATTGCATGGCGGTTGGGGACAGTGCTTCTGGACTGGCAGACCGGGGTGGTGGTCCCCCTTCATAAGAAGGGGGACCGGAGGGTGTATTCCGACTACAGGGGGATCACACTCCTCAGCCTCCCTGGTAAGGCCTACGCCAGGGTATTGGAGAGGAGAGTCCGGCCGATAGTCGAAACTCGGCTTCAGGAGGAGCAGTGTGGTTTTCATCCCGGCCGTGGAACACTGGACCAGCTCTATACCCTCTACAGGATACTCGAGGGCTCATGGGAGTTTGCCCAACCGGTTCACATGTGTTTTGTGGAGCTGGAGAAGGCATTCGACTGTGTCCCTCGTGATGCCTTGTGGGGGGTGCTCCAGGAGTATGGAATCGGGGGCCTTTATTAGGGGCCATCCGGTCCCTGTACGAGCGGAGCAGGAGTTTGGTCCGCATTGCCGGCACTAAGTCGGACCTGTTCCCAGTGCATGTTGGACTCTGGCAGGGCTGCCCTTTATCACCGGTCGTGTTCATAACTTTTATGGACAGGATTTCTGGACCCAGCCAAGGGCCGGAGGGGGTCTGGTTTGGGGACCAGTGGATTTTGTCTCTTCCTTTTGCAGATGACGTGGTCCTGCTGGCCCCCTCTAGCCAAGACCTACAGCATGCGCTGGGGCGGTTCGCAGCCGAGTGTGAAGTGGTTGGGATGAAGATCAGCTCCTCCAAGTCAGAGGCCATGGTACTCGACCGGAAAAGGGTGGCTTGTCCTCTTCAGGTTGGAGGGGAGTTCCTGCCTCAAGTAGAGGAGTTCAAGTATCTCGGGGTCTTGTTCACGAGTGAGGGAAGAATGGAGCGGGAGATCGACAGACGGATCGGTGCGGCTGCCGCAGTAGTGGGGGCGCTGTGCCGGTCCGTTGTGGTGAAGAGAGAGCTGAGCCGAAAAGCGAAGCTCTCGATTTACCGGTCGGTCTACGTTCCTACCCTCACCTATGGCCATGAACTTTGGGTCAAGACCGAAAGAACGAGATCCCGGATACAAGCGGCTGAAATGAGCTTCCTCCGTAGGGTGGCCGGGCACTCCCTTAGAGATAGGGTGAGGAGCTCGGCCATCCGGGAGGAGCTCGGAGTAGAGCTGCTGCTCCTCCACATCGAGAGGAGCCAGTTGAGGTGGCTCGGGCATCTATACTGGATGCCTCCTGGACGCCTTCCTCGGGAGGTGTTCCAGGCACGTCCCACCGGGAGGAGGCCCAGGGGACGGCCCAGGACACGCTGGAGGGACTATGTCTCTCGGCTGGCCTGGGAACGCCTTGGGCTCCCCCCGGAGGAGCTGGAGGAGGTGTATGGGGAGAGGGACGTCTGGGTGTCTCTGCTGAGTCTGCTGCCCCCGCGACCCGGTTCCAGGTAAGCGGAAGACGAAGAGTACGAGTACGAACAATTCATTTTATATCCATGCACTTAACCATTGAATGTGCATTTATTTCTCTGAGTAGTAAGGTATTTTTAATGAGTTTTGGAGATAAATAATCATACGGGGCAAATCTCACATTGGGAAGGCAAATCAAGTTAACTTAGCACCAAAAAGTCACTGGGCAATACAAAGTGCTTTAGTTAAAAGCAAAGGAGAACCATTAAAATACCAAAAACCGCTTTGAAAGACATTGCATAAAAAAAATAAAGGTAGAAATATATATTCTTAAATCACTTCTCAGTGATCATGTTAACAGTTCATTGTTTTCTAAATGTTTTCAGTCTTTAAAGAATCGGCAGTTGCTACATCTCAGGTTTTCAGAGAGTTTGTTCCAGAGCTCAGCACAGACACTAAATCCTACTTGTCTAATTTAACTAACTAATTTGATTTTGTATTAGCCCCTTCACTAATTGTGGTTCTTAGCCTATTAGGCCAGTTGTTATGGCCCCAGGCCTGTACTGCCTCCATTCTCTTGTGGTGGTCTTCCTTTTTTCTGTACTGCCTTTCAATGTGGGAAGTTTCTGTCTAGTAATTAATCTCCTGTTGCTGATTGGCTGTCTACCTTTACTGGTGGACTGACAGGCCTTCAAGGTTTACCTGTCCAAAGAAGATTGGCTGGAGGACACTTGGACAGCACCACGCACTAAACAACTGTTGCCAATGAGAGAGGCCAGACGGATGAGTGGGAGATTTAAAAGCCAGCACTAACCTTCAGTCAGTGCTGCTGTGCTTTATGTGCAGTATGGCAGCATATGCTTGTTGTGCTGACTTGTGTGTTTTAAGGTTGGCTTAACTTTGCCTGATTCATTTTGGTACTTTTGTAATCAAGGTACTCTATTTGGAACAACATCACTGTCACATAACCACATTTTCTCACAGGACTATAAGTAGATTACAAAAACCACTTTAGCTCATCAGTTGTTAAAGTAGGAACAGAGTATCCCCATCTTTAAAATTTCAATAATAAACAGAATTTGACTGAACAGTTTGATAGTTAGGATTAATTGGAATGACTGAAATCTGCATGATTGGATTGAACTGACTTTGTAAAGTGCCTTGAGACGGCATGTGTTGTGAAAAAAAAAACTGAACTGAAAACTCTAAAACTGTATTGTATTTATTTATTTTAAGGGAATCACTTCTATCTGAGTTGGAATGCTAACACAAGATCTTATTTCCTTTTTTATTTTTAAAGCAAATAGAGCATCATATATTCTTCTAACAGCAGCAGTAATTTTAGCAAACAGAAAGGACCATTTACAGATCAAAGCATTTCCTTGGAGACCAAATAAAAATAGCCTGAGTAACAAAGCCGCTGCTGCAAGTAAACAGACAGACAAAAGGCTTCATGAGAGGCACTTTTCCATTCGTGGAAAAAAAACATAAAGCTTTATTAGCAGCAGTGTTTCATTTGTACAGAAGAATATTTTTTATTTATGATAACATTTAGTGCGATAATAATTTTTAATTCTTTTTAAAGCTTTACCCCAGAAAACATGAGTCTTTATCAGCATTTCAAAGCAGAAGGTCTCAATCTGAAGTAAATCAGATAAGCAGACACATTTTAGTGTTGCCAGTTAAAGTATACACTTTCTTCACTTTGTGTTTCTTCGTCCAACCCTTTCAATTTTCCAGGCTTTAAGTGATTCTGTTCTTCCAATGCCAAAACAAAAAGGAAGAGCCAAAAGACAGATGGATGACATTGGATCATTTAGGCAAAACTTCTTTTTTCAGAAATAGAAAGAAAGAAAGAAAAATGCTTTCAGGCAAATAACTACTATACACAATGCATATTTCTTTCTTTTTTTTTTTACATTTTAATATTTTTTTGTCTTTCCACACAAATGAGCAATATCTATATGTAAGAATTCATTTTAGGTTCATTTTGTTGTTCTCTTGTTTAAATCTATCCGTTTGGATGCTAAACCATATGTTAGCACTGTAGCCTCACCAGCAGGATTCCTGTTCAAATTTCAGCTTTTTTGGATGGAATTTGCTTGTGTGCATGGGATTTTCCAAGAAATTCCCAAAGTCCAAAATATTCATGTTAAGGTAACAGACAGCTTGCTTATAGGTGCGAGTGAATTAATGCATAGTTATTTGTCTTGCATGTCTTTGTGGGCTATGGGTTATTTCACCTTTTTGCCAGTTTTGTACTCCAATTTCAACGATTTGCTTTAAATTTTCAGCCCTTCCTAATTCTATTTTGTGGCTGTAAACAAACCATCTTGTAAAAAAACAGGTAGTTTACTTAAACTGTGGCATTTCGTTTATTTTTCATTACAATTGCCTAAATTTGGAACCTATGTAGACAAATGGTCATAAAATTGTTTAATTCTCACCTAATTTAATTGATTTCTACATTATTAAATGAAAACGTCTGTGCATACTTTAGTCTTAAATATGTGAGGTGACGACAGAGTGTTAGTTTCCTATAGTACAATATCTTCTTATACCATTAAACCAAAAGGCAGATACACAATAATGTAATGGGGTATGACCTAGTAACAATGTTAAAACTAGCATCTACTTCATAGCTTCCTGATAGCACTACACTAAAGGGCTATTTCACCATTTTTTAAGTAGTTTGGAGTGCATTTAGTCCTATTTGGTTCAAAATAGAATATTTAGGCATACCAAAACTGTGTTGGATGATTCAACGCTGAACAGATATTTTTTAAAACACAGTTTAAAACATTCTCTTTGTCAGTGAAAGCACAAAAGGCAGCATTTCATTGCCTCATTAGCATTTGGACCATCTGAATTATGGTTGTGGGTGTTTCCGGTTAAAATCCCTGGTTTGCCTCACCTGCTACCCACCTGTCCGACTCTGGAAATGTCCCCACTGTCAGACATGTTCCCGCTGATGCCTGCGCCACCAACAAACATTACACCTCACTACTTGCATTCACTTTTAAGGATGTGGTTCTAGGATTGTACCTCAGAAAGCAGACAGGCAGGAAGCAGCGAGGTGAGAAGAAGGGTTTTAATAAATAAACAAACTTACAGCCAGGCTTGAAGTGGCTTAAGCAGAAATGAACGGAAGCAGTCAAAGACATGGACATGGGCAGGATGGAAAAACAGTGTTCACCCGTGAGGAGTGAATGAAACTGACCAGTACAAATATGGCATGGTGCAGGTGAAAACAAGGAGGCTCATTAGCAAATGCAGGTGGAATAAGTAATGGCTAATTGCAGTGGCAGAGAGCGAACTCAAAATATGACTGGGACTCAAACAGAAATACACAATCTAAGCTACAGATAGAACAGAAATAAAATACACCATACACAAAATAAGGAAGAAACTAAACTAAAAGGAATGAACTTATAATGCACCACCTGGAGAGTATAAACAATAACAATCAGAGGCAAGACCTAAAACAAACTCAAACATCTACAAATCATGACAATACTTACTGTGACCCTGGCCTGCTGTAATCCTAATCTAAAAGAGCCATCAACTCCATAAGTCTACAACTACATTTCTCCACTGCAAGGTCTTTCAGGAAGGAGAACAGGAAAAAAAAACTACTTTAAAATTAGAAGCCACAGATTTCAGACGGTTAAAAGTTATTAATTTGATGATTTGAAAATGTAACCCTTCCAGTGACATATACTTCGAAGTATCATTTACAGTCAAGCCAGATTGTTCATGTTATTTGGGTGGTAGCTGTACTCAACTGGTATCTAGGCTGCGCCATAGTGTCCATCCCCAAGTCTAAACCAACTCTTTGTAGATTCTCTGTACACTGTATTTGATTTGTAAAACCTTTACTCTATATTTGTGAAAACACAAAAGGAAAAGGGGGCTGTCTAACTTTTCACAAAAATATTAAGATCTCATTTCATCAACCCAGTATCGTGCATCGTCTTGCCTTGTGATTTGGATGTACTCTGATTCCTTTTTCATTTTCAATTCAGTTTATTTATAAAGTATCAATTCATCATCTCAAGGAATTTTATCAAAAAAGTAACTCCAAACAAGTAATGCAGACAGATTTAAAGTCAAGTACACACATTCCAAATTTATCTGAGTTATCAAACAATGCAATCAGTTTATTATTCAGATTGGTTCAAATGTTTTCTAAGGCAGAGGTAGAGGTTTATTACCAAAGGGCCATTTTGCTCCTTCTTCCACCAAATGAAAATAGTCTGGAGCCACATAAGACAACACAGCTAACAGATTTTAAAATTGTTATTATTTGCCCTTTTATTATTATGTTTTTATTATTTTAGCTGTTACAATAGAATTTCACAAACAGAAGTCCATTGTAGGCCTACTTGAAAATGAATTAAACACTGAACTACACAGGCCTTTTTTATGTCTGTATTTGTATACCATTAAAAAAAACAACGTTTTTTTGACAAGTCGATTTTGGTGCGATCTCATCCTCTTCAGGTTTCTTTCTCAGGCAGTAATCAAGCGAAGCACCTGAACATACAATAAAAAATATCAACCCTGAGTCTAAACTATGGAATAGTCAGTTAAATGCTAGTGTTCATACCGGTTTAATAAGACTTCTGTTTCTGAAGCTCTATGCTGATCTTCCCTATGTTGGGGCGATTCCAAACACAATTCCTTCATGTAGTCTCCGTCTGTGAACGGCTTCCCCCTCCTTACAAATTGAGTTTGAAGAATTGATCCACTTCTTGAAAATATGTTTGCCCTGCTCAACTTTTCGTAGTAGTTCCAAAATTGCTTTCTTTCGCTCATCTTCAGTTGGGTACTTTTCAGAAATGCTGAGTGCTTGTTTTAATTTTTTTTTCAATATTACATTTTTTATTGTTTGCTAATTTCTCGCCATATATCGAGCACACAAGCCAGCGTCATTTGCAGTGAAGGCAAAGGAATCTGTTCATGCAGAATTAAACTCTCTATTATCTTCTGAGATCTTTCTTTTCTGGGATGTATTCATGGTTAGCTTACCACGAAGGTTGCAACCTCAAGAATGCACCTGGAGGTAAAGGTGAGGGCTATAGACGTGGATGTGACGAATATTATGCGGCTCTGGAACTGCAGGTTGCCGACCCCTGATCTAAGGAAACCCAGCAGATCACATTGAGTCACTAACCTGCGGCATTCACTTCTCCTGGACAAGCACCATGTACATTGGACAGTCATTTGATTGTGTCGTTGATTTTGCAGCAATCCCTCGTACTGGGCATGCTGGAGGAACAGTGAACTTGGTTATCTAAATTCCAAAATAACCCCAAGGTTCTTTACTTCATAATCGGAGTCATATTTAATAGTGTCCAATTAATTGGCTGACTAAGCAGTTTATTCTTCAAAAACTCTGGCCCCCAACTTCTGTCTTGCCTCTTTTTAAAAACAACTGATTTTATTCATTAGGATTTATATATAAATATCATTGAGTATCTGCTTTGCTACCCCACCCCCGTCGTCCATCTCTCCTTGTTTCCCTCTGCATTTATTTAATAGTCTAATCCATTCCACTCTCAGAAACACCCCCTGTTTTATTGGGACATGCACTTAGGGGAATCACTTTCTCTGACCATTTGGCACACTCTACCACCCAACCCCCTCAAACTCCACGGAGCACTAGTGTTCCCCCTCCATCTGTCACACACAAGCTTTCAAGAAAATGCTCTTCAAGGACAACCATGTTTGAAATTCCTACCTATCTATCTATCTATCTATCTATCTATCTATCTATCTATCTATCTATCTATCTATCTATCTATCTATCTATCTATCTATCTATCTATCTATCTATCTATCTATCTATCTATCTATCTATCTATCTATCTATCTATCTATCTGTCTGTCTGTCTGTCTGTCTGTGGCATACCTTTTTTGTAATTGGTTGTTGCAGTTTAAAGTTCAAATAAAGACAATAGGTTGTGTATTTTTGTAACATCATTATTCAGCATTTTGAAGGTTTGCCCTAACCAAACCAAATCAGGTGAACGTCATTCGGTTTTGTGTGCTCCGTACTATTGAAGTGGGACTGAACATCATGGTAAGATCTAAATCGCTGTCTGTGGACTTCAGAGAGTAATTGTAGCACCTTCAAAAGAATTTCAAATCAGTTATTCCACTGTACAGAAAATAGCCTACATTGCCTCTTTTCCATTCACAGTTCCAGCACCGCATGACTCCACCCCCCCTTAGTCTCACTATACATCTGTTGTGTGCCCACTGAGTTACAGCTAGAGTTATGGCTTAAAGTCCCACCTCCAGCCATCAGAGGCTGTGCCGCTATTAACCTTTACCGTCTTATGATTTGGTGTGACCCTACCAAACATGAGACACGTTTTAAGTACAAACGTGCAAATTAAAATAAACATTCACTGTCCTCCAACACTGATTTCACACCACCGTCACGCCTTTCGGTTTTACCCGCTCTGGCCATGGAGAAGCCCAGAGAGAACACAGAACATGTCGGAGAGAACATAGATAGAGACTATGACATCTGGAATTATGTTCTTTGGACAGATTATTATTATTATTATTTTAACTTCAGGACAAAAGGCATATTTGGCATAAGCCAAATACAACTTTCCAGAAAAATAACCTTTTACAAACTGTAAAGTATGGAGGTTGAAGTGTCATTGAATAGGAATACTTCATAGAAGTAACATAGAATCCACCATGGAATCTACCATGTATGAGCCGGCACATGTGGAAAATCCAAAAGCATCTTTAAAAAGTCAGTTAGTCAGTCAGTCATTTTCTATACCGCTTCTTCCATAGTGGGTCGCGGGGAAGCTGGTGCCTATCTCCAGCAGTCTATGGGCGGGAGGCGGGGTTCACCCTGGACAGGATCTTTAAAAGGTTTAAAGCAGAAATGGACCCTGCAACATGACAATGACCCAGATCATATCAGTAAATCCACAAAGACCTGGTTGAGAATTCAGAAATGGAAAGTCCTGGGCCAAATCAAAGCCCAGACCTTGAACTGCTTTGGGGTGACTTGAAACAGGCTGTCTATATGGGAACTCCTCGCACATCTCACAGCTGAGGAGTGAGAGTGGGTCAAACTTTCCTCAGCCTGATGTCATAGACAGAACTGCAAAAAGTGTCTCTCTGAAGATATTTCTGCCAAAGGGGGGTACGACTGGCTGTTAGGGGATAGAGTGTTCTAACGATGGTGTCAGCTAAAGAATAGATTTTTGTTTACGTCATTTGTTTAACGATTAAAACAAGTATATAAACATAAACATATTTTTATTATTATCTGTAATACAACAAAGATCACACATCGGTATGATAAAAGTTCTTGCTAAAGAAATGTTGTGAAAAACCACCTGCCTGCACCTACCAATACATTCAAGTGCTGTAAGAATGACCTCAGCCTTACTCTGCAGCACCCTCTCCGTCCCCACCCTTTGCAATTCATGTTCTGACCTAGCCAAGCACTCACATGTACCCTGATTCATTTTTCTCTCGTCTCATGGCTGCACCTCCCTCACACCTCTGTCCTACCACTCGCCTGCCTGTAAATGTTGATTGTCCTTTCCAGTTTATGCCTGCAGCAAGTTCACGTAGGTTTTCTCGCACACACACACACTCACAGGCTGAATCCTAATCTTTTTATAGCTCAGTCTTGTTAAGCACAGGAAGCGGATCTCTCCCCAGTGAACAGTGAACATCTCCTGCAGGCCAAAGAGCTTTGAGTTATATAATGAAAGACTTCTCCAAAGCTGACTTAGAAATGTATTTGAGTTATTTCAATTTTACGTCTTACTGCAGCTGTGCTGTGTATAATTTGTGTTGATTTGTTGTGTTTTGTCTTCTCTGACAGTGTTCATTTAACACAAACCCAGAAGAACATTTTATCATTCTGTCAGACTGTAGTAGTGTATGTATCCTTCGTGTCTATTCTGTGTGAAAAAACACACTACAGTTGAAACCAGGCACCACTAACAGAGAGTTTGTGCACATGTAAAATCTTTAAATACTAGAAAATCCATAAGATGGTACTTGCCATGTATTTTTTCCAAACAAATGTTACTCAAGATGTTTCCTAGATTGCCGAAATGCTCCGAGTGTTTTTGAGGAAGAGGTGCCAAGTAGACACATGTGTTTTGTCTCTGACTTTTTGGATTAACCACAAGTGTTTAAGTTTTGTGTCTGTTCCGTTATTGTAACAATACTGAGAATGTGGCAGTTATTACCACAAATACATGTTACAACCTTACAGATGGATCTAAGATCTCCAATGGAAACAGAAATTTACAACAGTGCATCATCTGCATATGGATGCAGAAGATAAGATACCGTGAATACAAACTGTGGTTGAAGACCAATGGAACAAAGACTGAAATATATGGAAACTTTAATTAGAATTTTAAAAGATATAGCTAAGAGCTTTTTTAAATATATGTAGGGGGAGATGCCAATAGCTGTTCCGATGATAAATATCAAAAAAAAAATCAGGATCATTTAAAAAGAACAACAAACATCATGTGTGTATTTCAATGTACTGCTTTTCCATTCACTGCTATGGCGTTCACCATTTATGATGGGCTTTAAAGTTGTCCAACTAATTCCTAAATGCACATCAGAATCATAGCAGTAATTTTCTACATGTTCCTTTAATCCACCTGTATCTGGCCAGAGTTGTTGCTTTATAACTGCATCATTTACATATGTATATAAGCATCTATGAAACACAAACTTATTCTCTGTCAAGAATTGTTATTGCCAGGTAAATTCATATCAGATATAAAGAAACACATTTCTGTGGAAATTCTTAAGAGTTCAATTACATGCATTTTCTTTAACAGTCTGTCATGATTTGCCTGTGATGGGTCTAGGTTTGAGTTCCTAGTCTGTTTTCCCTACATTCTTAATTTGCTGTTATTCTAGTTTAGATGTTTAGATTCATCATTCTTTCCCTGTGTTTAGATTACTTTATTGGATTCTGGTGTTTAGTTGTTTTAGTTTGTATTTCCCTATAGGTGTGGTTCCTCCATGTTAATGATCTTTAGTTCCATTGTTTTCTTATTCCTGTTCACCTAGAGGTTTTGTTTCCCTGCACTCACTGCTCATTACTTTTAATTAATCACTCTCCCTCAATTGCCTTCCACCAGCTACTTCTCAATCCCTTCCATTTAGCTCCCTCAGGTTATTGGTCCATTCTCCACTTCCCTCAATATTTACACTCTCTGGTTTCATTGTTCTCATTGGTTCCTCCTGATAACTACCCCATTTACCTGGCCGCGTTTCAGACCCTGCTGCTTGTAGGTTTTTCTGTTTACTACCGCTGTTAAAGAAGCTCACTACTCACCATGGTCCTACCAAGCTCCAGCCAAACTTGACCCAGCCGTGTTTAATCGAGGAGTGGCTTTGTTTTTCTCTTCAACATATGTTTACTTGTCTTAATTGCTATTTGTCATTAAATATCAGATCCATATTGCTGTGTGCTGGTTGGTGTGTGTTTTGGTGGGTCTCTTTTCACCACTTCTTTGCAGGGTGTGACTGACAGGTGTGGCCCCGCAGCCGCAGCTCATTAGGTACAATCAGAAAGAGCAAAAACAGGAACAGACACCACAAAGCAGACATCAGATTATTTGCTCGCCAAGCATGATAAACAGGCCTACTTTCTCTGCGTTGCTCTTCTTCTTCAAGTGCTGACTCTAATCTGAGTTTTGTCCTCTCTTTCAGGAGAGCCACTCCTTGCATTTTCTCAAGCTCTCACACTCTAGTGTTCTGCTTTCTTGTTCCTGCAACTATTGCAGAAATCCTCTGGAGAATCCCTCAGACGACCTCCTCGCTGTTCCTCTGGAGGTCCTCCTGATATTCGCCGTTCTCATCGCTCAGCATCTCAATTTACACTCACCTGCCTGTATTTAAATAATCTGGTGAGACAACAAGTTGGGCATAGTAAGATGAAACATTTATTGCTGTTGCACCAGGAGAGTATCAGACGCTAGACTTTAAAATGACAATGAATCTCAGCTGAATCCAGAGCCTTATTTGCAAACCCCACCCCGCTACCCACATGCACACAGTTTCAATACACAAGGAGTACATATAAACATAAACAAATACAGATAACTATAAAACTTTTTCCACAGAGGGCTTTTTAGAAATAAACAATGATAACAGTGGGTGTTAAGTAACTGGGTTAAACATGATGTGTGTTTGCTGACTACGAAATTTGCAGACTGAAAGAATCCCTACAACTGTGAGGCTAAAATGAACCACCTGTGGAGTTTTCAGAAATACCGCAAGGCTTCTCTTCACCATTACTAGGCTAAATACTTGATGGCTGCTTAAATGCTAACGTATAGTAGTTATTCGGTTTACATATAAACATTTACTGGTTGCACTTAAAATTTTTTGCTTCTAAATTCAGACAAGACAGAAGTTGTCGTCTTTGGACCGGAGTCTTTAAAAAAGAAACTGCTTAGTCAATCATTTAACCTGGATGGCATTAAATTGACCTCCGGTAATAAAGTAAAAAACCTTGGTGTTATTTTTGACCAGGACATGTCATTTAAATCCCATATTAAACAGGTTTCTAGGATTTCCTTCTTTCATCTCCGGAACATTGCCAAAATTAGAAATATCCTGTCCAGGAGTGACGCTGAAAAACTAGTCCATGCATTTGTTACTTCAAGGCTGGACTATTGTAATTCTTTACTATCAGGATGTCCACAAAATGCAGTTAAAAGCCTTCAGCTGATTCAAAATGCTGCAGCAAGAGTTCTGATGAAAATTAAAAAGAGAGATCATATTTCTCCTATTTTAGCTTCCCTTCATTGGCTCCCTGTTAAATCCAGAATAGAATTTAAAATTCTCCTCCTCACATATAAAGCCCTTAATGATCTAGCTCCATCATACATCAGAGATCTGATTGTTCTGTATGTTCCTAACAGAGCACTTCGTTCTCAGACTGCAGGTTTACTGGTGGTTCCTAGAGTCTCTAGAAGTAGAATGGGAGGCAGATCCTTTAGTTATCAGGCTCCTCTCCTGTGGAACCAGCTCCCAGTTTTAGTCCGTGAGGCGGACACCCTGTCTACTGTTAAGGCTAGGCTTAAAATTTTCCTTTTTGATAAAGCTTATAGTTAGAGTGGCTTAGTTTATGAGGGAGGGATCCTTGCTCCCTCCCTGTTGGATGGAGTAAGGGGGAGTCAGGTTTAACCTAAACCGGCTCAGTTATGGTTGAGGTGCAAACACACCCTCCATTTCTGCTACCTGTATGACCCCTTCTCTTTTCCAATAGTTATAATCAGTCTGACAGAGAGAGGTATCC
This sequence comes from Crenichthys baileyi, assembly GCA_036173005.1. Classification (NCBI taxonomy): domain Eukaryota; kingdom Metazoa; phylum Chordata; class Actinopteri; order Cyprinodontiformes; family Goodeidae; genus Crenichthys; species Crenichthys baileyi. The sequence continues at coordinate 1,025,525 of JAHHUM010000879.1, read as the reverse complement.
CAATCGTTGTGGTTTTTAGTATAACAATGGCCATCAGTGGACCCTTTGTGGGGTGCCTTGAGATGACATTGTTGTAAATAAGCACCATCTAACAAAATAATCTGATCTGTGTAGTTATGCTGTGTAGTTATGCTGCTATAGGCTTAGGCTGCTGGAGGACATAATGACCACTTTCACCCTCTTCGCTACATTCTCACACTACTCTCCAATTGTGCGTTATTTGCGGTTATTTCAGCTTTTAACTTTGTTCTCTCTCTTTTCTCTTCCTAGAAGCTACACCTGGCCTGACTCTGTGTCTACCTGTGACACCTTTCTGGAGAGGGGAATCGTCCGAGCTTCTGCTGGCAACAACTTAATGCCCACCCTCTACCGATGATCCACATGGCCCTGTCTTTTAGTGTTTAACCCTTTCTCTCTTCTAGACATGGCTACTGGCTGATCTTTTACTGTAGCTAACTCTATGTGCTCTCTTCAGACTCTAACCTTTAAAACTGGCTCAGAGTTTATCTGCTCTGTCTTTCTAGATGAAACGACTAAAGGAGCTACATCCATTAACATTTACTTTTCCTTCCCATAGAAAGTTCTCCTGGATCAGTGCTTCTTTGTTCTCTTTGTGTCTCTGCTCTGTTCTCTCTAACCCCCAGTCGGTCGTGGCAGATGGCCGCTCACACTGAGCCTGGTTCTGCTGGAGGTTTCTTCCTGTTAAAAGGGAGTTTTTCCTCTCCACTGTCGCTACATGCATGCTCAGTATGAGGGATTGCTGCAGTCAACACCAGTGACTGTCTACTGTCTCTACATGCTCATCTGGGAGGAGGGAATGCTGCAAGTCACTGACTGGATGCAATCTGCTGGGTTTCCTTTCCTTAGACAGAAAAACTTTTTATCCAATTTGAATAAATAACTGAATCTGACTGCACTGTTCAATAATTAGGATGAATTGTAATGTATGTACCTGACTTTTGTGAAGTGCCTTGAGACAACATGCGTATTGAATTGTCGCTATATAAATAAAACTGAATTGAATTGAATTGAATTGAATTTGCATGACGACTGCATAATAAATCCAGCAGAAGTTGGGCCATTTCAGATAACTGGTGGTTTATTGCTTTGGTTGTATTAGGTATTATATGCAAGCAATGGAAATAGAGTTGGGGTTTGCTTCCATCCATCTCTTTTTTGCTTTTCCAAAACTGAAAACGAAAACAAAATCTGAGGATTTTATAGGATGTAATCAATTGGTCCTTTTCATCTGCTGCAGGTGGGAAAGTTTGACTATTGATAAATGCAAAATGTAAAAAAAAAGGGAATTGGAGACTAAGCTCAATCAAGGCAGTGTAGACATTTGTGCTGTTTAAAAACCTGGTGTTGAGAACTGAGGAAACCAGCATGGGCCTTAGAACTAAATATAGAAATAAAATTTAACAAAAACCTATATTGTATTCTGTGTTCTATATTGTTTGGACCACAACACATATATTATTTACATCTTTTCCATTGAATTTGCTCAAAAGTAACCACATTTGTAATTATTTATCTGTTGATGTAGCTGAATGTTTCTGGAACATAATCTACACTTCTAAGATTCAATGAGAGATTGCTGCATCAACTTGATTTGCTCTCATGTTGAGTAATGATTAATGCATGATTTCAAATGAGAAATATTGCATGCCTTAATGTGAAGAGTCGCACATCTTTATGCATATTTAAGTAAAGTACTGCCAGGTCTTATTCTCACCAGGACAGTCGTTTGGTCCGCCTGTTTGGTCCGGACCAAAAACGGACTTTATTTGTTGTGGTTTGCTTTCACATTGTACTTTTTGCAAGTGAACTATAACTTGTAAACAAAGCCATGCAGGTGACAAACGTTAGTTCCATTAGACAGAAATGATGGGGGCGGGACAGAGCACAAACTGGGAAATGGAGAAAATCAATTGTGGCAGTCCCTCTGTTCTGCATTTTTGTGACATTATTACAGCTGCAGTATCATTGTAAGGGTCAAGAATAGCTCATTCCACACAGATTTTGCGATGTTCTAATTTTGATTTTTTTTTCTTCCAATGGGGTGCACAGTGGCGTAGTTGGTAGCACTGTTGCCTTACAGCAAGAAGGCCCTGGGTTCGACTCCCGGCCAGGGATCTTTCTGCATGGAGTTTGTATGTTCTCCACGTACATGCGTGGGTTCTCTCCGGGTACTCTGGCTTCCTCCCACAGTCCAAAAACATGACTGTTAGGTTAATTGGTTTCTCTAAATTGCCCTTAGGCGTGAATGAATGTGTGCATGGTTGTTTGTCCTGTGTGTGTCTATGTTGCCCTGCGATGGACTGGTGACATGTCCAGGGTGTATCCCGCCTCCTGCCCATGGAGATAGGCACCAGCTTCCCACTATGGAAGACGCGGTAGAAAATGAATGACTGACTGACTCTATTTTTGATTTTGGAACCGCATCGGAAAATGCATGCTGCAACCTGAAGGAGACACTGTGCTCTGCAATCTAGCCAAAACACGCAGGCAACAGCGTTGCTAAGCAACAGAGTGTGTTCAGATAAGATTTCAGTATAATGTTCACTGCTAAGGTGGCTTGTTAAGTCCAAAGAGACATGTTTTCTATTGTCGGGTCAGATAGAGGCCCGGTTTTTATCCAAACCGTAAGTGAACCGCACCAGAGTTTGTTTGGAAGCTGATGGAGACCACTTCAAGAAGTGGGTCTCGGTCTGGTTGTTTGGTTCGGACTTCGAACTTCTTTGGCTCTGACTGCAGCTTGGAGGACTGGTCCGCCTGTGAGTGCTTTAGGAGGGGGTGGGGTCCCACGGGTGCAGTTGTTGCTTGTTGAGAAGAGAGTCATCAAAATGTTCAATAGCCCTAGAAACAATATTTTGATATGTCATTTTTTTTAAAGCAATCTGCTTCACTGTAATTTTGTGATATTACTGAAAAGTGGTCAGTAATATCACAAAATATATTATTCATCCTCACTTATGGGAAATAGTACTTTGTTATTTTTTTATCTAAAAAACAGCCTTAATAAACCCACATAAAATCCTGTTGTTGTTTTACAACTAAAATGCAAGCCTTACTGCCAGAAAATATTCTAAAAGATAGCACAGTATAACCAGAGAGTAATAAACATAACTCAAATGAATCAACTCTATAATATGGCTTGCCTGTAACATGTGGATGTGGAACTGTAAGGAATACTGCGATAAGCGAGAATTAGGGGAGAGTTATGGGACACCCAAAATTCCAAACAGCAGAAGGGCAAAAGGGAAGGGAAGCACTAATTAAAACTAATGAGCAGGGAGTCCAGGGAGGTAACAGAATACCTTTAAGTGAATAGAAGTAAACAAACAATGAGACTAAGTGAAGAACATAAACAGAGAGGAACCAGATCTATAAAATGGACATTGGACCAGTGAGCTAAGGAAGCTAATCAAGGAGAGAATCAGGACCAGCTGGTGTGGAAGAGAAATGAGGCAACTGAAGGAGGGTGGTTTGGTCACTTGGTCAATGAACAACTGATTGCTATGAATTTCAGGCTTCTGGAAGCCCTGAACCAACTATGTTATACCTCAAGGGTTTCCTTCAACTCTTCAGCCTCTGGAAGATTCTGACTATTAAGACATATGACAATGATGTTCCTGACTTTACTTGACTTAAGACATCAGTAACACACCATCAAAACCTGAGGCTTCAGTCCCTGTCTGCTTACAGAAAGAAAACTGATGACTTAGGTTGTCTTCCGCCCAAGAAATCCGCTCGTTGCCTCCCAAAGAATTCATCTCAACCGGGTGCATCGATGAGTCTCTGTCTTCAAAGACTCCTTTTTAAGCACACCAGTTTCACTATTGGGAAAAGTTAGATAAGTTGATTATTCATTTCTAGTATCTGACTATCATGTGTTGGTGAATTTTATGCAGTTACTGACCCCTGCAAAAGCGTTACTAATAAAATAAAGTATATAAAATTCTAGATGAATTGTGGACAGTTAATTATTTGAGTCACCTTATTTTTGTTTTTTTTCGTTAGTTTATAAAGTCTAGGTTAATGGTTCTAAGATGCTTTCAGGGTTTTTTTATAGGTTGCCTAAAGCCAAACTTGTTAAAACAACATGCTTGAGGCTCGTACCAAGGCATTAAAATGAACCTAACCCATATATAAGCGCAAGTTGTAAAATTAGGGAATGAGCAGCCATTAACAGAAGTGATGATGAGTGTTGATGCCTGGACCGGAAGTGTACATGGAAATCCTGAAAATGGCGAAGCCAGGAGTGTATGATTGCAGCAATAGGGGAATTCCTGCATCAAAAACAGCTGACCAGAAAACAGTACCTATGGCTAAAGTTACTGCAGAGAGAGCTGCTGTCTATGAGGATGTAGGAACTGCTGTAAGAGCAGATGAGGACAAGGACAAGGAGCTGGCATCCATAGTGACTGCAGCACCCCCAGTAGACATGATGCTGGCTGGAAGGTAGTGACCAGACCCTCCAGGAAAGGTGAGGAGGCGTTGATCTGAACCTTTGGAACAGAGAGAAGAGCTTCGGAGTGACCCTCTGTAGAAACGTAGGAGGTGCCAACCGGACCTTCTGGAACAGGGACGGGTGCGTCTCTGCAATGACGTCGCCCGTGGCAGGATAAGATGGAAATGGGTGGTGGTAGCAGGCGGAATGAAGGCATTTTCAGGACCCACGGCTGGAGCAGAGACGTCATCCTGACTTACGGACGCGCGGATGTTGGAAGGAAGATTTCCGCCAGAGCTTTCTGATGCTCCAGAGTTAATTTACTCTGGGGGAAAAGTTCTTCCCATTCCTCCAGCCAGCCCTTAAACTGGTAAGCTACCTCCAACCTTTGCCATGGTGAGCTGGGGAAAGTGAGGAGTTGTTGATACAGCGCAGCAATTGCTTCACCCCTTTTCAATCCTCTTCTTAATTTTCTTGATGACTGGACTTTTCTATCAGGATTTGCTGGAGTTGTGTAGGACCAAAGTGTAGATCAGAGCGAGAAAGCGGCTTGGCGTGTTGAAAAGTTTATTAAGAATGAAGCTTGCACTTACAAAAATCACGGTGAAGGAATAGAGGCGGGTTACTGAAGCTTGGTTAGGAACACAGGAGAATCCAGTACTAAGCACAGAAAACCAGAGATTATAAATAAAAGGGAAAGTGGAGAATGGAACAATGAAGTGTTTAACCCTGTCTCTGCTACACATAGCTACAGGCTGAGCTTTTACTGTGACCAACTGTATCTGCTCTCTCTCATACTCTAGACTTGAAAACTGGCTCAGATTTCATCTTCTTAGCTGTCTTTCTCTCCAAGATGAAGCCACTAAAGGAGCTACAACCATTAATGTTTCACTTTTCTTTCCTATAGAAAGTACTCCTGGATCAGTGCTTCTGAACGCCAGCGACTGTCCACTGTCTCTACATGCTCATCCAGGAGGAGTGAATGCTGCAAGTCACTGACTTGATGCAGTCTGCTGGGTTTCCTTAGATAGAAAAACTTTTTAACCAATTTGAATAATAAACAGAATCTGACTGCCGGGATAGTTAGAAGCAACTGGAATGTATGTACTTGACTTGAAATCTCTATGATTCAATTGAATTGACTTTGTAAAGCGCCTTGAGAACTGAATTGAATTGAATTGAACTAAGGGAGCTAATTAAGGAGGGAATCAGGAGCAGCTGGTGTGGGAGAGAAGGGAAGAAACTGGAAGAGGGTGGATAATTAACACTAATGAACAAGGAGTCCAGGGAGGTAACAGAAAACATCTAAGTAAACAGAAGTAAACAAACAACGAGTCTAACTAAAGAACATAAACAGGGAGGAACCAGATCTATAAGCAAATATAAACTAACTCATCTAATGCAGGAATCCAAGAAAGTAATCTAAACACAAGGATGGAATGATGAATCTAAACATGAACTAAAATAACAGCAACCGCAGGACAAAAGAGAAAACAGACTAGGAACTCAAACTTAAAACCTAACACAGGCAGATCATGACAGCTAGACTTAATGTGGGACTGCATTTAATCAATCCTATAAAAATCCTATTAAAAAAATCCTATAAAAAAATCTTTTTTTATACGATTGAAATAGTTTATATTTGAAATAGGTTATTGACAGTGCCAAATTGCACCGAATCTCTCTGCATCTAAATTTGTCTTACGTTCTTTCATAATCTATTAGTCTTGATAGGTACTGAAGATATCCACCCATAGTAAACTTAAATTGCAATACAGCCCCACCAAAATGCACACATGTCCTCTACGTACAGTTTCAGGTAAGATGGTTGGCAATAGGGAGTCAGTTTGCACCACATGAATCTGATCTTACTGCAGCTGCTCTTCTACTCTTACAGCTTCCGTTGAAGACCTTGAGATGTGATACTGAAAGACGGTTGCATGAGGTAGCACACAAAACTGCTGGCTTTGTTCCAAGACTTAATCGAGTGGCTTCTGTATCTCACCACACCTCCTCCTTCCTACCACATCGATCTGCCTCTCCACCTCACCCCTTTGGAAGGATAGCTTATCCCTGCTCTGCTGGGCTCTGCCTTGCCTTGCTTTGACAGCAAAGCCCTTTCACCTACATTCACTGAGAGTGCCTCACACACTCACACTCATATAGTATGCCTGCTCAGTCCTGTCAAGCAGAGAGCAGCAGTGCTCTGCAGTCTGCCATGGTTCCTTACAGCAGGGAAGTATTTACCATCTGTACACACTCTCAGACTCTCCCTTCTCTCCTTCACACATTCCTTCTTCATCTACTTCAGGTCTCCAAAGTGATTGAAAGAAGAAAAAGTGGACAAACTGTAAAGATCTGTTTGACGAATTTAGGTGATCTACTTCGCTGGCAAGGTTTAGCAAGCATACTGTGCTTTCCAATGCTACAGTTACAAAGAGAGCAAAAAATCTCAATACTGGAATTCCTTACAGTCATGTAATTGTTTAACTGATGAGAAATGCTAATCTGTTTTAGTTCAAAACAAAGAAACAAGCAGTCTGACAGTTCTGCTTCTAAAGTTGAATTAAAATCAGGTGAGTGAGAAAAGTTTGTTTTAATAGAAGTCACAGCTCTCTAATAGAAGCATGAGTGTAACTTGGTTTTCCATCTTCAAAGATGAAAGCACCAGCTTCAGTGTGTATTAACTCATTGTCATTATCTACAGGAGACGTCTTTCTTTTCAGCATTAATCTGTTTTTACATTTTGTCATGTAAAGGCCATAAACCGCTGTGTATTTTATTGGGCTTTTATGAGCAACATACAGTAGTGCATAATTGTAAAGCGGAAGGAAGGGGTTAAGAAATAAAAACCTTAAGAGCGTAGAGTACATTTGTTTTCAATCCCCTTTAGTCTTAAGAGTAGTGCCCACCAGTGTCATCAACCCACAGTCTAGACCACAGCCGGCCCTCCAAGGCACAGAAACCACTTCTATGTTCTATTTAGTCGAGGCAACACATCTAAAAAAACCATCAATGGCAGAAGACAGGTAATCTTTGCACTTTCACTGTGTTAGAGGTGCCAACAGATGCACACCTGTTGATGTGCTGCCCAGTGGCTAAAGCCTGTTTATGTATTAGAATGGCTTAGTCAAAGTCTAGACCTAAATCCAACTGAGGATTTGTGTCAAGACTTAAGAATTGCTGTTCATAGACACTTTCTGTTCATTCTGACTGAGCTTGAGTTATTTTCCAAAGAACAAACAACAAAAAATGAAACTCTCTAGCAAAGCTGGTAGAGACATACTCAAAGAGACATGCAGCTGGAATACCAGTGAAAGCTGGTTCAATTAAGTATTGAGTATTGGTATTAAGTATGACTCAGTCAGATTAATACACATACACAGCATACGTTCAGATGTAAAACATTTTGAAAACCACATTCTTTTTTTTACATCGCTAACAATTCTGCACTACTTCGCTTTTGTCTATCACATAAAATCTCAAAAAATCATATTGTGCACTTGGAATATGACAAAGTGGCAAACAGTTTAAGTCATTGTATTTCCTTCTCTATGTTCTACTTCCTCTTCTTTCTCTTTTATAGCACTTGGAGGGTTTACTGCAGAGACTGCAGTCTGCTTTACCCACCAATGACATCCGATTGTCTTTCTTAAGCGTCATGAATGTTTTCAACAATTGGAAAGTTTTAATTACACTCAACATTTCAAAATTTAAAACAACCAACAACCAAACAAAAAATTTGAAAATTGTTTCATTTTTTATCTGCTTAATTTAATCATTAAAAACACTGCACTTTGATATTAGCATTGAATTGATGCTAATCCAGTGTTGGAAACTTTGGATTAGCATTGAAATAACACAAGGTTACCATCATTGATGTTCCCGCTGTTTATTTTAGCATCACCCAATCAGTGTGCTGCTTAAAATAGTGTTAATGTCATAGTTTGAGACAGCCCTCTAACCCACATACTCAAAATCTCAAGAGATAACGGAAAAGGTTTAACAGTTTTATTCAAGGATTGAACTTTGATGGCACTTGATCCAGAAAGGGCTCCAGGAGTTAGGGAGGATGAGCCAATGAGAGGGAAAGGGGGTGGGGGGTTGGGTTAGTAGAAGGGTTGGGTTTGTTAGTGGAAGTAACAATTGCTTCAGGAGGATGAAAGAAAATGATGACTTAACCTTACTGTTAGTCTGGAGGGGGTAAGAACCGGGATGGGGAGGTGGGTGGTCGACAGAGTCCAGGGTGTCAAAGCAGAGCTCTTGGTTCTTAACTGATGACTGTTGGAGGGCGGACAGGTTTGGCTGGAAGCAAAGCCAGAGGAGGAAGCCTTGTGGGTGCCAGTTGTAAAGACTGTAAGCCATGTAGTTTTCTGGAACAGTGGATTTAAGCCAGGCGAACCAGCAATCCTGGGAGGCATATATCTTAAAGTCATGAGTAAATGTCCGATTCAAGAAAAAAGATAGAGGAACCTAGCACCGTAACCCTCCCAGTCAACGAGGCACCTCCAACCACGACCTCACAGAAGGGAGGACATGATCTGTCGGACCGAATAAGCAAGATGGCCATCCACATCCTGGATGGGTGGAGGGGGCTCAGAATGAGAGCACAAGGTGCTAGAGTGGACAGTTTTCATCTGGGAGACAGGTGGGGAAGATGAGGAGGCTCTGGGGTGCAGACAAATGATGGGAAAATACATTTTATCTAAATGTTGTGACATGAGAGCCAAACTTTCTGTCCAGGAGAATACTGTGGGGCTGGAGCTAATCTTTGGTTAACAATCCTGTGATTTGGTGTGGCTGAACATTGGAGAGCTGAAATGGTAAGAAACCAGATGCATTTGAGAGGGCAAATTTGATGGTGGACTGAGGTAACTGAAATGTTGCAATCATCACAGGGGTAAAAAGGAGGTTGATAACCCAAGGAAATCTCAGAAGGGGACCAGAGAATTGTGGGCTTACTCAACCCAGGGGAGGTAGCTGCTCCAGTCAGCTGGATTGGAGGAAGAGACACATCTGAAGGTGGCCTTCATCTCTTTATTCATGCTCTCTGTTTGGCTGTTCAGTTAGGGATAAAAAACTAGCACACCAACCTTGGCATTAAGGGAAGCGCAGAACTGTTTCCATATTTGAGAGATGAACTGCGGACCACGGCCAGATACAATATACACGGGTATTCCATGGAGGTGGAAAACATGCTTGATTAGGAGTTGAATTGTGTCTGAATGGATGTGGGTAGCTTTCTGAGGAAAATTATCTAACAAAAAGAAAGAAAGGTGAAATTATGGTGAACATAGTGGTCACACCTTTGGAGGTGGGCAGACCAGTGTTGAAACCTAGCACAATGTGAGACTAAGGTCGTTCGCTTATGGAAAGGGGTTGAAGAAGACTAGATGAAGCTTAATAACTGGTCTCAATTCTCAGGTAAGCGCCATTCCACACCCGCTTTAATCTTCTCTGGGTCAGCACAAACCTGTCCACCCTAGAAGATGTAGCCCAAAAAGGTAACAGGAGGGATATGGAACTCGTATTTCTTCACCTTAACGTAAAGCCAATTTTCCAGTAAGTGTTGGAGGACCAGGCGGACATGCTTTTTTTGTTTATCAAGGTCTTTGTCAAAAATGAAAATGTCATCAAAGTAGGCAAAGACAAAAATGTTCAGGTAGACATGGAGAATGTCGTTTATGAGGGCTTGGAAAACAGCAGTAGCATTGGTGAGCCCAAAGGGCATCCCCAGGTATTCAAAGTGTCCCCGTGGTGTTTTAAGGCTGTCTTCCATTCATCCCCTTGACGAATATGGACCAAGTGATAAGCACCAGAGGAGATGGAGGAATGCTTCAGTGAGACCGACTGGGCTGCCTTGGATTTTGGGCCGAGTCGGAACCGTTCCTCCCCAGCACACACCTCCTCCAAGCCACGTCGCCCTCGCTGCAAGCACTCCACCCCAGCAGCGGCAGCTCCGGCCGAGCTCGTCACGCCCACAGCAGCTTCGCCTCAGCTCTCGGCTGCAGCAGCTCCGGCTGAGCTCGTCACGCCCACAGCATCTTCGCCTCAGCTCACGCTCACAGCGGCCTCAGCTGAGCCATCCTCACCTCTACTGGCCACAACAGAGTTTCCGGCTGGGTTCTCCTCCCGCCCGGGACGACGTCGTTGCCGGAGGGCAGTCGCCACCAGAGGGGTTCGGTTGGACGCCTCCTATGCTTGCACGGAGGGTCAACCCGCCACGGCTTTCTCGCGGCGGTTTCCTCTGGTATGGGTCCCGTCCGGACCGGAGATTCCAGAGGAGGAGCTCATGAGGGGTGAGGGGCTTTGCTGAGTACCTGAGGTTCTTCCACGAGGACTTGGACTTTATGCACTTCATTCTGGAGGCGGAGTTCCTGGGGAGGGGGTGGCTTGACGCTCCAGCACCACTCACAGCTGGGGGTCCCTTCGCGCCCCTTCTTGAGGCTGTGAGTGCCGTCGTCAGGTCTACAGAGCCACAGCTGGCCGCCGCCGGGTCTTCAGGGCCACAGCCGGCCGCCGCCGGGTTTTCAGAGCCACAGCCGGCCACCGCCGGGTCTTCTGAACCTCACCTAATCCCGGAGGAGCCCGTGGGCGGGCTGCCTCCACTTCCTCGTCTGATCCCGGAGGAGCCCGTGGGCGGGCTGCCTCCACTTCCTCGCTTGATCCAGAAGGAGCCCGTGGGCGGGCTGCCTCCACTTCCTCGCCATGTTCCAGAGGGGCCCGTGGGCAGGCTGCCTCCACGACCAGGTCCTGAGCACCTTCTTAGTTTTCTCTGGGGGGTGCTCAGGGAACTCATGCCTGACTCCAGGTTAGCCGCTGCTGATGCCAAGCCTGACGCACTACACGCCACACTACAGCCTGACACACACACTGACACACAGCCAGTCTCCAGGTCTCCAGGTCTGAGACACACCAGCCTGTCTCCAGGTCTGACACACACCAGCCTGTCTCCAGGCCAGACACACACCAGCCTGTCTCCAGGCCAGACCACACCAGCCTGTCTCCAGGCCAGACACACACCCAGACACACCAGAGCCTGACACACACCCAGACACACCAGAGCCTGACTCCAGTTCCCCAGGGTTCCTGCCTGGGTTCAAGCCTCCGCCGTGGTTCTCGCCACACCGCAGACCACCTAGGACCTCGCTTTGTAGGTTCTGTCGCCGCCGGCCTCCTAGACGCCTACATCTCTGTCGCCGCCGGCCTCCTAGACGCCTGCATCTCTGTCGCCCCTGGCCTCCTAGACGCCTGCATCTCTGTCGCCGTTGGCCTCCTAGACACCTGCCCCTCGTCCACAGCAGGCCTCCTGATCGTCTGCTGCCATGCCTCTGGTTCGTCCACGGCAGGCCTCCTGATCGTCTGCTGCCCTGCCTCTGGCTCGCTGGACTTATTCTTGATTCTTATGTTTTAATTATCTCTGTTTATAGTTTTGTTTTAGGTCTGCTCATTGTGTTGTTAATTAGTTGTATTAGGTTCACCTGTTCCCTCAGCCTTCCTGCCTCCTCGCTTCGCCTCACATGTCCTTAGTTCCTTTGATTACCCGCCTTTGTTCTCTCTCTGCATATTAGTTTGTTTGTTTCATTATGTTTTGTGGGTTCCCTGCGTTACACATCGTTCACAACCCCATGTCTACCCTTGTCCATGCCATGAGCTCCTGCAGTGTCTGGATCTAACTCTGGTTTGTACCTACCGTGTTTTTGTATGTTTTTTTGATCCTTTTGAATAAAGCTGAAGACTGCTCAGAATGCGCTTCCCAAGCTCTTGTCTGCGCTTTGGTCCACCCACAAACCACACCATGACATAGGGTCCAGATGGGAGAATGCTGCAACTACATAACAGGAAAAAGAAAGGCAATAAGATAAGAAACAGTAGACAGAAATTAAACTTAAAATATATTCCTTGTCAAGCGGAACTTGCCACAAAAATAATACCAGCCACTAAGTCACTAAAACTAGCTTTATTAAACATTAGATCTTTGTCAATGAATTCATAACTGAACATAATCTTAATGTTCAGTTTTTAACAGAAACGTGGTTATACGGAAATAGTGAGATGCCTACACCAATAGAGTTAACAACTTCCAATTTAAATTTTCTAAGTTTAGAGGCCTCTTTAGTCGTGTATTCATAGGTCTCCCACTAAAACTAAAAAAGTACACCACCCAGTTCTAAAGTCCATACATTGGATCCATCAGCGAATAGACTTTTTACAGACTTTTGTTAGTTCATAAATAACTGAATGGCTTTGCACCAAAATGCAATTCATCGCAGGGCAACACACAAACAACCATGCACACATTGATTCACACACCTAAGGGCAATTTAGAGAGATCAATTAACCTAACAGCCATGTCTTTGGACTGTGGGAGGAAGCCAGAGTACCCAGTGAGAACCCACGCATGCACAGGCAGAACATGCAAACTCCATGCAGAAAGACCCCTGGCTGGGAATTGAACCCAGGATTTCCTTGCTGCAAGGCAACAGTGCTACCTCGTGCAACTGCTCCACCGTGCAGCCCTATTGTAAAGTCAATTGTGCATATATGTACATTTAAAAAGCTATTTTTTATTTCCATTATTGTATAAAAAAAATCACTAAGCAAAGTGTACAGTAGTCAAATTCCAGTTTGTCTGTACAAACCTGGCAATAAATTCTGATTCTTATTAATTAAAATGAGATGAACCTGCAGGGTCGGGGGTCCTGTTTGGGGTGGGGGCTGGGGGGGTTGCCCGTTGGCCGTGGGGGGGGGGTGGGTTGCGCGGGGCCTTGCCTTTTCGTTCGGCGCACTGTGTGGTGGGGGGAGCGGGGTGGGCGGGGGGCTCGAGTGGGGCTGTATGTAGAGCTTGCGCTGGGTGGGGGGGACCTCATCGGCCCCTCGGGTATAGATTCACCTTGGGGGGTGTGCCCCCGTGGGGGGGGGTTCGTGGCGTTTGGGTTCGGGACGTGTGTTTTGTATCGGTCTGCGTCGAATTTGGGGCTGGGCTTGTCTGTGTCTCTGCCCTGGGGGGGAAGGGGACCACCTCCTTGGTCCCCGGGGGTGATTGCCCCCTAGGGGGTGCCGCCGCCCCGACCTTTGGGGTATAGAGTATTTTAGGGGAGTGTGAGTGAGTGTAGGACATCCTTGTTGTTTGTCTTTACGTTGGGAGCGAGTGATTTTTTTTGTGTGGATGAGGGTGGGGAATGGGTGACTGTGACTGTGAGTGCCTGTTTTTTTTGTGACAGGTTGGGGCTTGGGGCTGCTCCCTCTCCTGGATCAGCTTAGGCCCCCCCTATTTTGGGGGGGGCCATTTCCCCCCCGCCCCCGCTGCCGGTGGTTTGGAGTCTCTGCCCGCTGATGTACTTGTGATTCTCGGTGTCCGGGGCTGGATGCTTTGGGTGTGTGCTGGCTCACTCCCGGGGCTGCCTGCCGGGGGGTGGGCCCCCCGGGCTCTGTCCCCGGGTCTGTCTCGGGGGTGGCGTGTCCCGGGGGTTTGGTCTCTGGGTCCATGGCTGGATCTGCTCGGGGGTGGACGGCTGCCGGCGGGCCTGTGGGCTCGTCGCTGCGGTTCCCCGGGGGTTCTGCGCTGTCCTGCTGGGGTGGGTCCCCGGGACTCTCCAATGCTCTCTCTGGGGGGGGTTTTCGGTAGTCCCGCGGGGGGGTTTCTCCTGGGTTCTGTGCTTTGGGGGGGCCTTTTGGATGGGCTGTTGCTCGGATCTCCTCAGTGTCCGCCCGGGGACCAGGGCAGGTCGGTGGGGTCCTCCACTCGCTATTGCATATTTCTGTGGAGAAACCTTGTATACAAAGAGCATCCACACGGTGTTTATAGATACACAGATGATCTATATTGGGGTCCTTCTCACTAAGTACATTTTACATTCATAAAAACCGTGTGTTTTTTTGTGTATAAAGCAGGGGGTTATCTTTTTTTTTCTATTCATCCTTCTTTCTCTCCTCCACTCTCTCCTCCTTTTTCCCCCTTTTTTTTTGCCCCCTCTCTCCTTTGTCAAGCTTCTGTTTTCCTTTTCATTTCAGTCTCCGTGTCCGTAACAATTGAAATATTCCCAAAGAAGTTTATAATAAAGTTTCTTTTATAAATATCAAGCAGAGCCTTAAAGCAATAGCTGTGATGCTCCGCTTGTGAAAGTAAATCTGTTGGCCAATTTCTTGGCACTCAGACAACAATTCTGAGCGCTACTCTGCCGGACAGGACACGGTTAAAAAAAAAAAAAAACGGGGAATGCACAATATATGCTTTTTTAAGACTGTGTAATAGTTGTCCAGTGTGTTTGTGTCTCTGGTGGGACTCTTTATATGCTGTCTGTATATTGGAGAGAGAGGTTTGCTCTGTTATAATCTCTAAGAACAATGATGAGAGCCTGGGTGTTTTTCCTTCATGTTTGTTATCAGCACAGCAAGCAGTTTTTTAAGACTCTGATGCACATGTTGTAAAAAATGACTTCAGTTGAGGGCTATATGTCTTCTGTGTCACTGCAATATCAGCACACAAACCTATGTTTATATAAAAGCAGATTTCACCTCTATATTGAGCCCTGAGAGCTCTGTGCTGTGGTCTGTCTGAAACAGCTGGAAGCCCGGCATCAGAAGTGCACAGTCCAGTAAATGCCATAAAGAGCTGTTGTGCTTCCAACCAGGATCTCAGAAAAAACTTTCAGGATTGGTGTAAAAAAGAAAAAAATGCTCAGGGAGGACTGCCTGGTGCTCCGGAGTTACTCTCTGGTGAAAGTAACTGGACAATGGCAGCAGAGTACAGTACAAACAACAAAAAAACACAAAGTATGGGCAAGTTTTCTACCAAGGTGGCTATCTGCTAGAGAATTATCAACCTCAAGTGTACAAAACCACGCAGAACAAATTCCACCATGCCAATTTTATTAAATGAACACCTGCAAAGCCTGGATATTGTAAACACAAAATACATCAAAATCTTGTCATGTAATGGGTTTGTGGTACGACCAACGTTTTGATATTATCAACTCAAAGCCAGGCAAGCTGGGAAAACAAAGGGCTTACAGGACACCAGGCATCTATGGAGCCAGAGCCAGAACCAGATCAAGACACAGGGTAAATAACCAGACATCACGGTAGGAACCAGCAAAGAACAATAGTAACTGAAGGGCTTTAATACAAACTGAAACACAGGGTGAACCAATGAACAGAGAGACTAGATAATCAAGGAAAACGGGGAACAGGTGTGAGCCAGACTGCAGGGAGACAGAGGGAGTGAAAACAATAACACATAGAACACAGAACAGAGGGTAAACTGAAAACCAGACTAGGAGAAAATAACAAAAACACAACAAAGATACAGGCTAGGCATGACAAATCTAGAATTTAAAGGAAACATACTTTGTTTTCACACTGACTGTAAATAATACCAGAATCAAAGGTCCAATTTCATGCTGGAATCCTTTTTGGGATGTTTCAAAGTTCTGGATATGACCTAAGTCCACTTTTTTTAAATGATAGAGCTCCAGTCTGGACCAGATTAGTTGAAGGGGTTTAGCTGAGCACTACCTTCTCCTGAGACCTGCCTGTACAGTCCCTCTGCTGTGCCTATTTAGATTGTGTGTGCTCTCTGTGTTCTCTTTGTCATTTGTGTCTGTTTAAGGGAGCGAATGAATTGCTGAATTTATTGCTGTTTTTGCTCCACAGATTGCTCGACAGATGAAAACAGTTGCAAGTAGTGACTGTTTTGCTGACAGTTGCTTCCTGCTTCCTTCCGGTCCACCATCCAGGGAGCTCAATAAGAAACAGCAGTAAGATTAGGCAACGCTTGCATGTTACAAGCTTATGTTAAAAAGTTCTCAAACTGCACCATCAGGCCAGCTTTAAACATTCAAATAACCTTTTCAACCATTTGTAGTTTGTGGTTTTTGAAACATGCTCCATCTTTTAGTGCTCTTCATACAAGCTTCTTTCAAACCAAATTACAGTGGAGACAAAAAGGAAAGAACTGAATGTTCAATATTTGTTCTGAACACGCTTTCTATCTTTGTAACATCATTTCTCATTCACAGCAAAAGTTGATAGTGTTGCCAAGGAAACCCAGAAAGTCTGTCATTGGTTCAGCTGTATCCAGGCACCCAATCTCACCAATGACACACTCAAAATTCAAAGCAACATAATAATACTCTCTCTCTAACGCAAATACTTGGCATGTGCTCTTGGGCTGCAGCATATTGAAATATTACACAGTGTTCACAATTTGTTCTTGTTATCATCACAGACTTTTCAATAAGTCTTTTACATTGACAGAAAAGTGAAGTTTAGAACGCTTTTTGAAAACCTGCTCTCAATCTGTTCTCAGAGTTTACAAGGTCTATTTGTCTTGTTTGTCCTGTACTGTATTTACAGTTTAAATTAAACTCCATATGCTGAAAAACATAAAGTCTGGTGTATTGTTAGAGGCCTGTTGTGCACACACAGAATGCCCAGAGTTGCAATTCCTTTTCAACAGATGTAAAATATAAAAATAGTATAAAAATAGCAGGATACAAACGTTATATTTTAAAAAGATGATCCTGGTCACCTGATGCCACAGTGGCTCATTAGGGCCGACAGTAGATGGGCCAAATAACTGTAAAAAACAGGGCTGACATAAAGATCTTAGTTTCAAGGTAATGCATTGACTTTAGTAATGCTCTGCTGGATGAGCAATTGTTCACAGATCTAATGTGGATTTTGAGGCATTTCTATTCTGTCAGATCCCCTCTTTACTGAAATACTACAGCTTCTACAGAGAGTATTTCTGCTGCAGGGATTTCAGCCTTATATGTGTGAGCCAGAATACGACTAATGATCCATGAGCCATGAGGCTGAAATAAACAGTCCACCCATCCATCCTTTGTCTATTCTTGCTTATAAATGCAGGGTCACGAGGGAGCTGGTGCCTGTCTCTAGTGGTCATTGGGTGAAAGGTAAGACACACCCTGGACAGGTCGCCAGTCCATCACATATCCAAAGGTTATTGAGTGGTAATGGATTTGCAGTCTGAGATTTTCCAGTTATGCATACACATCTTAGGTGGTGATGAGGAGGGTGGACAGACATCATACGCTTCATACTAGTCTTTGTTGTGCTGTTTTTGTATCCTTCTCAGGACTGCATAATGAGCTGATATTAACGTTTAAACAGAGACAGAAGGATAAATAAAAACCTGCCAGTTCATCTCTGGATAATCCAAAATTTAACTTGCAGTTAAACAGAAAGGTAAAAAAGAGTGGAGGCAAAAAAATATAACTGAAAAACACAGTTCTTATAGCTCCGTTGCACTGATGTGGGCATTGAATTTTCCATAGTTTCTGTTTTTCTGCTGTATGCATAATTTCATCAAAAATCCCTCAAAAAACTGAAAAGATAACATTGCACAGTCATGTAGCGTGTTCGGAGTCGGTCCCAGGCACAGACAGGATCGTTGGATGAACACAACACTGTTTATTTAAACAAGGACAGAGAACTCAAAGGAGGCACAAGGAAAACAGCACAGTCACAAACACTACAATGGGGAAAGAAGTGGGAAGTACGGTCATGTTGACAGGGAATATCAGGCAGTGTAAAAGGAGGCTCCTGCGTAGAACAAAGAGGGCCAAAGAGCTTATATACTGAGGGACTGGTGGAGAAAGACAACGCAAGTTGGGGATTAATCAGAGGTTGATGGAAAACAGCTGAGGCAGAGTGAAAGCAGGGAGCAGAGGGAGGGAGGGGGACGTCCCAAGTCTGACGTCACAAGAGGTCTGACGTCATATGAGGTTATATAGGAAAGTGGACCCTTTAAACCTTGCTTTTCACGTTGGAGACCGGACCAACAACTGAAGCATCCCTCTGGAGAAGAAGAGGTCCCACGTGGATTCTTCATTTATTCTCCTTCGTTGGCCAACGAAAAATTCATGAAAGAGGTTTCTGGAATAAGAAGGCCAGAAATTTCACTTTGCCGATCGAAGACGTGAGTTTAACACGTAACCAAAAAACCACGGAGTTTTCAAGGAGACGCAATTTTCCCTCCTTGTTTTTTTTGTACCAGTCGACTAATGACGGTCCGTCATAATTTTTCTACCTTTCTGCCACGGAGGCCACCAAGGAAGAACACGGACTGCTTTGCTGAGTATTCACGGACGCGTAAAACTCTTCAACACACCCCCCCACCCCCTCCCTTCTCTCTCTCGCTTCCTCTGCTCAGAAGGAAGACTTCAACAAAGTAAAACCCATCCGTTTATTATTATTTTTATTTCTTTATTAGGAATTGCTTGGGCAGGGTAGAGTAGGATTTTTAGTGCGATGCCACTTATAGTCGGATGTGTTTTCTGAATTGTATGTGCATGCAACATTGTGTTGAAACTTTCATGTGCTGTGTTGATTTCTGAGGCGGCCGTGTCTCGCAAGTTTGTGTCTTTACTGTGCGAACCCCTGAGCGCAGGTGCGCGGTAGAACTGGACTGCTATAATAACCTTATAGTGAAATTCTACCATTTTCTTTGTCTTCAGTTTCATGTCTTACTAGCTTGCCGCCAAAAGTTTTATAATTCTTTGTGTGCGCGGACCCCGCTCAGAGTTGGGGGATGTTTTATGACCTAGCATAACTGAGTTACAGTTTGGGAGGGGCAATCTCAAGCTCCGTTCAACACCATATTCCCTTGTCATATTATCACTTTTGCCATAACTGCTGGTTGATTCCATACATACCAATTGCTGTTTTGCTTTATTTTGTTTAGTTAGATATTTTACCCTTTTGTGTAGAACTTTGCATGTTTGAGTAGGTGAAGATTATTGAATCGAAGAGTTGATTGTATCAGGCTGATTGATTTAATAAATTTTCACGTAGATAAAGAGAAGTCGTTTTGTGTTTATTTTGTGCAAGAGTGATTTGTCAGTCAAAATAAGGTTAAAGTTCCCCACGTTTCGGCAGAAACGGTTGATTAAACAGTGACATCTAATAATTGTAATTATCAGAGGCCTTGAGCCATAATTACAACACCAGAGGACAGCCCTGGTTTCGATTCATAAGTGAGGATTTTGGTTAAGAAATTAATTTAGTCAAATTATGATTTTTAATTATAATTCTTGATAAATATTAATTAATCAATAATCATAATTCCAACAGGGACATGTCATGCAAAATCCACATATTTAGCCCTTAAATACATTTAGCTGTGTACTTGGAGTTTGTAGAAGTTCAGAAACGTTGAATTTAATCTCTCCAGGTGCTACTTAGATATCCTTATACTCTGTTTTCTCTATTCTCTATTACGTTCTTTTGAACTGAAAAGTCACAGCTAAATAAGGTCATGGACTTCCAGCTAACCAATATCCCAATCTGACATTTTTATTTCTCGCTGCAATTTTGTATTCCAAGCTCAAGTATGTGGACACTGCAAGCGGATAAGTCTAAATGTTTGGGTGTTGAGTGTATTAACCCACACAATTCATTACATTGTCCCCCAGCATCTGAACCTCTTTAAAGTGCCTGGTTGAATTTTATTTTTCATGGAAACATACCCACATCAGAATGTAAATTCCTGTTTCTCGTCTCTCTCCTCACATCCCATGATTTGGCAATTGCTGACGGACCAAATCAACACATCAAAATGGCGCCTACAAATACACACAGTATGTGACCTCCGATCTACGTGTCTAGATCTATGAGCTAAACAGAAAAAAATGAATTAACAAGGAAAACTCCAGGTATTTTACAGCATGAAGTTGAAATTGTTATGATC
Organism: Crenichthys baileyi; assembly: GCA_036173005.1. Lineage (NCBI taxonomy): Eukaryota > Metazoa > Chordata > Actinopteri > Cyprinodontiformes > Goodeidae > Crenichthys > Crenichthys baileyi. The sequence goes on along the minus strand of JAHHUM010000879.1, from coordinate 1,005,357 downwards.
CTTAGGTGTTTGGGTTTTTAGGACTCCCTTGTATCTCTTTTCTTTTTTTTTCCTGTTTTCTCTCGTCGTTGTCATTTTAGTTTATTCCCTTATGCCTACAGCCATCAGCATCTCCAACGGCTCTTTGAAGAAACCTGTATAATATGAGCTACAACATTTCATTTCCCTTTGGGATTAATAGAGTATTTTTTTAATTTGAATTGAATCGAATTGTTTCTTTGTTCATTCTTGTGTTCTTTGTATATTTAGATTATTTATATTCAGCTCCTGTCAGGTTACTTAGTCTCCCTCCCTCAGCTCTCCCCTGATCATCAGCCGCAGCTACTCCGCATTTTCTCATTCAAGTGTCCCATCATCTCCACATCTCCCCCAGCATATAGGTTTTCTGTTCTGAAATGTAGGCAAATTTTTGTTTAAGCAAATGCATTACGGGCTGCATGGTGGAGCAGTTGGTAGCACCATTGCCTTGCAGCAAGAAGGTCCTGGGTTCAACTCCCAGCCAGGGGTCTTTCTGCATGGAGTTTGCATGTTCTCCCCGTGCATGCGTGGGTTCTCACCGGGTACTCCAGCTTCCTCCCACAGTCCAAAGACATACCTGTTAGGTTAATTGGTCTCTCTAAATTGTCCTTAGGTGTGTGTGTGTGGTTGTTTGTGTGTTGCCCTGTGATGAACTGGCGACCTGTCCAGGGTGAACCCCGCCTCCCGCCCATAGACTGCTGGACAAAGGCACCAGCTTCCCCGAGACCCACTATGGAAGAAGCGGTATAGAAAATTTCTGATTTTTGAAACAGCTTACCAACAGTGACAGAAGGTACAATAAGGAAGTAGTCTGCAAAAGACCGGGATTTATTTAGGCATTTAGACAACAACCAGCTTATGTTTAGGTTAGTGTCTGAACTGCTTGATCTACAGTAAAACATCCGCATTCCACTGTCTTTACCTTCTGCTTGCAGGATCGTGGGTGGGCTGGTGCCTATCTCCTGTGATCATTGAGCGAGAGGACACACCCTGGACTGGTCGCCAGTCCATCACAGGGCAGCACAAACAGGACAATCAGTCATGCACACTTAATCCTAAGGGCAATTAAGAGAGACTAGTTAACCTAACAGTTATGTTTTTAAACTGTGAGAAGCTGAAGTACCTTGACGGAACCACGGGTTAGGGTTACGGTTCCATTAAAGGAAACCAACATAAATGTATATGTTATCATTTTTTCTTCTTTTTCTTACTTTCTACAACAGTGAACAGAGTGTGGAACAGAGAAAAACTCCAATAAAAACTGTGTGAAAATAAATATTCTTTAAGATAATTTAAAACATTCAACCTTTAAAGCACTTACTTAAACTATGAACTACACCTGATCTTGCATTCATCTTTATGTGATATTTGTTTACCATCAGTAGTGACAGCAACGGCAGAAGCTTTAGAAGTCAACAATTATAGCTTGCACTTGCTTATACAAAGCTTGTATTTATTTATTCTCTAAAATGTTAATGGGCCAGACCTTTGTAACATGGCTCTGTTACATTCAGCTTGTGTTTGAAACTAGTGTCAGCAATGGTCACATGTCTGCTGCTTGACTCCAACAGTATCTGTTATAGCTTCAGACTGGTCTGAATTGTTAGCAAAGGCTGTACACTACAGGCACCTGGTCTTGTCCTTTAGTTTGATTTTGGTAAATTTGTAAGTAAATTTAATTTTTACAGCACCTTTCACAGATTAAAATCACAAAGAGTCTGACAAAGACAGCACAAACATGATTAGATTAAACATGATTTAATTCTAAAAAAAATTTATTCATTTAGATCATTTAATAAGCAAATACACTAATATAAAAAAAGATCTCAAGGAAAAGCATGCTTTATAAATGAGTTAAGACTCTTAAGACAACTTAAAAAAGGAAGTGTTGCGGTGCAACCCTTTTTCATACCTGGTCCTTGAGATGCTTTTGGTTTGAGGACTTCAGGTTGTTTAAGGGCTTTCTTTTACTGCATGTGAAAAGTGCATTACAATAGTCTAGACGAAAGGAACCATTTCAAGTTCCCCTATTTTGACATAAACTTTCTTAGTTTGGAAATATTTTTCATGATAAAAACTGTTTTGGACAAGTTGTTTTTAGTAGACTTCAAGAGACACGATTGGTCAAAAAAACACCTTGATCTTTAAGTTTAGCTCGAGAGTCTAATTCAAACATCTAATCCGTTTGTTTTCTGGGGCAATGATCAGACCCTCAGTCTTCTCTGAGTTCAGTTGAAGGGAGATATTTTTTAATCAGTTTGTCATTTCTTTTTGCTCTCAAGAAATTCAGATGAGTAATTCAGCTTGAAGAACTTCAGCTACATGTATGCATAACGGCAATACGAGATTTTACAAAATGTATTAATTTTCTGTATCTGTCCAGGTGAGTGAATATATAGCGAAAAGGAAATGGACCCAAAACAGAGTCTTGGAGTACCCTACATATTAGATCAGCAGTATCTGACATGATGTTGTTTATAAAGTCACTGAAGCTTCTGTTTAAAGGTAAGATCACTATAAAACTGTTCCAGAGGCCTCCGGCAATTTCTCTTCTCTCCCAAGCCTGGACTTTAGCAAAGGCCTACTGAGACATCAGTCCAGCCTCCCAGCATTTAAGGGGCCTTGAATAGTATTCTTATTTTAACAAATGAATATCAACTGCCAAGTGGACTAGGACTGTCATAATAAGTGCTGTAGTTCGTTAGCAGTACATGTCCATAATATTTTCCCTTTTCTCATTGGTCCATGTTTAACATTCAATCATTCTGACAAAGAGTCATCAGTGATTCCTTATTATAATGGCAGACAACAGAAAGTATGAGAGCACAGCGCAGATAAGAGATATGAACAGAAAAAGAAATCTGACATCATTCGCTAAACTATTTATCTGAGATGGAGCTGAGTGATCGTACTTCTTGAATTCTCAAAGTTATGGAGATTATATGGATTGAGATCAAGAACATTAGTCTTGCTAACAGAAGAGCATCAACCCTTCCAGAACCTGACCCTGTGCCCAAAGCTGGTGCCTGAGAAGTCACTGAGGAAGATCAACTTTGACTGCCACAGCACTGATTCTGCTTACTGCAAGCTGAGAGGCTGATAGAGGGCTGAAGAGCTGCCAGTACAAGTATGCTAATTGTAAAGAATCTGAACTTGTATACAGACAACACAAGCAGCACCTTTCCAGTGACCACTTCAAACACAAGCTCTCAACTGGTGAGTACATTCCATCTCTGCTGAGTAAGTCTGCATTACTTGTCCTCTATCCGAGCTGTGCTTTGGTTTGCATGTAGACTTTTCAGTAATGGTTAAAACCTGTCTTCCTTTGAAGTTGGTTTTAGTGATGAAAACATCCTAATAAATGTCATCATTTTGGGGATATTTCTGACCCACATGCAGAAAGACTCTCAGGAGAAAATAGATCAGTTAAAGAGGTTTATTGTTACAGAGACTTATTATGTACAGGAACTCAGGTCCGGAGGGAACAGCAACGCGGGGATACCGGGAGCTCGTACAAGGTATTTATAGGTAATGTAGTACGAGGTACTGGTAGCCCCGACCATGCCGACGGGAGGCCACGATCCTCCTAACGTCGTACGCTGGGTGCCCATCGATGTCCCGGGTGGGTGGAGGGTGCTCGGAAGGAGGGCACAAGGTGCTGGAATGAACCGGTTTTACCTGGGAGACATGGAATGTGGGGTGAACCTGGGGGGCATCAGGAGGCAGACAGTGGCAGGACCAATAATGGACTGGATCTTGAACGGACTGATGTATCTGGGGGAAAATTTTTTAGACATAGATTTTAAATGAATGTCTCGTGTCGAAAGCCAAACCTGTTGTCCTGGTTGGTATTCGGGTGCTGGTGTGCGTTTGCGGTCTGCGATTCTCTTATTCTGGGCAGCGGTACGGTTGAGTGCAGCTATGGTGTTGGTCCAGATGTTGCGGCAGTGACGGATGTGGTGATTGACGGAGGTGACAGAGACGTCTTTTTCTTCTGAAGGGAAGAGGGGTGGCTGGTAACCTAGAGAGATCTCAAAAGGGGAATAACCTGTGGCTGTAGATACTTGTGAGTTCTGGGCGTATGCTAGCCAGTCGGTCACCAACTTGCAATCTGCCAAACCTCTAAACCCCAGACAGTCACGTTGGTCTCTCTTCTTCTCCCGATTTAACCTCTCGATCTCCCACCGTCCCGGATCCAAGAACATCAAACCCGACGCTCTCTCACGACAGTTTTCTCCGGACAAGGACACCACTGAAACATCCACCATCTTACCCCCCCCAGTTGCATCATTGGCTTGGTAACCTGGGAGATCAAGGACATAGTCACCTGCGCCCTCCAGAAGGAACTTGATCCGAGACCTCCTCCACAAGGTACCACCTATGTTCCCACCTCTGTTCGTTCTCAAGTCATTCATTGGTTCCATACTTTCAGATTCACCTGCCACCCTGGTTCCAGTCAGACCATCGCCCTCATTTCCCGTAAGTTCTGGTGGCCATCTATGCAGAAAAATATAAAAGAATACGTCCAAGCCTGCTCTATCTGCGCCCGGAACAAGTCCAATAATCAACCTCCAGCGGGACTACTTCAAGCCCTAGCCATACCCAAAAACCCATGGTCTCATATCGCACTTGACTTCATCACCGGATTACCCACCTCCCAAGTTAGGACCACCATCCTTACCATCATAGACTGTTTTTCTAAAGCTTGTCATCTCATCTCACTCAGGAAACTGCCTTCAGCCCTTCAGACCGCTAAGCTCCTCATCAAACATGTCTTCCGTCTTCATGGAATCCCCATCGACGTTCTGTCTCACCGGGGTCCTCAGTTCTCCTCTCAAGTCTGGAAACTCTTTTGCGCTTAGTTCAAAGGTTAGTCTCACTTCAGGTTACCATCCCCAGATTCTTGTGATCGGTCCAAACCAGCACCAGATGTTCAGCACCCTCCAGCCAATGCCGCCACTCCTCTAGGGCTAACTTGATAGCTAGGAGTTCCCGTTCCCCCACATCATAGTTCCTCTCCGGCGAGGTGAGTCGACGGGAGAAGAAGATGCATGGGTGGAGCTTATTGGAGTCTGACCGTTGGGATAGTACCCCTGGCGGATGCAGACGAGGTGGTCTAACTTTGTGAAAATGCGAGCTTCATGCAGAGGTTCGAAAGCTGCAGAGAGGAGTGGTAGTGGGTATCTATTTTTTACTGTGATTTGATTAAGACCACAGTAGTCTATGCAGGGTCGGAGGGAACCGTCTTTCTTGGACACAAAAAAGAAGCTTGCCCCCAAGGGAGAGGACGAAGGTCTGATGATGCCAGCAGCGAGGGATTTATTTATGTAGGTCTCCATAACTTCTCGTTCTCGTCGGAAAATGTCTCAGAGGCGACTGGAGGGCAACGGGGCTCCAGTTAACAGGTTGATTACACAATCATAAGGGCGATGGGGAGGAAGAGAGTATGCCTTGGATTTACTAAAAACTTCCTTTAAGGTACTCACAGGGAACTCCTTGAAGGTCTGGGCTTTTGGTAAGGGAAACCTTCCCCTGGGACGGGCTCGGAGGAACGGCACCTTGGAGACAAGAAGAGAGGCAGTCAGTGGACCAAGATTCAATGCGGTGCGCTTTCCAGTTTATCTGGGGGTTGTGAGTTTGCGTATCATATCCATTTGCATATCTATTATTAAACGCCTATAGAACTGCGACTAAATAAGCTAGAACAATAATTTTTTTTGCAAATGAAACCAAAGAGTTCAACTTAAATATTCTACTCACCACGTGTCCCAGAGCACAGTTTTTATTGTCCAGAAACTGTTGCAGAAATCCACTAAAAAAATCACAAAAAACAAACATTAAAATCCAGACCAAAGTGTACTTCCTACATCGGAATATGCGTGATGACATAGGTGGATGAACTATCACATGGTTTTCTTTCACACCAATGCCTGCAATAACTGGAAGTGATGTCATTTCCCGGGTGATTTTTCCCGGGAGTGGTCTTTTTTTTCCCAGTAGTTGTAGTTTTTTCACGGTAAACTTCGCTCGCACTTTCACTTTCGTTGTTTTTTGCACTTTTTATTGTTTGAAGATGGTCTTATGAACATAAATGTGTGCTCATAGGTATCTGACACATTTAGAGATTTAATTACACTTCTAGTGTAAATAGTTTATTTTGATGTACATATTATCTTTTCTCAAACTGTTCACAATGTACATTTTATGTTTGTTTTTGTCTCTGTTCATAAAAATTTGTGTATTTCAAAAATGAAGTTATGGAAACACTCCAAATAAATTTCCTGTGTTATGAAAGGATTTTGTGCAACTTTTTTATATTGCAATATTTGAGGGATACAGCTATGATATTTCTGTATTTAGGAAAATATGTGCAAAAAAAAACTATTTAAATTTTTCTGGTGGTTAATTGCACTTTTTTGCAATTTACATACCTAATATGTTATTATATACAAAATGTAAAAATTTAGGATGTAAGGGTTGTATTGATGGATAGCAAATTGAAATGCTCCAAAAAATGTCTCTACAGCATCTACAAATGTAAAAATATGCTCTGGCGAACTTGTTCTATGGTAGGTCATAAAGGGTTAAAGATTGTTCACACCCTGAATCGATGAGGCCACTGAGTTGGAGGGAGTCGTTACAGAAATTTAAGGTGATAGGCAGGAGTAAACGGTGGTGATTGTCGGTCTTAGGCTGGTCCACCGGCGCCCCCATCTTCACAGGTGGACCCTCTCGGGGAGCTGCTTCTTAATACAAACGGGGCAAGTGGCAATGAAATGGTCTTAAACTTCACAGTATAGACATTGGCGTTACTGCATCCTCTTTTGCCATTCCCCTGGAGTGAGACGGTTCCGACCGACCTGCATGGGTTCTGGGTCAGAGGAGGATGGACTTCTGGGCGGTGGTACTGTGGAGGATGGGGACTGATTGAAGGGGGAGTTGAGAGAAGAATTTGATTTACGGGTGTTTCTCTCCCTAGTCCTTTCCCTCAATCTTCTGTCTATGCGGGTTGCCAGGGCTATTAAAGCCTCGAGGCTGTCTGGTTCGTCAACCAGTGCCAACTCATCCTTAATACTATCACTGAGTGCATGAAGCACTCTTGAGAGCACTGGAGTTCCAAGCTAACCTGGCTGCATAGGTGCGAAACTCTATGGCGAAATTTGCTACAGATGTCTGCCCCTGTTTTAACTTCCAAAGTACTCTGGATAATGTTGTCTGATCAGAATCTAATCCAAAAGTTAACTTGAACTCAAACTCTTGAAAGGAAATGTGAAAACTTGAGTAGTTCTGAAAGCGGGCTTCTGCCCATCTTAAAGCTGTTCCACTAAGTAATCCTAACACCACAAGATCTTTGTGTCATTGTGTCTTTGTGTCATCTGAGGGAAAGGACTGGGGGGAGTGAGTGAAAACCAGTGTGCATTGTAGTAGAAAGCCCCCGCAACGACCTACGTCACCTGAAAACTTTTCCGGGGTGGGCGGAGCCACGCCACGGTGGACTGGTGGGGAAGGGAAGCCATGGCTAGTTAACGTGGCGGTGGCTCCATCTTGAGACTGCAGTTGTGGATTCTGTCCATGAGAAGGGGAGAGAGATTGCAGTACAGAGGTTAGTTGCTCAAGTACCTGATTTGTTGTGTTTTGTTGCTCGGAGAGGGAACAAAGAACAGAGTCATTTGACTGTATAATGGCAGCTTGTTTGGAGATGGTTCTCCGGAGAGCTTCTGCTGGGTCAGTTTGGCCTGAGTGTTCTGTCATCATTTTGGGGATATTTCTGACCCACATGCAGAAAGACTCTCAGGAGAAAAGAGATCAGTTAAAGAGGCTTATTGTTACAGGGAATCATTATGTACAGGAACTCAGGTCCGGAGGGAAACAGCAACTCGGGGAGACCGGGAGCTCTACAGAAAAGGAGGTGAGTAGAAGAAGGTGGAAGTGGATAGGTAATGAGAGGCTTACTGGGTGCTGGAGAATGATTCACCAGGGGGGAGGAATGAGAGGTCCTTGGGTAATGAAGGCCGTGAGAGATGTCCGGAGAATGATTTGAGATCTGCTTGCCTGCAGCGGATGAGCAAACCAGAGGGCACGGACGGTAGCAGTGCTGGGCGGACAGGTAGTGCAATAAGGAGGAAGCCAGTCGTGGAAGTAGGAATCCAGAGGTCCACAGGAAGCTTGGAACAGCAGAGGTAAGTCCGCTAATGATCATAGGAGTCCAGGTTGATGTGAGGTAACCCTTGAAAAGGGGAGATACAGGAACGAAGGTTAGTGGAAGAGAGAACACAAAAATGCTCAGGAGAAGGCTCAGGCTTGGCTCGGAGGTAGCAAAAACACTTGAACGAATGCTCAGAATAACAAGGGTGGCTTGTTGTTACCAGCGACGGTTAACACTCAGGCAAAGAGTGACTGGCTTTCACCCTCTTTATCCTGCCAGGCTGATTGCACCTGGCAGGATAAAGGTGCAATCAGGGAGGGAGCCTTCCTCTCTCCCTGTTGGATGGAGTAAGGGGGAGTCAGGTTTAGCCTAAACCGGCTCAGTTATGGTTGAGGTGCAAACACACCCTCAATTTCTGCTACCTGTATGACCCCTTCTCTTTTCCAATGGTTATAATCAGTCTGAAATAGACAGGTATCCCAATCCTTGTGGTTTTTAGTATAACAATGGCCATCAGTGGGACCCTTTGTGGGGTGCCTTGAGACGACATTGTTGTAAATAAGCGCCGTTTAACTAAATAATCTGAACTGAAACTATCTGTGTAGTTATGCTGCTATAGGCTTAGGCTGCTGGAGGACATAATGACCACTTTCACCCTCTTCCCTACATTCTCACACTACTCTCCAATTTTGCATTATTTGCTGTTATTTCAGCTTTTAACTTTGGTCTCTCTCTTTTCTCTTCCTAGAAGCTACACCTGGCCTGACTCTGTGTCTACCTGTGACACCTTTCTGGAGAGGGAAATCGTCCGAGCTTCTGCTGGCAACAACTTAATGCTCACCCAACATGTGTTGTGAATTGGCGCTATATAAATAAAATTGAATTGAATTGAATTGAATTGAATTGAATTGAATTGAATCGAATCAGGAGGAGGAGTGCTCAGCCAGCAGCCGACTGCAGGAGGCCCTCTGGTGGAGAAGCTGCTGGACAAAACAGACAGGCCCAGAACCAACAAAACCCCACATCCTGACAATAAAGCAATATTGAACAAAATTAAACTGGTGTCATAGAACAGGGAACACATGGGAATGCAAAAATAACTAGAAATTGATACAGTGTATTGGACAAAGATTTTGAGAAGAGCCTGAAAGCTGGAAGCTCCAGTTATTTCTTTGGCAGGACTAATAACAGCAATTACCTGGGTGTTACAGAGATACGTTTGATCACCTTCTGAAATCTCAGATCTGTGTTTTAAAATATATGAAGAATCTATTTAGCTATTTTTTTACTCATCTGACAATACCCAATAAAATGCTATTGTCCAACAGCTAAGTACGTCTTAGCCACTGCTGACCATAAGCCCCAGATATTGCACGTTTACTACAAGTGCACATAAAGGATATCAGCCCTTGTTTTGAGTCTGTTCCGTGTGCTACTCACTCATTAAATAAAGATAGACTTAATATTTTCAACTGCTGTTACGATTTACCATTTTAGGTATGGGGCACAAGGGCTCAATACAATTTGTGATCACGCATTTTTTACTCCCATTTTTTCAGATGGCAATCTATCAGTTGTTCTGTGCTTGATTCTGTAGTTAAGATTGTACAATATTATATAACATCCTGCATTGAAACTCTGCATGCCAATTGTATATTAGGCCAATTGGAAGGACTCTAAATGCCTTTGATGCCCAAACCAAATGTATATTTTAATGGCAGAGATGATAACACTCACAGAAAACTGTGGGGATGTTGGATTGATTAAAAAGAAATAGTTAAAAATAGTGCGTTATTTGTAATTATTGCAGCATTTAGCAATAGTAGTGCAATCATGTTTTCCTAATTTTGTGCAGCCCGTCTTGTTTTATGTGAGGCTCTATGTGACTCAGCATCTTGAAGTTGATGCGTACTACATAACTATCAATAAATATATTCACCCAAAAAGGTTTTGTTGAGAACGGAACTAGGTTGGGTCTAGCTCAGGGGGTCACACCCTCCTAAATCCAGCACCTTTTAGTAGACATTATATGAGTGTTTTATTTCAGGTTAATTAAGTAGGAAGCAGAGCCAGCTATTTATCAATATCAGACATACAGCTTTGTTTTACCCACTCTCTTTCTTAATCATCACTGTAGATGATGTACAAACTGTACATCATCTACATCTAAAGAGCTGACTTTAATGATAGCAGGGGATCCTTGAGCTCTGGTTTGTTAGTCAGGCTCCAGGCCAGTTCGCCTATCACCAATCAGTACAATCATTTTGTACCCAGGTGTTGCCATTTCGTCCCTTTCCTACTTTCATTTCATATCTATAAATGAATAATTTTATGCCCATGTACTTGAACCACTAGTAATCAGTTATTTATGTTAGTATTTTTGTTAATATTGGAAATAATATCATGGTTGGAATTTTGTTTGACCCAAATACAGGCAGACCAGAGTCAGAGAGTTTATGGCACAAAGAGAACAATACAACGACCTTAAATACTAAGGCAAGGGTGGAGAATGATACCGGAACCAGGTCCGCTTAATCAGAGGGATTGTGGAACAGCTGTGGCTTAGTGAAAGCAGGGGATCTGAAGGACGGAGACTAACACAGAAAGCACAAAGGAGAACAAGTATAACTAGAGCATAAACTAATCAACAAGACTAAGTAAGAAGCTAAACACAAAGGAATGAACTAATAAAATATGACCTAACCAAAATAAAGAACACAGAATGAACTGATGTGGAAAAATATTAGTTCATTACAATAATAAAGAACTTAGAAACGATCAGAAAACAAACACAAATGAAAACCAAAACCCAAACACCGACAGATCATGACAGATTAAATAATAAAAATACTAAAATCTCACAAATTATTAATTTATTGCATTTTTTATGACTTGTATTAAAGGTTTAAGGAGAGAAAAACAGAATACATTTGAATACACTGATGCTACAACGCACCACGCAAGGAGGAGCATTCATTTAGTCAAAGCTAAAATCATTCAGATGGAGAATATCTGTCAGTCACACCTAAATGCATTATGACTTGACCATTTTAAGCCAGAATAGACTCATAAAAGGGGTCTTGGGTTAGAAAAGAATGAGAAGCTGCTGAAACACCTAGAGTAATTTACTATGTGCTACAGACATTTCCTGTGTGTGTATAATGTGTGTAAAGGGAAAGACCCTGTCACATCCAGTTTAATACTGTTATTTCACATCCTTCCATCCCTCCTATGTTGCTCACACTCACATATTACTCCTAAAGGAATGGTGTGTGTGTGTGTGTGTGTGTGGGTGTGAGAATACTTTGATCTGCAGAGCTCCCTCAAGTTAAACTCCTCTCTTCAGAAAACAGAAGCCCCATCATGGTAGCCTCTTCACTTGAATCACTCAGAAACAGAGAGGAGAAAATGTGGTATAGCAGAGATACAGTCCAGAGGGAGAGGAAGGAAGTGAATCTACAAAATGATGAAGAAAATCATTTTTAGTCTTATGTCTTAGTCTTTATGTTACACTAATAAAACTATCCTTGTCTGAATCAGACAAGGACTGTCAACTGAGAAACAGTATGCAGTAGCTCTCAGAAGGGGCTCTCAAACCCATTGTAAAAATGGTAGGTTTTAAAAAACAAAGGATCAATGGTGAAAACTGTTTTGTTGTACTGAAAACTAGGTGGCAGAAGGGAAGAGGTGTTTATTTTATTAATTTAACTTCATTTCTGTGTCCTCTTCAGGAATATTAAAAAGTCCAAATAATGGATTAATTCCAATAATCGCTGTCCCTTTATGCTTTATAGGTTTGAACAATACTGTATGTGTGTTTGTGTGTGCATACAAAAACACACACACACACACATACACAGGGTATATATTCATGTTTGGAAATCTACACTCATTTCATCTTCTGATTCTTATCAGGAATGATGTCCCGGTACATTTTCTTCAGGAGTGGAGTCTTGCTCAGTGACTGTGCATAGAGGCCATTGCAGTTGAGTGCATTACTAATTTTCATGGGGAGAACTGTAGCTGCTATTTACAGGTCTCTGCAAGTTCTCCAAGGCTGTTGACTCATGGCTTCAACAGCAGTGACTGGAACATGTAGAAGTTTAGAAATGCAACTAAAACCATTGCTATTAATATGTTTTGCAACAGTAAGACTTTTTGGTAAAGGTCTCTTCGCTTTTACAATTGTTTCACTCTGTGCTATACCTTGGTTATGAAAAAAACTTTTTAATAAACAGTGATTATAGGCAGTCATAGGCTGTCAGTTATTATTTTAAACCAGTTGATAATGATTTGCACAGAGCAGTACCAGGAATAGCTTCTAAATACTGAATACTTACTCCCTGTATCATTCTACCTCAATACATAGAACTTTATTTAGGGACAAATTTGTTTTGATTTTTTGTATATGTGGATTACATGGACTGTTTCTGACATCTGGTGTTAAATTAATGTCAATAGAATTATTGAAAATATATCTACTGATAAAACTGTTGACATGTTTAATACTTATTTTACCTGCCATAACCTAAAGAATGATATCCCAAAACTTAAAGTTTAAAAAGCTTTAGACATCTTTGCGTTTTAGGAGATTTTAGCTAGGCCCGTATGTTTGCTTTGGACGACAAGGTTTCTGTCTCACAACCCTACTCCTTAGCCAAAGTACATGGAGAATACGGGAGATTGTTGTCAAATGTATAACACAACCAGTCCTTTTAGAAATTCCAGCAGCTCTTTGAGTGATGCTCTTGGTCTCTTGGCAGCCACATTTTCTCCAGTTATTAGTGACTGTTCTCATAGGGTCATGGTACATAAATAATGGTGTGGAGCTTTTTGTCTTTTTTTTCACTGATTTGTTAAACAAGATCCCTTTGATTGTTTGTAACCTACCTGCAAACTATGACTTTAGCTCAAAGATAAAATTGTGGAAAGGTCAGGGATACTACTGGGACACCTAAACTTTTGAAATTCATACCCCCCCTTTTTGAAAGTTAAAGGGGACTTATATGCAAATTTCCATTTTTGAACATTTGCTTCCATTTGGGTCTCTCTTGCTTCTAAAAACAGTACAATGCAAAAAAAATATAAATAAAAGTTTTATTTTTTCTAGATAACGCGCGGTTTTAGAAGCTGTTTCATTTTGTTGTCACAATTACATTGGCACCTAGCAACGTTACCTGAGTCCCACCCCTGACTAGCAATTAAAGCATTGCTCCACCCACTTGATTTTTGGTAGAGGATCTCGTCTCGCCAGCTGGTTTTACTTTACACGCATTTTACAATGGCAACCCTCAAACCCTTGAGAACCCACATCAGTACACGTCAGGATTTGCAGAAAGACTAAAGGACAGAACATTGTCGGGCGTACTGTGAGCAGTGCTGACTCTGCGGTCACTGTCCGTAGCTTCATAGTCGAGCGTGCCAATTTCCTATATTTCTGGAGACAAATTCCTACATTTCCCACACTTTTTGCCATGGTGAGATTAGACAGGGAGGCAGAACTAATTTGCCGTGTAGCTTTGGAAAAACAAAAAGAAAAGAAGGTGGTATTTAAGGACATTAAACTAAACTAGGTACGGAGAAGAGGAATACACTTCTCAGTGCGAGGCAGAGAATGGACGTGACGCTGCTCGTACTCGCTACCGGTTGCTCTGAGCAGTGTGTCACATATAGAACAGTTCGATGTGGAGACTTTTTCCCGCCAAGCAGTTTATTGTGTGACACTATGTACACGGTTGTAAAAATTGAGCTTTGCGCGGAAATGTCCGGTGGACGTCCGCTTTGAGTTTGAAAGGAGCTCAAAAAGGGGTAACCGAGGAGGTGAAATCTCATTCTCTGAAAATGATTATGTGAAAAAATTTAATTAACATGTTTTGTATAGCCCATAGACCTATCCCAAATGTTTAAAAGGAAGTACAATAGGTCACCTTTAAGTAATAATCAGAAGATTTAAGAACTCTTAGCTTTTTCATAGCTTAAAGCACACATGATTATTGTTAAGGTAGCTTATACCTGTTTGTACCTGTTTGATTCAAAATTTCAAATTCTAAACTACATATAAAGTTTGAAGTGACAACCTAAGAGAAAAACATTTACCTACCACAAAAAATGGATTTCAGAAACTTTTTAGACAGCCACTAGCATACAACAGATGGTAATTGCACAACCATAAGCCAAAATAAAAGAAGGCGCATTTGTGGAAGACTTATCAATACCTTCCCAGGCATGAAGACGGAGAATTGAAAACATCATCGCTCAAGTCTTCGACATGAGAGACCAAAGCAGTTTCCACATTACTGCAGATTAGGCCTTTACCCATCTATCCCTTGCTCCATTCTATCATCACTCATGAGCAAGGTACCTAGATACTTTAAGTGCTCCACTTGAAGCCGAGAAGAAACCTCAATCCAGAGTCTGTCTTACACCTTTCTTTAGTCTCTTCTGTAGAAGTGGGTCTAAAAGGGAATTCAAGAGGTTCCTGGCAACACTCTAACTTTCAATCCTATGGGACCTCTCATACTAGAAGGGAGAAGGTCCATATACTGTATATATACACATATATATATATATATATATATATAGACCTTCCAACAAGTATTCTGCTCAGTGGAACTGGCCTAGTAAACCTCCAACTGACGGCATCCAGAAGATTTTAAATTTTTAAAGCACTTCAGCTCACTCCTTTCAGTGTTTGAGAAAGGAGTCTTTACTCTGAGCTCCCCCCAGATGGCAAAGTTCCTTACTCTATCTTTAAGGGAAAGCCCAGGCACTCAGCAACAGAGATAAGATCTAAAATGTATTACAGCAGGAAATTGGTAATACCAGGAACATAATAAATTAATGATAGCTGTCAGGTGTTTTTTTTCTTTACTTTTTTAATAAGGTCATAGAGCAGTCTGAGGGAGTATGTCATTCAAGTTATGGTGATATGTGATGATAAAATAAAGCCTGGTACTTGAGTTATTTCCCGTTTGCAATGTGTTTGGTTTAAAATAGAGAATGTGAGGTCCAAAACGCTTGACACTTTACCTGACAGTTGTTGAGGCAGCTTAGAGTCCTACTTTTACCTAACGGAACTGGTACTTGGCCCTGGCAAGGTTTAGATCCAAAAAGGTACTTTTCAGCTATGCAAAGTTTAAAATAAACTGTTCGCTACTGCCACTGTATTTCTTTCTAATCAAAAATAGTGTTCTAATGAAAGAGTCCCTGTTGGAACATGGCATATACGTCAGCCCACAGCAGCCACGTCTCAAAAAGAAAAGAACAAGTTGGCATTTACCATCCCTCTCAATGAGCTAATTTCTTTTTAAATTTTATGTTTTCTTGTCATCAAGCTCAGTTTGTCTAAGCGCTCCAGTATGCATCACTCGCCACCTTGCCCCACCTCTGCGGAAGCATGTACAATACATACTAGGTGAGGTGAAGGACCATTATGATACCTTTAGAAATTTAAATAGCCCAACAAGAATTCCCGAGTTTCAGCGCCAGAGGAGTGATGATAAGGAAGAAATGTTAGACTCCATTCAGTGTGGGGTCATCATGGATGAATTAAAGCTGCTCAAGTTTTATGAAAACTAGAGTTTGGCTGGTGATAGGAGGTTTAGGCTGTTGTGATTATTACTATGAATATATTGTTTAATTTTTACTATTAATAATCTAAAGTGTACTGGAGTCAAATTCCTTGTTTGTATGTACAAACTTGGCAATAAAGCTGATTCTGATTCTGATTCTGATTCTGATTCTAAATATCCATATATGAAGACAGGGTTTCCTAGGCGACAAGCTGAGATGCGAAACTGTCCCGGTAATCCATGTGTGGGCATTAAAGGGACTAACATTGCAACTAATCTCAGAAGCTGTAAGGGGGTCGGCTGTTTTGCCGGCCTGGCCGAACAGTACAACAAATGCACATTGTGGCAACTTCAGTTGTGTAGCTCTCGCTACCTGGACACCCACAGAGGAAGGCATGCGATGATGCAGTCCTGGTGCCTTCTTTTCCAGGCTGTGGGGGGGGGAATCCGCTTTAATTAGGGCTGCTTCTGGAGGCCTCAGAAGAAAAGTCAAGCCACACTTGTCTTATTACACCCTTTTTATGAATGAATGCTGGATACACGAACAGCAAACTCATACCTAACTTTGTTGCATACGATCGGCGTGATCATAGTTACTTTTGGATCCCAGGATTCTTTGAAGGAGAAGCCTTACTCGCCCGCTAGTTCCAAGGCTTTCAGGTCTGACTCCTCCTCTTCCTGGGCTGTGTTAGGAATAGGTTAGTGTGATGTTGAAAGGTGCAGAGATTCACACTGACCTTTGTTTATGTATAGTTTAGAGTCCAAATTCATCCATTTTCACTTCATGTTCATCCATGGCTGGGGTGTCAACAAGGCACAGCAGAGCTCATCTTAGTACAGCACCAGACCTGAGAGAGGCTCATTTCCACAAATACCCACGTGTTTGGCACCAGCTGACTCTCTATGTTGCTTGGCAATGTAAGAATTTGATTCTGAAAGCATCATATAGATTTTCTTTCTTGGAATTTTTAAAAATGGGTCTGCTACCTGCTTCTTGGTTGGGACCCACTAGTTAAGAAGGACTGCTCCAGAGCTTTCTACTGCCATGCGGCTGACTAAGACTGAGCAGATGGTTCTACATTTTAAAAAGAAGAAAGTTTTAATGGAAGAACGGGTAAGATGATGAACCATATTATTATTGTCCTAATTTAGTCTAACTCCCCTTCTGAGTTACTGATTACCCCCAGAACCAGACTGCTGCTCTGGTGCACATTCACCTGCTTCTAATCACTTAATCAAGGACCAGCAAGACCTCTCAGCCCTGCCAGATTGTCTAACTTGGTTGTGAACAACGTGCCCCTAAGGCTCCATTTGTTTATTCAACACAAACAATACCTTTCTGGTAAATTAGCTCAATTAACGGGAGTAATAAAGTAAAATGATTTCATTATAATTGTTGTTTTTAATCAAATTCTGTTTTTTGTTTTAGTTTTTTTTTTGTATTTAAATCACAATCTCTGCTGTTTCTTTTGTTTTTGAAAAAAACCATGAAGAACGATTTTTTTTTCCTGTAGGAAGGATTTTTTTCCTACAGGATATTTTCCTGTAGGAAGATCTGTGAACTCAAAGTTAGACTTGAATGGAATATTCTCACTTCTCCCTCTACAGTGCATGAAATCGTTACAGCATTCGAAGAATATGAGTAAATAGTATACGTCAAATTGCCATAGGCCACTTTACTACTATAAGATTGCTGAGAATTCTTTTAATTAAACATCCAATTATAATGTAATCCCTGAAGATGGGGAACATCAGCATTGATGAGAGTTCTAATGTGAGTGGAACACCCTATCCTTCAGTAAGCAGCCAATAGACTCTAATGTGCTGCAACGGATCTCTATAATCCTCACCTCTAGTACACCACTATAATATATTTCTAAGATAAGCAGATGAGACAGAACCTGACCCTGGGGAACAAATCGCATTAAAGACACATAGTTAGGATTCTCTCATAAGGGTTCTGCAACCATTCTTTTTTTTGCTTCCAGTTAAAACACACAGTCACAGTGTATGGACAAGTAGGCCATACATGCTTTCCCTTCCAAGGCAGAAGAATTGATAGGTCATGGAGTGGGCAGCCAAAAAATTTCAGTTATGTTCAGTTCTGTTTTTTTGGCAGAAAAATGCCAAACAAATTCATTTTATTGAAATTCCAGTCTGAAAGAATTTCCCCATAACATTGAATTTCACACAGTCATATTAAATCCAAATATAATTTAATTAAATAAAGAATAAAATACCATCCATCCAGTCAGTCACTGACTATATCCGTTTATCCTTTATAAATAAAAACAAATCAAACCAAATCTCCAGTCAGTTATATAGCAGCCATTTTGAATTTGATTCTCTTGGTTGAAGGAAACCAGAAATGTATCAAACTGTTACTTTAAATCTGAAGTACTGTATGTAACGGACCATCATTTTTCAGTACTCTTACACTGTTCAGTTCTTCATTACACAGTTTACCATTTCTGAAACCTTTATTCCATTGGTGAAAACAGAAAAAAGCAAAGCAAGTTTCTATTTACATCACCATTCATACACAGGGTAATTTAAAGTGCTTGACAAGCAAAGGAAACAGAGATTAAACAGAAAAAACATGAATGAATCACCACATAAAAACATGAAATATAATCACAAAAAAAGATCAAAATTACTAAACTTATGCAAAAAGACCCTAACCCAAAAAATTGACAAAGCAATCTTTGGCCTTTCTGGGTACGCCACAGGGAACCGTACTGTTTTCGGTCCTGATTGCTTTATAGACCATCAACAAGATTTTAAATTCAACCCTTCAGAACTATTTCCTGGTGTCAGCCAAGAGGAAAAAAAGATGCATTTTGAAAGTGTTTTTGACAACAGGCGTGTATTAGAATTAGACAAGCCCTAAAACCACAATAAGCTGGAAATGCTTGTCTTTGCTTGAATACATTGTCTCACAAAAGGGATTACACCCCTCACATTTTTTAATATTATATTATATTTGTATTTTTTCATGGGACACTGAAGATATAACAGTTTGATACAGTGTAAAGTTGTCAGTGTACAGCTTGTATAACAGTGTAAATTTGCTGTCTCCTCAAACTAACTCAACACACAGCCATTATAGTCAAACTGCAGCTAACCAAAGTGAGTACATCCCTAAGGAAAAATGTCAATTCAATTCAATTCAATTCAATTTATTTATATAGCGCCAATTCACAACACATGTCGTCTCAAGGCACTTCACAAAAGTCAGGTACAAACATTCCAATCAATCTTAATCATTGAACAGTGCAGTCAGATTCTGTTATTTATTCAAATTGGATAAAAAGTTGTTCTATCTAAGGAAACCCAGCAGATTGCATCCAGTCAGTGACTTGCAGCATTCCCTCCTCCCGGATGAGCATGTAGAGACAGTGGACAGTCACTGGCGTTGACTTTGCAGCAATCCCTCATACTGAGCATTCATGTAGTGACAGTGGAGAGGAAAAACTCCCTTTTAACAGGAAGAAACCTCCAGCAGAACCAGGCTCAGTGTGAGCGGCCATCTGCCACGACCGACTGGGGGTTAGAGAGAACAGAGCAGAGACACAAAGAGAATAAAGAAGCACTGATCCAGGAGTCCTTTCTATGGGAAGGAAAAGTAAATGTTAATGGATGTAGCTCCTTTAGTCGTTTCACCTAGAAAGAAGGAACAGATAAACTCTGAGCCAGTTTTCAAGTTTAAGTCTGAAGAGAGCACATAGAGTTATTCACAGTAAAAGCTCAGTCAGTAGCCATGTCTAGGAGAGAGAAAGGGTTAAACACTAAAAGACAGGGCCATGTGGATCATCGGTAGAGGGTGAGCATTAAGTTGTTGCCAGCAGAAGCTTGGACGATTTCCCTCTCCAGAAAGGTGTTACAGGTAGACACAGAGTCAGGCCAGGTGTAGCTTCTAGGAAGAGAAAAGAGAGAGAACAAAGTTAAAAGCTGAAATAACAGCAAATAATACAAAATTGAAGAGTAGTGTGAGAACGTAGCGAAGAGGGTGAAAGTGGTCATTATGTCCTCCAGCAGCCTAAGCCTATAGCAGCATAACTACAGAGATAGCTCAGGATAACCTAAGCCACTCTAACTATAAGCTTTATCAAAAAAGGAAAGTTTTAAGCCTAGCCTTAAAAGTAGACAGTTTGTCCATCTAGAGCCCACTGATGGCCATTGTTATACTAAAAACCACAACGATTGGGATACCTCTCTCTGTCAGATTGACCATAACCATTGGAAAAGAGAAGGGGTCATACAGGTAGCAGAAATGGAGGGTGTGTTTGCACCTCAACCGTAACTGAGCCAGTTTAGGCTAAACCTGACTCCCCCTTACTCCATCCAAGAGGGAGGGAAGAAGACGGAGGTAAAAATAAGGAAGATAGCTCAGGATAACCTAAGCCACTCTAACTATAAGCTTTATCAAAAAGGAACGTTTTAAGCCTAGCCTTAAAAGTAGACAGGGTGTCTGCCTCACGGGCTAAAACTGGGAGCTGGTTCCACAGGAGAGGAGCCTGATAACTAAAGGATCTGCCTCCCATTCTACTTCTAGAGACTCTAGGAACCACCAGTAAACCTGCAGTCTGAGAACGAAGTGCTCTGTTAGGAACGTATGGAACAATCAGATCTGATGTATGATGGAGCTAAATCATTAAGGGCTTTATATGTGAGGAGGAGAATTTTAAATTCTATTCTGGATTTGACAGGGAGCCAATGAAGGGAAGCTAAAGTCCAATATTTTGTGTGGCCATTATTATTTTCAGCATTGAATTTCACAGGTTGCAACTGGGATCCTCTTCCACGTCTCTCCATGACGACCTCATGGAGCTGGTGGATCTTAGAGACCTTGCGCTCCTCCACCTTCTATTATGTGGTAAAAATGTGCTTGTGAGAATGGGCCAAAGTAGGCTACATTATAAAAACAACCTAAAGGGTCAGGAAGAATGGTGTAACGTGAAGATAGACCTAATATTTTACATACCCCAAATAGCTTTGTTTACAAAATAATATTATCCTGCTCTTATGATCACCACAGAAATGAGCTTAAGATATGAAGTTTTTTTTTTACAGAATGATCTTTGATACAGACTTGTAAAGATGAGCAAAAACCTCTAAAGTCCCATGCATAAAAAATGAGATTTGACAGGCTGAAAAGGGATCACTGCATTCACACCCTGTTAAGGTTCCTCTGATTACAGGGGCTAATACCGACCTCTTTTTCAAGATCATATTCCACCTGCCCCTCCAATATTGCACAGTTGGATCAGCTCTACAGGTCTATTTAAAAAATATCAAAATTTGCTGTTGTGAGTATTTACATTCATTTCTAAAAAGATTTCAACACCATCACAAACCATTGTCTATTTCTTATGTGGTGGGCATCACAGTGGTTCCTGCTATTCAGTGAAGCATTTCAACTTACATGTTTACATGTCACTGACCATACTGCAACAGCATGGTGGGGACCAGCACCACTGGGCCGTGAAATTACCTGAATTGTATTCAAATGTGCAGCCAACTCCACCCCATCTCATCATGCCCCACCTACAACTGAGCACACGCACTTAGCTGGGGATGGTAGGTTTTCACTTTTTACATGTGCATCAGTGTACGATGACGTTCTTACGAGATGCTGAGGAATTTCAAAGAATACCCAAGTGTGAGTAAAGATCTATACAATCCTCCCGAGCCAACTGCCCATCATTATTTTTCCTCTGACTCTGGTTTTTAGGGTTATTTTGGAGCGCATTGCAGTGTTTTCCACCATAGAGGTTTTCTCTCATGCAGAGCGGACTAAAAGTTTAGAAGTTTGACGGCATTTATTCAGATCCTAAGACATTATTTAGAGGGAAAAACCTTCATTGCTTAGTCAGTGACAGATTAACCAAAGAACTCCTCTTCTATATTAAGCCACTATTCCACACAAACCACAAATAATACAAATCACCTTGAATTCCTAAATTTAAGATTCATGAGGATTCTTGGGATTGAGAAAACGTTCTGGTCCAATTAGTGATGCCCTGAGATGGTTTACGACAGAGGTATGATAGAAAAAGATAAATCGCGAGATTCAGCTTGATTTGCATGAATATTGTCAAGAATTCAGTATGATTTAAAACAATCTATTAAGAATGCTGCACAAACATTAGGAATCAGTTAATATGTCAAATGCACAAAGAATCAGGTATGATTAAATTTGAATTTCTTACTATTCTTGATAATTCTTGGGATTTTCCATCAAGAATTATAAGTGATGAGGGACTAGCAGGAGTGCATGTCATAAGGAATGGTGACTAGATGTTCAGAAGTTAAAATGTTAAGTAATTGTTTTTGCCATTAAAATGTAAATACTAAAGTGCTAGTTTTGGGGCCTAAAATGTAATAACCAAAAAAAAAATTAACTTTTACTTTGTTTTATGTTTTGGATTTATTTTTACATGTTTGTATTATTTTGGTGATTTGATTTGGTTTTTAACTTTTTTATAAATAATTTTTCTTATTTCTTATTTTGAGACCATGCTTCACGAATCCCAGATTGAGTTAAGAATGCATAGGAATGCCTACAAATCAATAAGGGATGACTAAGAATGAACTAGTAGGAATTTGTTCAGAACCAGTCGGTCGTGGCAGATGGCCGCTCACACTGAGTCTGGTTCTGCTGGAGGTTTCTTCCTGTTAAAAGGGAGTTTTTCCTCTCCACTGTCGCTACATGCATGCTCAGTATGAGGGATTGCTGCAAAGTCAACGCCAGTGACTGTCCACTGTCTCTACATGCTCATCCAGAAGGAGTGAATGCTGCAAGTCACTGACTGGATGCAATCTGCTCGGTTTCCTTAGATAGAAAAACTTTTTATCCAATTTGAATAAATAACAGAATCTGACTGCACTGTTCTATGATTAAGATTAATTGTAATGTATGTACCTGACTTTTGTGAAGTGCCTCGAGACGACATGTGTTGTGAATTGGCGATATATAAATAAACTGAATTGAATTGAATTGAATTGAATTAAACAAGATGTTTGGATTCGGGAGTTCAGCACAAACAGCTCAAAACTTTTGCCACAAGTCCAGATGACTAAAATAACATATTAACTAGTTCCAAATTCAGGACCTTATTACAATTCAACTAAGAATCCTTGAATTTGGCTGTTCTTGGCGATTCCTATTATTTGTGGCATGTGTGAAATAGTGGTATTAGGGAAAAGGAAGCTTGTGTGGAAGGTACAGGGGTTGGACAATGAAACTGAAACACCTGTCATTTTAGTGTGGGAGGTTTCATGGCTAAATTGGACCAGCCTGGTAGCCAGTCTTCATTGATTGCACATTGCACCAGTAAGAGCAGAGTGTGAAGGTTCAATTAGCAGGGTAAGAGCACAGTTTTGCTCAAAATATTGAAATGCACACAACATTATGGGTGACATACCAGAGTTCAAAAGAGGACAAATTGTTGGTGCACGTCTTGCTGGTGCATCTGTGACCAAGACAGCAAGTCTTTGTGATGTATCAAGAGCCACGGTATCCAGGGTAATGTCAGCATACCACAAGAAGGACGAACCACATCCAAAACAGGATTAACTGTGGACGCAAGAGGAAAGCTGTCTGAAAGGGATGTTCGGGTGCTAACCCGGATTGTATCCAAAAAACATAAACCACGGCTGCCCAAATCACGGCAGAATTAAATGTGCACCTCAACTCTCCTGTTTCCACCAGAACTGTCCGTCGGGAGCTCCACAGGGTCAATATACACGGCCGGGCTGCTATAGCCAAACCTTTGGTCACTCATGCCAATGCCAAACGTCGGTTTCAATGGTGCAAGGAGCGCAAATCTTGGGCCGTGGACAATGTGAAACATGTATTGTTCTCTGATGAGTCCACCTTTACTGTTTTCCCCACATCCGGGAGAGTTACGGTGTGGAGAAGCCCCAAAGAAGCGTACCACCCAGACTGTTGCATGGCCAGAGTGAAGCATGGTGGTGGATCAGTGATGGTTTGGGCTGCCATATCATGGCATTCCCTTGGCCCAATACTTGTGCTAGATGGGCACTTCACTGCCAAGGACTACCGAACCATTCTTGAGGACCATGTGCATCCAATGGTTCAAACATTGTATCCTGAAGGTGGTGCCGTGTATCAGAATGACAATGCACCAATACACACAGCAAGACTGGTGAAAGATTGGTTTGATGAACATGAAAGTGAAGTTGAACATCTCCCATGGCCTGCACAGTCACCAGATCTAAATATTATTGAGCCACTTTGGGGTGTTTTGGAGGAGCGAGTCAGGAAACGTTTTCCTCCACCAGTATCACGTAGTGACCTAGCCACTATCCTGCAAGAAGAATGGCTTAAAATT
This sequence comes from Crenichthys baileyi, assembly GCA_036173005.1. Taxonomy (NCBI): domain Eukaryota; kingdom Metazoa; phylum Chordata; class Actinopteri; order Cyprinodontiformes; family Goodeidae; genus Crenichthys; species Crenichthys baileyi. The sequence continues at coordinate 981,265 of JAHHUM010000879.1, read as the reverse complement.
CCTCTGACCACTGTGCAGGACTTGTATATGTCATTCCCAAGACGAGTTGACGCTGTATTGGCCGCAAAAGGAGGCCCTACACCATACTAATAAATTATTGTGGTCTAAAACCAGGTGTTTCAGTTTCATTGTCCAACCCCTGTAGCTTGTTACTGAACTGTTTCCAGATAACCGTATTTTATTTCCAGTGTTTAAAAATAAGGGATTGGATACCATATGAAAGTTTTTTTTTCTTTTTTTTCATCTTTATGATATTTATAATCTCTAGAATAAAATAACAATGTCTGAGATGCTACATTGTTTTGGTGCGATGTAAATAATTACCAGAAAGGAACAGAAGATATGGAGTTAAATCATCACCATAGATGGCATTTTGTCATTTTCATGGCCACAGAAAAGGTGCCCATTGACTGCTGGAAATACACACCCTCCCTAGTGACCTTGTTAGGATAAAGCAGGTATAGAAAATAGATGGATGAATGACTTGCAAAGGCAGCTTTAGATAGGGTGTTCAGCCAACAGAGATTTTATACAATTCTACATTTTGCCTGTTAATCTTGCTCATGTTTGGTGTTGTTAAAGAATTCTGTTATCAAAAGATTGCTTCTTTCCATAAAACCACTCAAGCAAGAGTAAGACTAAATCTTTTCTGTCAATGCCATCAACCAACAATCCATGTCCATGTTGTCACTTTGTCATGTGATGGACTGGCAACTTGTCCAGGGCGTACCCCGCCTTTCACCTTATGACCCCTGGAGATAGGCAATCCAAAAAGATGGATGGACGGACGGACAGATGGATGGATGGATGGATGGACGGACGGACAGATGGATGGATGGATGGATGGAGGGTGCTGGTGTTCTCATTTTTTCTATCCCTACAGGTCTCTAAGATTTTATTGATTTGCCTGTAAATCCCCAGTTACAATCTCACAGTCATAAACTACATATGTAGGTGTAGCTGACAATTATTAGACAGGTTATGATCATTGACAATGTCTCCTGCAAGTCAAGACACAGATGCAGCTGCATCCTGCAAGTCTTCATAAACATCGAAACATTTTCATGTTTTTTTCAAAAAAAACATCAATGATTTTATTTGGGTTTTATGTGATCAACCAACACAAAGTAGCATTCCAAGATCTGAACATCACACAGATCATTGTCCAATCCATCATCTGAGACGAGAATGAGTATAGCTCACTTGCAAACCTACCAAGATCTGAACCACATACAATGACAACATCTCCTTTAGGAGAGCATCAGAGAGGATTTGTCAACTATTAGTTGTTCTTTCCATGAATCTGATCTTTATAGAAGAGTGGCAGGAAGAAAACCATGAACATTCCCATGTTCAGTTTACCAGAAGCCATGTAGGTGACACAGCAAAGATGTGGCAGAAGGGGCTCTGGTCAAACAAGACCACAGGTGAACACTTTGGCCAGTGTCAGAAAACACATCCTGAGTCAGAAAACACATTTTGAGTGCACCTCAGTGAAACATGTGGATGGCAGCATCATGCTTTGGCCTGCTTTTCTTCTGTGGGATCAGGAGATATAAATACATTTGATGGAAGATGGATGAAGCTACATGCAGGACATCTCTGGAAGAAAACATGTTAGAAGCTGCAACAGACTTGAGGCTGAAGTAAAATTTCATTTGAGTCAGCTTTGCTAGAGCAGAAATGCACCTACAACCTCCAGGACACCGGCCCTTGAAGGCACAAGTTGGACACCCCTGATTTAAATCAATGAGTGTTTAGTCGTTAGAAGGACCCAGTAAAAGTCCAGACTGAGCTTGAGCTGCTTTGCAAAGAATAATTAGCAAACATTACTTCAAAAGACCTGCAGCTTTGACTGCAGCAGAAGGTGGATTTATAAAGAATAGTCAGGTGGACTGAACACAAATGGACCCCACACTTTTAAAATTTTTATTTGAAGCACAAATGGAAAACCATGCATTATTTTTCCCTTAACTTCACAAATAAGGACTACTTTAAGTTTTATTACACAAAATCCCAATAAATACATTGAAGTTTTTGGCTAGGATGTGAATTCTTTTGCAAAGCATCGTACATGTTTGAGCTCACCATGGCCCCCTTCTATAGCAACGTCTAGAGCTTTTTATCCACTCAAACAGATACACACACCATCAGACTACTGCACAAGGCTTCCTGTGTGCTGTGAAAGGAAAGGAGCTGCAGGGCTGGAATGCTAAACCCGAGTGTGGAAAATTGATTGGAATGTTGTGTAGGCTATGTGTGTGTGCACGCATGTGTGTGTTTGTGTGCGTGTGTGTGTTTGTCACAAACTACGTGGTTTGTCTGTGCCTGTGTGTAATGGAAGGGCAGAGCAATTGTGGCTGTAACTACTTTCCTTGCCTGTTTGTATATCTGCCTTTCAAGGAAAACATCACCACTCTGGAAAAGATCTGAGTATGTATCTATTTTTACACAATAAAAATCAAACTTTTTTCAACTAATGGATGAGTACTTTGGTTAAAAAAGTTAGATTTAGTAGGTTAATCACAATAAGCTATGTTAATTGCAGTCTGGGCCTTCATGGTTTTCTTAAGGGCTTCGCATACTTTTCTGTGTCTGTATATGAGTTGCTTGGAGCTGACAGACAGACATGGTTCCCTATTCAAACTACTTTTAGCCCATCTGAACAACCATGTGTTACTCAGAAATATACAGTTTTACATAACAGCTCATAGAAAGTAATATGCATGTTGATGCAGTGTCTACTCAAAAGAGGAGAAGAAGAAAATAATATGGTTCATTCATACCAGAATATCAGCAAAGTTGTTGTATCCTTGTTGTCCCTGAGAGATAAATTATCCCCACGGGGGAAACAGTAAATGTCTCCCCACATAATTTTATGAAAACAAGCTTTGTTGTTTTGCTTCTTCCACCAATCATCTGAACTTTTTTTAATCTAATGTGTGTTTGGTTCTGCTCTCTGACTGAGAGTAGGTGGACATTTAGAAGGGACGCCTATCAGGTACAGAGGACAAAATTTATGTTGCACAGGCTTAGCTGTTCAGCAGACAGTAGTATGACAAGGAAGTGTGAATTAGTCATTTCAGAGTAAGGTTTCCTCATTGCAAGCTTCCAATGAAAGTTGACCCAGAGGAGACTTTCAGATTGTGCACTTTTACATCAAAGTAAAAGACAGCTGTAGCTCCTGTGTTGGTATTTTGGGGGTTTTTGAGACTTCTTTTGACATCTCTGCTCTCAGGGTAAAGCGCAAGACCTGATCATGTTAGGAGGTAGTTGGAATTTACTCCACTTGTAAACAATTTTTCATACAGTGGAAAGACTTATTTGAAATTCTTCTGAGATCTCTTTAAATCCCTTACCAGACTCATAAACTGCTACAATCTTCTTTCTCAGAGTCTCAGACAGCACGTTTGAACCAACCATGGTGTTCACTGTGGTGTTTTAAAGGTACGTTCAGAAAGGTCAAATTTAACCACTTCTTTGTTTAAAAAAGATATTAAAATAAAATGTGATAAATCATCAGCATAAAGGGAAACTTTGTTCATTGATCACACAGCATCAGGAGTTTGATCAATAAATCAAATAATAAAAGACTGAGAGAAGAGCCACTTTATGTGCCCCATTACACTGGAACACTTTTGATTTTTGATTATTAGTAGAACCTGAATGTCAAAACAGCATTCAGTAAAGATCTATAGAATTCACACTCCGCTGGTTTGTTCCCTTTTTTGCAATAAGAGTTTTAAACACATTTTACTGAGATATTGGAAGCTTGCCCTATGTGAATAACCCCTGTAGCATTTTTTTTATCCTGATTTATTCTTTAACACTTTCTATAGTTTCTTGTGACTACATGCTGCACATAGTTACTCCCCTTGGCGAGTTTCTCCCTCTCACTGTTGTCAGCTCAGTAGGAGCTGTAATGTTTGCGGTTACTCACTGAAACATAAGCTACAATCATGGACAAAAACTTCACAAGTTGGCAGTTTATGTGGTAATATTTCACTTCCTCACTGCTACCTCTGTAGAAAGAGCCTTTAGCCCGAGCTTCTTCAAGGTATACCTACGCCGTCGCTCCACCTCCTGTCAGTTGTTTTACAACCTCTTTACCAACCTATTGTTTCCCACACAAACTTCCTGGTGGAGGTGGGTGCCTGCTACTTATTATCCAACTGCAATACTTTGTGATAGGGGAGATTTGTTTAGAGAGGTTTATTTAATTAGGGAAACTAGGTTTCCTCTTGATTTTTTTTTTTCTGTTAGAAAACACAACAGCTGTTCACTACAGCTGTGAATAATGCAACCTGAAGAACGAATTTCTGTTGAGCTCAACTAGGCCCACTGGTTCTAAGCCAGATGGTGTAAATGCTCATTTTCTATTTAGCAACATTTTAAAAGCTTGGATTGGATTTATTGACCCCAGTGGTGCTCCACAGACATTAACTGGAAAGTGCTTTCATTATAATCCTGCTTTGGGTCAACAGGTTTGTAAAGTACTTGCTATTTGGTGTTTGGGACTGTCTGACCCATTGAGGGGCAAAGATGTGTCACTCATAAGAGGTGAGTTGAGTTTGAGTTGAGTTTGACTTGGAAAGTACTATGGCTCAGAGACGTGAGTCTCTTAATGTGGTTCCATTTGCAGGATCTTTGTGCAACTTTAACTTATTTCCTTTTGTATTCAGCCTTGTGGTTAATAGATCATTCAATTTTTCCAAAAAGATATATTTCTGTAGTTCCAAGTCAGAAAAATAAACTAATTTGGATGGAAAACACCAACCTCATAATACAATGTGGCTTTTGTGGGTGTAAAACGTAGTCATAGCTGTTATACAAAACTAGATTTTTTAATCTCTCACACACAAAGTACTGTACATATACAGAGAACTACATTGGTATTGACTCGTATAACTAAATGTAGCTACTCCTGGTCATTCAGTATTGCAAATAGCCAATCCTAAATAGCCAATCCTACAATTTTCTGAATTGTAAATGTAATATAGATAAGTTGGGTGTGATGTCATTCTGAGTGGCCAGTTTTGATTTCTTATGTAACTTGAGACCAATGTGCCCCATATTTACGTGTTGGCTTTTCCGGTTTAGATGTTTTTCCTCTTAATTAACCTTAAGGATCAACCAAACCAATACCAAGAAGCTAGACTAATATTTGCATCTGCTCACATGAAAAAGCCAAAGGTCTCCTGAAGTAAGATTTTATGATCAAACAAGAGAAAGATTGTGCTTGTATGTTTGGTGGGAACAAAGGTAAAGGTTTCAAACCTAAGAGCACTATACCAACTGTCATGCGTAATCGTGGCATCATGCTAAGTGTCTATTTTGCTGCCAGTTGTTGGAATTATGAAGACACAGAACTGCTGCCATATTCTTCAAGTTAACCATAAATCGACCGTTAGATGGCTGACGCAATGTGGCATTGTGGTTGGACAATAATCCCAAAGACACATCAGTAGTGGGTTCGGAATGCATAAAGCAAGCTGACATTAAGCTTCTGGAATGACCCTGACCTCAACCATATTAAAAATTTACTGACTTTGCATAAAAGCCAAGTCTGTGCCGGGAAGCCAAACATTTTTAATTAACTCTACTAATTCTGCTAAGAACAGTGGTTAAATGTCTAGCCAAGAGTATGCCGGAAGCTTGTGGATGGCTACAAAAACCAGCTTGCTCTGGGACATTTAGTGGGGGAATATACAGTATATGTGTTTGACCCTTTATGTATAATTTGGAGTGTGTGCATTACAGAAAATCCACAATAAATTCTTATTTATGCACCAAATGTTTGCTTTTAAAATTGTTGTATTATTGGTCCACTCTGCATAAAGTTGTCTCAAACACATAATTATAAAACCCTAAATGAATATAACATTCCTGCCGATGATGCATTTGAACATATGACCAGAATGGTATCTTTAGTTGTTTCCACACAAACACAAGACATTATCAAGTGAATTGTGTTCTGTCATTGTTCACAGTTGACTGTTAAAGGCCTCCATTCAAGGTAACAGATTATTTGTGGAATGAGCTCCAGTAATTGAAAATATTCTGACTGTCTTTTAAGAGGAATGCATCGTAGACCCAACAGGATATACGCAGCATTTGTTTTCCTACAATCGCAGACAAGCATAAAGATGAAAAAAAAGAAAAAGAAATAGAACTCTGCAGCCATCTCTCTCACTAGAAACTGCCCCATGTTTAACTAAATGTCATGTCCATTAATATTCCTAATGGCAGCCCCTCCGGAGAACGTCTGGAATATATCATGCTGCATGTGTCAAATGGCTTTGGCTTCTTGTAGGCCACAGAAGAAAGAGTATTTCATGGTGCTTCTCCCCCACATGACAACTGTTTTTTTCTCTGTGTGTGTGACCACCAATCTCCACCTGCTGACCTGCATTCTGCTTCTCAGCCTCCGGCCTCATCAGCAACATGGAAGATGCTCTTTTTTTCTCTCTTGCGCACACATATGGCTGCTGGAATAAAGGCAGCACTGTATCCTACAAAACCAATGATGATGTCAGCTTGTTATTGACTCTCCCAGGTCTGAATGACTGAGCAGAAGATAGGGGGTGGGGTGGAATCTATCTATTGCAGTGTGGTGACCAGCCAAGCACAAATGAGCTGTAGTGTGTGTGTCTTTCTGTGCAAGTGGGGGATGGGTGGGATCCTGCAGTCCTCGTTTCCGCATACATAATCTGTCCCAGTTGCTGCACACCTCTCACAGTTTACAATAAGCTCTATGCGCCCCTCCCCCATCTCTCTCCTTCCATCCCTCCCTCTCTTTTCCAGTGTGAAGATGGATGATTCCATTAAAGCAGCGAGGTAGATATATGGAAATAAAAGGTGTAAAGATTAGGCAATGAAATCTTATGCAAAATTTATGTAAAATTGCCTCATTTGCTAGATCTCTCTGCTTACTATGTGTTAGTTCTCCACACAGTGATGTGTTTGTATTTGTGTCTCACTAACTACACATAGGAGCAATAAAAATGAGACCAAGAAGGTATTTGAACCATAACCCTTGGGAGTTAACTCAACATGTTCTTTAAAGCAAAGTAACCACAGATGGCAAAAGATGTTAATTCAACGTTGATTTATGGTCAGATTGGTTATTTTTGGTTGAGGTTGAAAAGCCAATGTTTATTTCATGTTGAATCACTCATGGAATATCAATGGTTGAAAAACAGTTGTAGAATCAACAGGGATATTTTTAGGTTGAAATGCCAACGTTAACTAAGCATTGTTTCAATGTACATGGCCTGACATTTCTTTGTGCGAAAAGAGCGGAAATTCAAATTCTCACGAGACCTATAGTTTTCAACTCTCAGTCCTGCCTGGAGCAGCAGTACTTTTTTCAAGGGAAAGCGGGAAGTTGCCTTTAGTAAGGTAAGAATTTTACTAAGATTAAATAAATCAATTGTATATGTAATGGTTATATAATGTTTCATGCACTGACTCTGGAGTTATTTCGTGTTTTGGGAACTGTGCTGCGTCTTGCCTCGTTTGGTGTTAGTTAAGTTAGCTCACTTGTTAGGCAACCAGGAATTCATAAGTATTAAACCTGTTTGTACCACCAGTGTGTCACACCATGGTGATGGACTTTATCTAAATTTTGATGTTTTTTGGTTCAAAATATTAATGTAATTAGATTTTATTGGTTGTTAAAAAAGTGAACTACAGAGACCAGCATGCTTTGCACCCAATGCTAGCGTGTGGTAGCCTGTGTGGTTCGCTAAATGGGTAGCCAGGAGTGAAACTTAACAAGCACCGATATGAGTAAGGTAAAAGCTGTGTTGAAAAAGTGTGTATTGACTCAAAGTTAGATGTCATACATATAGAGAAATTGCCTGAGATTGGATTCCACTTAACCAAAGGAAAGGAGGAAACGGCTCTCTGGCTGCGATTATACATATTACTCCGATCTGGGAGCACTGCCACAGTGTCACTCAGTGTACAAGTGTTACCCTGATAAAATGTAAATTCATGATGCCAAAGACCGACATGAAAACGCAAAGTTAAAGTCAACTGATGAGTGGACATGGAATTTATCGGCAACTGGAGCAGGGTCGGGAAAGGCTCAATTGCGAATATGAATGTTTTTTGTTTGCGATCATTTTAATATATGTTTAATTGTTAAATTTGCTCATTCAAGTGGCCTTGCAGCTGCTGCCTTCGTCTTTGAGGCTCTCTCGGCCCCTGTCTGGGAAGGAAAGGAGAGCCGCACAGCTTTGTTTTATAGATACTTTAATTTAAATAATAGAGCCTATTGTATTTTCTTTTCCCCTCTTGCTTTCTTTGTGAAACAGCTGTAAAATGCATTTACACCTAATTTTTTATAATATTGAACATTTTATCCCTCAAAGATAACACAAAAACTGCTTGCAAAATCCTGGAGGGGTGTTAATTTTTTTACTGTCGTACAAATGGATAATGCATTAACTGCTACTATGCTGTTGTTGTTGGTAGATGAAGCTGAAGTTGGTTTCCGATTCCAGCTTCCAATTCGGGAAATGGCTAAAGGGCGATTCCACTCAATTTTTCGCTACCTTCAGCATCTTTAATCTACTCTAGTTAAAAAACTACAAAACCTAGACACTTCAAACCTGGACTAGATTATTCTTAACTGATAGCAGAATAATTAAAACCAAGTTTGTGATTTGTGAAACCTTTCACTGATTTGTGAAACTTCAATAAAGAGCGATTTCAGCACTTTTCTAGTACCTATATCACACTAGAACTGGTCCAGCTCAAAAACTACAACACAGACACTTCAAACCTGGACTAGATTATTCTATTGTACTGGCTAAATAATTAGAGCATAATGAAAAGAAAAGTCAAAATAGGCAAATGTGTGTTAAAGTGCTGAAATCACCCTTTATTGGAGTTTCACAAATCACAAACCTGGTTTTAATTATTCTACAGCTAGTTTAGAATAATTTAAAGCAGGCGTACGTTATAAATTAGTGTTCCCAAGCTTTAAACATCTCTTGGAGCACTTTTTAATCCATTATCTGAAAATGGAAAGAGCTTGACACACCTGCAAGCCTTCCAAGACATGGCGATCCACCTAAACTGACAGGCTGGGTAAGGAGTGCATTTATCAAAGACTTAGCAGTAGCAGCCAAGATACAAAGCTCAGAAGGGGAAAACTATTGACAGAACAATTATTATGATGCACTTCAAAATTAGGCCCCTATGAGGGAGTTCCAAGAAAAAAGCTATTAAAATTTCAGTTTAAAGTTTATCACTAACCAAATAATATTTCAGACCATATTTTTCAGATCAGTTTTTGAATACAGATTTTTTACTATCCTCCAGTAAGTAAATTCTGTGAATGCTGTGAAGTCATTTCAAAGGGATAGTTTAAATATTCTGAAGCAAGGTTAAGTCATTATCATGAGGTGGAGTCATTATTAGTAATATTTTCGTACCTGTAGCAGAAGGATCTCAGTTTGTAGAAAAGTAAAGAAAATCTCAGGGCTAGTCAGAGCTAGTCAGATGGACCCCCCAGTCCAGCTCATTTTCAAAGTTTAAAACAACTCAAATTGAAAATGTTCATATCAGGGGGTTAAAAAGCTATATCAGTGAATACACTTCCATATAAGGCTGTTTCTTCAACCAAACAACTTCTGTGTAATATATGTCTCACCAGCACTGACCTGTGACTTCACTTTGTGGCCTAATTCATGCTTTCCAGTCCTTTCTGGTCTCTATTTAGCTGCAAAGCCTGTGTGTCTTATATTTTGTTATCTACCCACCTGCTAGGGTCCAGTAGGGTCCACTGGGGGATTTTTCTAACACGTTGGCTGTGCAATCCACAGCCACACAATAATTCTATTCAATGGTGGCGCCAAACACACAGCAGATGAAGAAAACAATGGGTCAAATCATAAGCGGGAGAAGAAAAATGAGTTTGTTTTAAAGAAGTGCAGTGAGAAGGGATCTGCTGTTTTCCCTCTGTGGAATATTTCTCTTTCAGGGACAAAAAGGAGGCGAAAAACAGCATCCTTCTTCTGATAAGAAATAATTTTATTCTTTCTTTTTAGTTTTCTTCTTTTCTTCCTCTGGGTAAACAGCACATTATTGCCTAACCAGAGGCTGAAGTGAAAATTGTATAGGTGTGAGAGCAATGGGGTAGTTCAGCTAAGCATAGTATGAACAGGGGCGCCTGCTTGTCCACAAGATCTAAACGGATGATGCTTAGACAGAAACAAAGAGGTATATCAGGGTGTTTACAGTTTTGGATTTTGGGTCAGGCTGTCATTTGTGGAAAGACAATAAAGAAGGTACATTCCAATGCATTTCAATTGGCATTAAATATCCCTGAGGACTAAAAATTTGTTGATCATCTGATCAGGCAGCTGGACACAGCCGGCAACCTCAATTGTTGTTTATTACCTTGGATGTTATTGAGTTGTGAAATCAGTCCTTATGAAATTGGAGATAATACCCACTGATATAGTGTAGCACCATGTCCCACAGAAATGAAAGTTTTCTAAATGGCTAAAATCAGAGAGACGTAGGATTAATTTGATAACCTGTTAGCCTTTCACCCCTCTGAGGATTTCTTCACTTTTCTACAACTTACTGCAATATAATATCTGTCTACTACAGGTAAAGGAACGATTGTGAATAATAAGTTTAGGGAACCTGAATTAAATACTCCAAATGATCATATCAAGAGCAAAAAGAGGCTCCATCATTATATTTCAAGTATTTTTCTATCCTCCATACACCTTTGAAGTCAAAGTTATCTTGTTATGACATCACATCCAGGTGAATTGTGTTTGAGCTGCATTTTTGTGCGAAGTGACCAGGTTCATTTTCCCACATCAAGACTGCAGTGGGAAACTTTATGAGTTGGCCACTTTGTCACACGTGTCATAATGTATGCAAGCCAGCTGCCCTCCAACAAGTTTCCAAGGACCTTTACTACACAGACGCCATGTAAAAGAGGGTGAATAAAACTACAGGCAGACTGGCATGATGCCTTCAAGCTTGCATTGTGAAGTTTCTGAATGAATAGGTTACTGCAGCATGCAGTGCAGTTTCTAAATCCAGTTTACTAAATAAGCAGTATATGCATTTTTTCTTTGCACATATATTCATGTTTGAAAATACGGAAATATTATGGAGATATGATTAACTGAGCATTTAATGTTTGTACCAGTATAAATCCTATAGCACCATGTCTTTTCTGTTAGCACAAGCTACAAAAAAGCTCATTAAATGATTTCCAGTTTCCAGTTGTACTGTGCACACAACATACACACAGACATCACATTACATTTACTGCCTACATTAGCCTCCAGGAGACTAGCATGTAAGCTACAGAAACATGGAGACTTGATGCCATGCTATATTCTGGAGGTTGTGTTGCTCTTTGTAGACAGAGCCTGAGCTGTGAATGATTATAATCTTTGTTAATAATTAGCCTAGGTAATTAGTCAGCCAAAGAACTGCACTAATTCTGTATTCTATTTGTGGTTGAATGTGTATCTGTCATACCTGCTTGTGTTTAGAGTTTTTGAGCTTGTGCTTTTGTTAAATTACCTGGTTTAGTCTTTTGTTTTCTGTCTCGCTGCACCCCAAACCCCACCTTTTTCTGTGTTTCCCCTGATTGTCTTGTCCACGTTTGTCATTGGTTTTCCCCCTGCGGTTCATTTTTGTATTAAAGCCGTTTTTTTTTCCTTTTTGTTTCCCCCGGGTTCCTTATGTTATGGTATGTGGGTTTTATGTGCGATCTCGTGTGTTTGCCACCATGTCTGTGTCCTGCTGGATAATAAAGACTCATCTTACCTGAAAACCTCGAGCTTCAGGAGTTCTTCCCTGCTTTTTTTCCCCCAAAAAAAACCCATTTTAACAAAAGGAACCAGCCAACGGGACAAGCGGGAGGAATGGTGGGGGAAATTCAAGGGGCTAAGATTCTGGCCCAAAATTTTTTTTTCCGCTAGTGACCTCTCCCAGCTCACCATGGTGAAGGCTGGGAAGCTGGCAGCTTCCAAGAGGGCTCAAGGCGAGGAGGGATTTTTTTTCCCGATCCCCCGGATCCACCAAACCTTTTGGGGCCGAGTGACAAAGGGCCCTGGGAGAAATCGCAGCTTCTATGGGGAGATCTCCTCCTCCCCTCCTCCCCCCCCCTCTCCACCAAAGCTCGATCAGCCATCCCTCTTCCCGTTTCCGCCCTCCTAATCCCCCTTTTTTCCCTTTTTCGGAGGGGTTCTTGATGAACCGCCCCCCACAACCCGATCCTGTTCCTGGTCCTGTTCCGAGGGTTCGGGGTGAACTGCCTCCACACTCCGATCCTGTTCCCCTAGTTTTGTTCCAGAGGGGTCCCCCAAGCCGGGCTGCCCACACTTTTTCCTGTCCGTGAGGGGCTCGTGGATGGGACTGCTCCACTTCCTGCTCCTTTTCCTGGTCCTGTCTTGGAGGGCTCTGGGGCAAACTGCCTCCATCCCTGGTTCCCGTTCCGGAGGAGTTCGTGGAGGACCTTTCTCCACTTCCTGTTCCTTTCCCGGAGGAGTGCGGAGAATGCACCCTCTCTGCATGCTGGGCCTCGGCGGCTCCGCCACAGATCTCCACAGCCTCGCCAAAGGTCCCAGCGATCTCTGCAACAAACACCTGGGTTCCAGCGGTTTCCGCACCGCGCCTCTGAGCTCCACCGTGGGTTCTCCTGGTCCCGCCGCTGGCCGTCAGTTTATCAGCTCCTACGTCGCCGGCCTGCTCAGCTCCTACGTTGCCAGCCTGCTGATCGCCTGCCCCTGCGTCCCCGGCCTGCTGATTGCCGGATCTGCCGAGGACGGCCACTGGGCCAGCCGCCTGAACTCTGGATCTGTCGGGGACGGCCTCCGGGCCATCGGCCTGAACTTGGGTTGTTTTGTGTTTGGTTCTTGCCCTCCTTCCGAGGCCCCCTCCGCCACCCCGGTCGGATGTTTGTTTTGTTTTTGTTTTGTGGGCGTCTGGGATCCACCCTTAAATGGAGGGGCCATGTCATACCTGCTTGTGTTTAGAGTTTTTTTGAGTTGTTTTTTTTGTTAAAACCGGTCTAGTCTTTTGTTTTTTGTCTCGCTCCCCCAAACCCACACCTGTTCTGTGTTTTTCCCCTATTGTCTTGTCACGTTTGTCATTGGTTTCCCCCTGCGGTTCTAGTTTTTTTTATTTAAGCCAGTTTGTTTCCGTTGTTCCCTGCTGGTTCCTTATGTTATGTGTATGTGGGTTTATGTGTGATCTCGTGTGTTTGCCACCCTCTTTGTGTCCTGCCGTGGATAATAAAGACTCAACTTACCTGAAAACCTCAAGCTTCTGGAGTTCTTCCCTGCATTTTGGTCCATCAAAAACCCACTTTATGACAGTATCAATTTGAAAAGATCAACTGGAACACCCTCCTAGAGTCAGAAAGAGTCAGAGGTTTGTTAAAACCCTAAACCCCAAAATTCAATATGGCTACCATGTAATGAAAACGTAACGATACATACTATTTCTGATGGTCTCTAGATCATTAAATCAGTCTGACACACATTATTGTACACTGTGAATAAATGTGTTGCCAAAGTGTTTGAATGCAGAAAATGCTGAAATATTTTCTGGTAATGACCACTGGAGACTTCGTCATATTTAGATGTGTCTAATGTGTCTTTTTGAGTTTCATATTTTAGCTCACAATAGCAGACAGATTGTTAATTGTAAAAAATAGAAAATCATCTACACCACTTAATGTTATCAGCAGTGTGTTCCAATGTGCCCCTAGCTAAAAGCGTACCCGCCACCTAAAAGGTTTTAGAAGTTTATTAGAACTACTGTTTTCTGAGTGGGCTAATAATAAAATAATATATATCATGCTGAGTTTCAAAGCAAAAGTTCAGTTCATAAGAAGGATATTTACATTTTTTGTAGCACTGAGATTGAGATTCTGGAGAAAAGGCCCGTGTTCACATGAGACAAAGATTGAGCTGTTTGGCCAGAGGTAGAAGAAGTATATTTGAAGGAGTCAAGGTGAGGCTTATATACCCCACCACACTATTACATATCTGCCTTTCATTTCAATGGAATAGGAGGACACCATGTCATAGAAAAATGCAACTGCCATCAGACTTCAGTTTGAGCGGTTCATGCTACCCACATGAGCTGAAGGAGAATGTAGACTTCACACAGCAGCACACTGTTTACGGAAGTAATAATGGATTTTGGCATCTCTATGTTATCTCTAAGTTGTTGGGTAATGGGTGCCGAGAATATTCAGACCACATCATAACAAGATGAAGAAAGGTAAGAAAAAAAAGAGCACAACTATAAACAATGGCCATTTGTGGAGCAGTGACTGCTACTTATGTAAAGAAGTCTGTGTGGATGTGTAGTCGGAGGACATTGATGTGAAAGTTAGATGAAATGTGACATGACTGTTCAGACTGCGGACACTTTGAAAACTATCAGATACATATTCGATTTAGTACCATAAATAAAAGTGGCACAATTCTGATTTTTTTGGAGGTGTCAAGATCAGAATTGGGCCATACGTTGGATATGGGTCGCATATGGGCAATAAAGTCAAACTTGGGTCAAAGTCGTCTGCAATGTGAATGGAGCCTAAGACACCTGGAGACATAATCTCAAATAAAGTGTTAATCCAGAGCTTTAAAATCCATGCAATCATCAATTTACAATAATATTAATATTAATCAACTTGAACAGACCCCATTAATTGTAACAGCAGCCTCGCTCATGGTGTTGCAGTACTGGCCACACCTGTTGCCAAATAATTAGCTAATGTGTATAGTTGCCGACCCTCCATCTATCTGCTAGTGCAGAAAGAGTTAACAACACACATATTGACTAATCATGTGTGGTTTGGAGAGAAAAAAGTGAAAGAGACAGAGAGGCAAGAAAAAAAACGCTCCCAATCCGACTCCTGTCATTCACTTCAAAGAGTTGGCTCCATCCTTTTCTTTCGTGACTGACACATAACTGTACCCTATGCAGACGTTTTATTAACCTCACAATGCAGGATGCTTGAAACTGAAAGTGAAACAGACAGCATAACTTACTTTCTTAATTTGGCTTATGCTTATTGCATTTAAGCATATCAGGTCATTTGTATTTGTGGAAGGGTGTGGTCTAAGGAGATCAGAACTCTACATAATTATTAGGCAGCTTTGATTCAGTTTTGAAGTTCCCAGGATACTGGGAGTACAAAGTTTAAGACTGGGCAGAGAAATATCTGAAGATGGTTTTATAGATGGATGAGATGGGAGTGACTGTTGAGGGACTAGATGGATGGGACCATGCTTTGATCAGAAACTGACACAAAGCTCCACTTTGACTCAGAGGCCAGGAAAGTGTAGGTGGGGTCATGTTTTGAGGACATATCATTAAAGATGAGCTAGTTGGACCTTTTCAGGTTGAAGATGGACCCAATATCAAGCCCCAAACTCTCTCCCAGTTTTCAGAAGACACATTCATCAAGCAGTGGGTCAGGGAAAAATCTGCATCTTTCAAGAAAACCAGGACAAAGCTCCAACACATGCATCAAAGCACCCCACTGTATGTCTGCCAATAAAGGCCTTAAAGATGACCTGACCTAAACCCTATTGAGAACTTGTGGGTCCCTCTTAAGTGGGAGATTTAGAGTGAAGGAAAACAGTCCATCTCTCTAAAGAGGTGCAGTCTGGGAAGATGTGGTTGCAGCTGCACAAAAAGTTGACCATCTACAGCTCAAGAAACTGACAGAACCCTTGTGACTGTTATAGAGAAGGAGGGTGGCTATGTTGGTCACTGTTTCTTAAAGTGCCAGAAATGTATAGTTTTAAATTTTGAGTAGTTATTTTTACCTCAACAGATAAAAATAAAAATAAATCCCTTTTCATTTAGTTGCATAATAAATCTGCACAAAGATATTCTCACTTTTACTTTCTTTTATATTCAAGTCTGGGGATTATTTAAATTTTGGATTGACTAAGAGCTCTGCAGTTGTTCAATAATAAAATGAATTCATAAAAATACAACTTTCCTCATAATTGTGTCAACAGTGTAAATTTGCAAGTGTCATGAGCTCACTCTTTGTATGTCCTATTCAGTCTGTTGGATGGAACCTCATAGCAATAAAATGTACACAGATGAAAGTGGTCAAGGTGCTAAAGCTCACAGAGAATGTTGGAAGCACAGATGAGAAAGACGAGAGTCTGGAAAATGTGCTTTTATCACTACTGATATTTTCATCACAATGTTTCCAGATAAAATCCCCTTTCATGACATTTTAAAATCCCTAATTTGGAATGGAAATAGCAGGCTAGGCCTTGACCTCCAAAATCTTTAAAGCTGTGTGTTGTATAATTATTCCACCTTGGAAAACAAACCGTTACAAGCCCCAAATAAGGATTTCATTCCCACTGCTGGTGAATGGATAGCCACATGACAGGTAGTGGGATTTAGCGACACTCTATGCAGTGCAATCAACACAATTAGACTGGCTTAATCATGTAATTGCGTCAACAGTTTCAAACGGGTATCCTTTTCTTTGATAGCAACATATAATTTTTTAAGGCATAACATCATGCAAGTGCTACAGCTTTTTAAGTTGGTTTGTTTTCTTTCAACAAAGCCATTCCCTGGAACATGTATAGAACCCCAACTCTCATGTTTTCCAGATAAAGCCGGCCAGCAGTGCTTTAGTGAGATCCATAAAAATTTACACATCTGAGCTGCTCCCACACACCATTTATTATTCACGCTGAGTTCCTTTTTACACTCTGCCTTCCTTGCCTCAAACACATTTTGTATGCCCTCCATCCCAAGGACTTTAAGCATTTAACTGAGGTATTCCTGCAAAAGAACAGCAGCTGCAGGGTTGTTGTCTTTTTTGTTTGATCTCTGCACTTAACATAAATTAACAATTCTTTAAATATTTAGATAAATCATACAAAATCCAGCTGAAACCTGTGAAAAAAAACTGTGTTTTTGAGCAAGCATTCAATCACAGACACTTAACTTTCTCATTGAGGCTGACTGCGGCTCAGTCTGCTCCTGCTCTAAAGAGTGTGGGGGTGGGGGAATCATAACTATAGCAACCACATCCAATTTCATTTTTATTTCTATTTCTTATTTTCCCAGAACAATTTTCTGCAGCCTCAAGAGAGGTGCAGTGACCATTTCAAATGAAGCTAGGATTTAAACATAGGTGGGGACTTTAAAGAGCTCCTGTGGCTGCAACACATTCTAACTGAGGGCTGTCAGTGAAAACTTCTTCTTCCAGCAATAAATAACCATTAAGGTTCATAATTTAGAATTTGTAAGTAAAATTGAATATAGATGTCTAAATTAAATGTAATAAAAAACCTCTTCTTGATTGGTTCTTAATGGTAACCTTCAGACAGTAGAAAACTGCAGTAGTTCACTGATTTAAAATAGAATAGCAATATTCTCTATTGACCCACAGTTGTGTTGGGCCCCCAGCCATGGATATGCAACATGGACTGTACTGTACACAATCGAAGGTCAGTATGAACCTCTCTGGAGCTTTCCATAAACACTAATCTTTTTTCCATCTCAGCCCAGGAAGAGAAGGACTCAGAACTGGAATCCCTGAACAAAAACACTTTCCCCATTTCCATTTGTTCTCAATCCATACGACTCTCAGCCGAAGTTGGACAGGAGAGGCAACGCATGCGAGAAGGCATAACTTTTTAACTTGGAGACTACGACTACAACTACTAAGGTGACTACGATCCGACGGTCAAATACCCGCCTATCGAAAGAAACAAAAACGTTAAGTATGATCTGCTGCTCAGATAATTCATACAAAAAGGGGTGATTAAGACAAGCATGGCTTGATATTTCTTTCTGAGGCCTGCAGAGAACTCCCAGAGAGTTCCCAGCAGAGACCCTGTCTCTAACAACGTGGAGTGAAGCGGTTTTCCCCAAAACCTGGGTAAAAAGGTTTCGGAATTGCATTTCTGCAAGCTAATGCCGCTCGACCCACTACTTAGAGTAGCCGCTAGTCCCACTGTTCTGCTGCCATGAGGCTGGACCAGACCAGGACCAGGACCAGGACAACCAGACTTCTCAGTTTGAGGCTAGCCATTTTTTCGGTGTTGTGTTTCAAAGTTAAAACAAACTTTATTTAAA
The DNA here is from genome assembly GCA_036173005.1 of Crenichthys baileyi. Classification (NCBI taxonomy): domain Eukaryota; kingdom Metazoa; phylum Chordata; class Actinopteri; order Cyprinodontiformes; family Goodeidae; genus Crenichthys; species Crenichthys baileyi. The sequence goes on along the minus strand of JAHHUM010000879.1, from coordinate 963,133 downwards.
GGGTGGTTTAACACACCTCCAGCCCTCATGTGCGCATTAAGGTATATTAATGGTTTTTTAAAGTACATGTTTGACTTTACTTAGTAGAGACACCTAGACGTCTCTCTCCCCAGACACCTCCTCCAGCTCCTTCGGGGGGACCCAAGGCGTTCCCAGGCCAGCCAAGAGACATAGTCCCTCCATCGTGTCCTGGGCCGTCCCCTGGGTCTCCTCCTGGTGGGACGTACCTGGAACACCTCCCGAGGAAGGCGTCCAGGAGACATCCAGTATGGATGCTCGAGCCACCTCAACTGGCTCCTCTCGATGTGGAGGAGCAGCGGCTCTACTCCGAGCTCCTCCCGGATGGCCGAGCTCCTCACCCTATCTCTAAGGGAGTGCCCAGCCACCCTACGGAGGAAGCTCATTTGAGCCGCTTGTATCCCGGATCTGGTTTTTTCGGTCATGACCCAAAGTTCATGGCCATAGGTGAGGGTAGGAATAGACCGACCGGTAAATCGAGAGCTTTGCTTTTCGGCTCAGCTCGGCTATGTACAAATTCCAGATTTTTCAAGACTAAATGTTATCAGTCCTTTGCATTAATTTAAAACATGAGAAATTAAAGTTTTCAAAAACAAAGGAAGGATGGATTACAGGAAGAAAGGAGTGGAGGGAGGAAAGACACAAGTAAAGAAAAGAAATTAACCAAAATGAAAAGAAAGCAACAAAGAGAGGAACAACAGCAGCAAGGTAAGGAAGGAATGACACAAAGAAGGAATTTAGGTAAAATGTGATCATCACATTTTGACCCTGCTCAGCCCCAATGGGACCTGCTGATGAGCAGGTACCAACAAAGCCAGTACTAGGCCAGAAAAGCTGTAATGGAAATGGTCGCAAAATGTAGAGCCCATGGAAAAAGGGCATTAGTGGAAGTCTGGAAACAGTCTAGAAACAGACCAGGATAATACTTAAATCAAATTATTTGTTTTTCAGATTGTTCAGGAGCCTTGTTTACTGTTGGGAATCACCATTGGCTAAAGGACCTATTCAGTAATAGATAGCTGTTAGAGTAGAACATGTTTGCTGCAATCCCTGCATCATAAAATGAGCTGAAACAGTAACAGTGTGTCTGATCTACCCTCTTTCATGCATCATCTTTGTACACAATACTGTTTGGAGCCCATGACTGACTGTCCATCAGTGTGCTGAGGTGACTGTGGCTCAGTAGGAAGAGTAGTCGTCTTGCAATCAGAAGGTTGTGGGTTGGATTCCAGCTTCCTCCTGTCATATGACGATGTGCCCCTGGGCAAGGCACTTAACCTCAAGTTGCCTACCAATCTGTGTATAGGTGTATGAATGTGTGTGCGTTAGTGAATGTGGCTCTAGTGTAAAGCGCTTTGAGTGGTCTGTATGACTGGAAAAGCGCTATGTAAGTTCAGTCCATTTACCATTTGCTGTCAGAATCTTTAGAGGTTAGACTGCTGCTTGTCCTGTGTGTCTCTGTGTTGGACTGAGAATCTGTCCTGGGTGTAGCCTAACTTTTATTTCATGACAGCTAGGTTAACCAGATCCCGAGGTTCATGAACAGGAAACACTTGTGATTGTTTTTAGTCCTACCTATCTGGAAATTCTACAATTCAAAGTTAAAAAATGCCATCGCAGATGGTGAAATCATTTTCACCCACATTCATGCCTGCAGTCATGTTTGATTCACCAATACACTCAAAATGCATCTTTCCGAGCTGTGGGAGGAAGCCAGAATCCCTGAGGAAAACCTACGCATACACTGCAGCCCTTCTCATTTCGGGATATACACACATGCTTTCGATTTTGCTGTCTTTGGTCTTAGACCACAATATTAATTACAGCTCTGTAGAAAATGCTGTTATAGTTCAGAGCTGGTCATAAGAATAGCATACTCTATGCCTTCTCCTGCTTTCATCTACTCATGATCTAAAGCAGAGATCTCAAACTTCAGCCCCCAAGAGCTGGTGGTCCAGTGCACCTGAATGAAATACCTGAATGACCTCTTCAGGATTTACTCAGTTTATAATTATTTGATTTAGGTGTGTTGAAGCAAAAACACATCTAAGAGTTGCAGGACACCAGCCCTCTAAGACTGGCAATTCAATATGCAGGGAGTCAGTCATGTTGCATGGACCCCTAATAACACCCAGGTTCAGAAGAGAAGGCTTGGAAACAAACTGAAAGCACAACAATACATGAGGTATATTCCTCTGACTTGATTGATGTGCAACGTTCCTGGAGATTACTCTGAAGGGGATACAGTAAGTAATACACTCTGAGGGATGAGATGAGCCACAACACGTCCTTACTCTGTTTTTTTTTTCCAGAGTGTTCCCCACTGAGCTGTTTCCTTTTATGGAAGTCTATCATAACCTGTCACATGGCATCGCTGGGATGTTCTGGAGGGTGCCTCGCAGCTGCTGTTTAGGATTAACTGATTAGTTTAGGATCCTCGAACCCCATTCAAATGAGAATGTGAATGTGTTTCTTCAGGTTTTTTTTATACAGAAGACTACTAAACTGAGTATTTAATAAAAGAAAATGAACCTTATGGGAGATGAGAATTCTTAGGAAGCTGTACAGGTGTGGCAGAGTATGGTAAGAGAACCTTTAGTAAAAATAAGGCAGTAACATTTTGTGATTTATATAAATATTTTAAATGAAGATGGATAACAAGATCTGATCACTGTCATTTCAATCAAAAAATGAAAAAAGCTGAATTTGTCAATCTTGGAATTTAGGGTAAAATGTAGTAGCTCTCTTTTGGCACCACTGCACAGCAACATGTGGGGGAGGGGCTTTGCTACTGTATGCTCTATATAGCACTTTGTTCTACATCTCATTACAAGGACTTTACAAAAAAATGTTTTGAAGCGTTTTAAATCTTGGTGTACCGTAAGTAACCCAGGACTAAAGCTGCATGTTTTGTTTTCCCATTACCCTCACAGCAAACTACACAACCATTTTGGTATTTGACTGAAAGTAGATTTTACAGATTTACAACAAATTGTGATAAAAATCATAATATTATAATACAATGAAAAAGCTCAAGATTTGTTCGTGTATTTTTTATTGGTATATTTTCTCTTTTTTCCATTTCTGCAGCCTGTGTATTTGTCCAAGCTGGATCTCCTAGCTGTAAATGTTAATATGTAACTGGGTGAGCTGGGATCGATGAGGTTATTAAATGGACCGGCTTCCCCTTTTGTCTCATCAACCTGATGAGGCAGGTCACGCTTTGCAACTCCCTTTTATTGGTCTGCACACAAAAGACTCATGAAAGAGTAAATAATTTTCTTTCTGTTTTTCTTCTCCTCTGCCCACACACACCACACAGAGTCACACACTAATTGAATATCTTTTTCCCCTCTGTCTCCATCTCTGCTGCTTTGAATAATTTCATCAGTTAACAGAAACCAAGCATGCTATTCCGTGCTCTGCTGTGGAGGGTACATTATATCTCGGTAGGTAGAGAAGCCATTACTGTAAGGCTTTAAGAAAACATATTATGGAGCCATGCTTTGTTAAGACCTTGACATCCTTTGAGCACTAAATATTCCAGAGGTGGGAAGAGGTATTACTTGCCATTTGAATGGGTATGCCGTTCAAGGCTTTTAAAAGTGGTATTTTTGGATATGCAGCTTCTAAAAAATACGGCCAAAGGATTGTGGTTATGATTAATTATAGCTGATTATGCTACACAGACATGATGCTGGGGGAAATAATATGGTTATATTGATGACTTTTTGTAGTGGGAGGAGCAAGTTCTCATAGCTATATCTGTCTTCCTCCCCAGCCTGGTGCTGAATTCAAAGTGAACTTCTAAGCTAGCTACATTGCAAATATTCATCTGGTTGATTTGTTGTTTGGCAGTCAGTCAAAACAAAGGAGTAAAGGTCACCATATAAAGAAACATTCTTCAAAACACATTAAACACCACTGGCAGCACTTGATGGAGTATGATAGGGGTCACATTATGGGTTTTGCATGAGGGGAGGAGGTTACTGTGCTGGTTCCCAGCATTTGGAGTGTATTATTGTCCCATTGGCCTAATTTGAAACTCATGGTGTGTACTTGGAAGTTAAATTTTCCCAGTCGAAATACATTCTTATATATAAATTCTTCTGGACTGTATCTCCTTCAACCAGTAGCACACATAGTACTGTACAATCTCTATTTCTCCACATGTTGTTTGAAAAATTAAGATAGAAAGGAATACGTTATGGTTATTGGCTTGTGTTGATAATAGTAGTCAGCACCACAACAATTGGCAAATCCCACAGGTTTTCCAACAGGTTTTCCAAGACGAATCTCAGCGTTTACCTTTATCTAATGGACCTGTGTTGTAACTGAATCTTAGGGCATCACAGATTGGACCTGAATATTTGCAAAATTCCAAGAATCCTTATGGATCCTAACATTTAACAATTCTGAGTGTTTCGCATTATTCGTGGTCTGTGTGGAATAGTGGCTTAAAGTGTTCAGAGACAGATAGCTATAGTAGTTGACATTGGTCAGTGAACAGAAGTCAAGTCAGACGCATCTGAGATGTTTCACCCTTTGGAATGGGAGATGTCCAACGCACATTTTATATGTGGTGTCAACATCGACTCTGGTTAGTTCTGGTGAGCCCAAGTCCTGTCTTTGAGAGCTACTTTCCCGCAACTTATACATACTTCTCCAACAAACTTGAACTAAATGAATATCTTGTTAGCTTGCCTCGTTCAGGTATGTCGGAGAAGAGAGGCAACCAAAGCTCCATTCACACTGCAGGCATTTCCGATCTTTTTACCTCCAAACAAATCCGTGTTGTGCCACTTTCATATGTGGTACTAAATTGGATAGGTATCTGATCCGCATACTGGAAAGTCATGTCGCAGTTCATCACTGCTCCACAAAACGCCATTGTTAACAGTTGTGCTCCCTTTTCTTCACCATGTTATGATGTGGTCATAATATTGCCAGGTCCCATTGCTTACCTCTTAAGCCCCAAGGGACTTTTTGTGCTCGAAATAACATGCACAAATTTAATTGAGTTTTTCTCAGCAATTACAAACTCTAAATAAATAATCTTGGTATCAAATTAAAGCCAACACTTAGACGACTCCATCAGAAGTATAAATATCACAGTACCTGCTATTGTTCCAGAGAAATTGAGGATGGAACACAGAGACTTCTTGCCAGATGTTTTTTTTTTTTATTGTACAGTATATAAACCTTTTAGAAATATCATGAATAAGGCTACAAACCTTTGAAAACCCTAAATCCACTTGTGGACATTACCTGTGCAAAGATCCATACAGCTGAGGTAAACTAAAGCAAAGTTACAGAGCTTTTAGTAAAGACAAACCTAGGTGTTTTGCCCATTGGCACAGTATGGCACGTGTTGGCACCATTCACAAAATTGTGTTTTGACATGCAAAACTTAATAAACTTTTTTTTACGTCTAAAATAGTTCGTTTTAACATATTCGTTTTTTTAATTACTAATATTTATTTTCCATTTAATAAAACAGAGAAACTGCTCTCTCTTGCTCCAACAGCATTCACATTCACTAGCTACGTTTACATGGACATAAGTAATCGGAATAAACGGCTGATCGGACTAAAAATGTGTCATGTAAACATGTCAGTCGGAAAATACAGATCAGATTCAGCAGGATCAGAATAAAATTGTAATCTGATTGAGAGGGTGGTTTGTGCAAGTTATTCTGAATGAGGCAAACTGACCTGAGTGAGCATGTGCGACCCACGTTAACATGACGTATTTCCGCCTTGAGTGGCAAGTCGCTCTGGCTAGATGCTAACAGAATATTCTGATCGGCAAGTTTACATGACACATTTTTAGTCTGATCCCCCGTTTATTCCAATTACTTATGTCCATATAAATGGTACAATGAAATTTTTTGTTGTTTTTTTTTTATCTGATAGTGAAATTTTATGCATGTAAACGTAGCTACTGACAGGCAGCTTTACGCACGGCAATAATTCACGTTTGGTTGGTCCAAATGGCACAAACGACCCCCCCATTTAATCCGTAGAGCCAAGAGAATCAGATTATACCAAACACACTGATGTCAGTCCCACCAATCACCAGCTGTAAAAAGACAAAAACCTGTGACGGAGATTTATCCTTTTGTCGAATCAACAAGTTCTATGGAACAGGAAGCAAGAAATGCACTACTTCCACTTGAAAAGCAGACTGGGAGATGTAGTTACGAAATAAAAATAGAAACAAAACAATGGATTATACGTTTAGGAAAGAAAATTATGAAGGTAAGAAAATTTTTAGATTGTTTTTCATTCATGAGTGATAAGTCTGGTCTTCTTTTGCTGCTGGTTTGCTAAATCCTGGGTGGATCGTGATAAAACTTATATTTTCGGAATCTGTGAGGTCTGTGCTCTGAGCAGATGCTGTTTGTGTGTGTACAAGCTGCCAGGAGGGCAGCTAAGACCAAGTTTTGCGATGACGGCATTCTGTGGAGTTTGATTACTTTCTGATTCAACTGCTTGTAGTTTTAACTGTGTTTGGTGTTCATAGAAGAGGTTTATATCAGTTTTTAGCCAAGAGTCTGATGTTTTAGAGGATACCACACATGTCTATGTTTACCTAAAGGAAGGTAGAGCAATGAATGTAGAAAAAAAAGTACACACCCTCCCCCGTTTGCGGGGGATGGGAAGTATGAGGTTAAGAACGTAATAATAGTACATCCATTATTACTTCGACATCTACATTCTTCCTCTGAACATGTGGGTTGCTTTGGGGTCAAAACCTTCAGACTAAAGTCTGATGGCCGTCACATTTGAATGAATAGTTTGAATGACCACAAAAAAAAGATTGGATTTCAGCAAGAAATTGGAATTAAACATCAAGACCTGTAGTGTGGACGTAACCTAAGAGTTGCAGGAAAGTAGATCTCGAGGACTGTAGCTGTAGCTGCACAAGAGCTTACATCCGCATGGACCATGGGTGGCCTAGCTGTTGGTTTATGAATGACCTGGGGCAATATGAGAGGGGTTTCATATCTGCAGCTACATGACAGAACTCTGTGAGAAAGGCTAATGGTTTAATGTTTCCTACAATGGCCACTAATCTCTTTATAAGGCAAAATCAGCAAGGTTTTTTTATGCTGGAAATGTTACACAATATATATGAAAACATTAAATGACTGCCCTGCAATGGACTGGCGACCTGTCCAGGGTGTACCCCGCCTCCCGCCTGTAGACTGCTGGAGATAGCCACCAGCTTCCCCTGGACCCACTACGGAAGAAGTGGTAGAAAATGACTGACTGACAGACATTAAATGACTGTAGGCAAAGAATAAGGAAACCAGCATTTTATTGAGAAACTCAATCCCCCCACCTCCACTTCAATGAAACCATACTATTGCATTCCAAAACCAAAAAAATCAGATATGAACAGTAAATGATGGCATCATCAAATATGTCAAAGCCTTTTTAATTAGTCTGAGATGGACCGGAGACCTCTTAGGGAGTGTACTGTCTCTTGCTCAATGATCGCTGAAAGCAGACTCTGCAAGGAGAAGCAGATATAGACAATGGATGGATGGATGGATGGATGGATGGATGAATGGATCTTGAATGGCGACCTCCCTGAGACTGTAAAGCAAAGGTTGAGTTAAATTTCTTGCTGTTCCTGTGCCATTACCCATCCTCCACTCTTCTATTACATTTACTCCATAGTTCACTCTACATAGCACCCTGGGGCATTCTGTCTATGTCTCTGTCTGTGTGTCTCTTTGTCTCAGCCAAGCCTTATCTGTGTTAGTGTGTGTGTGTTTGTGTGTACTGATTGGCATATACTTTCAGTTAAAGCATGCATAAGTAGCTGTCAATTTTTCTATGTTTACATCCACAGACAATATGTGTGTCTTCTTCTGCTTGCTCTTATAGTAGACAATTTATATTAAGAAGATACCACTACTCTCCTATATATCCCCTTATTTATATGGACCCTTCCGTGTAAAATCTCAAGATTTATGTTCTATAAGAAAGCTTCACAATACTTTGTGTTGCCACAAGAAATTTAAGTAGTCAAAGGTAATTAGCGTAATTACTAGTGATAATTCTCACAAGGCTCCATTTCTTTGGCCAGTGTTGTTTACAATTTATATTAACTCACCGGGTGTCAAATGTTAATATCCAAATGTATGCAGATAATGCAGTGATTTTTAAACATGCAGAAAAAGCTAATTTGATTATCACATCAGGTCTGAATTTTATTTTATTTTTTTACATATTGTTTAAAATCAGATAGATAGATAGATAGATAGATAGATAGATAGATAGATAGATAGATAGATAGATAGATAGATAGATAGATAGATAGATAGATAGATAGATAGATAGATAGATAGATAGATAGATAGATAGATAGATATGAGAAATAGTGTTTTTACAACAACTAGACAACAAGCCTTTCTTGATACAACAGTATAGTCTACATGGCAAAATAGGAAATGCTGTGACAGCAGCTTAGGTATGTCATCTAAAGCAGGTAAGATTTCAACCTTTTAGAACATTTCATCAGGACTGGAATTGTCCTGTTGAAATGATATATGTGTATGTATGTCATGATATACAGGGGTTGGACAATGAAACTGAAACACCTGGTTTTAGACCACAATAATTTATTAGTATGGTGTAGGGCCTCCTTTTGCGGCCAATGCAGCCTCAGTTCGTCTTGGGAATGACATATACAAGTCCTGCACAGTGGTCAGAGGGATTTTAAGCCATTCTTCTTGCAGGATAGTGGCCAGGTCACTATGTGATGCTGGTGGAGGAAAACGTTTCCTGACTCGCTCCTCCAAAACACCCCAAAGTGGCTCAATAATATTTAGATCTGGTGACTGTGCAGGCCATGGGAGATGTTCAACTTCACTTTCATGTTCATCAAACCAATCTTTCACCAGTCTTGCTGTGTGTATTGGTGCATTGTCATCCTGATACACGGCACCGCCTTCAGGATACAATGTTTGAACCATTGGATGCACATGGTCCTCAAGAATGGTTCGGTAGTCCTTGGCAGTGACGCGCCCATTTTGCACAAGTATTGGGCCAAGGGAATGCCATGATATGGCAGCCCAAACCATCACTGATCCACCCCATCCTTCACTCTGGGCATGCAAACAGTCTGGGTGGTACGTTTCTTTGGGGCTTCTCCACACCATAACTCTCCGGATGTGGGGAAAACAGTAAAGGGTGGACTCATCAGGGGAACAATACATGTTTCACATTGTCCACAGCCCAAGATTTGCGCTCCTTGCCCCATTGAAACCGACGTTTGGCATTGGCATGAGTGACCAAAAGGTTTTGGCTATAGCAGCCTGGCCATGTATATTGACCCTGTGGAGCTCCCGATGGACAGTTCTGGTGGAAACAGGAGAGTTGAGGTGCACATTTAATTCTGCCGTGATTTGGGCAGCCGTGGTTTTATGTTTTTTGGATACAGTCCGGGTTAGCACCCGAACATCCCTTTCAGACAGCTTCCTCTTGCGTCCACAGTTAATCCTGTTGGATGTGGTTCGTCCTTCATGGTGGTATGCTGACATTACTCTGGATACCGTGGCTCTTGATACATCACAAAGACTTGCTGTCTTGGTCACAGATGCGCCAGCAAGACGTGCACCAGCAATTTGTCCTCTTTTGAACTCTGGTATGTCACCCATAATGTTGTGTGCATTTCAATATTTTGAGCAAAACTGTGCTCTTACCCTGCTAATTGAACCTTCACACTCTGCTCTTACTGGTGCAATGTGCAATCAATGAAGACTGGCTACCAGGCTGGTCCAATTTAGCCATGAAACCTCCCACACTAAAATGTCAGGTGTTTCAGTTTCATTGTCCAACCCCTGTACGTCTGCGTGCGTGTGTGTACCAATTAATTATAATTATATTAATTTCATCAAACATATATTTTACCTGTTTAACCAAAACAACTAAACAAACAAATTGTATGTATTTTCTGTTTTATTATAAATTTACAGTATGCCAAAAACTACAATAAATACATTTTTGGCTACTTAGTGTTAAATACGGCCTATTCCTTTTAACAACATTTTAAAAAATAATTATTAAGCAGCTAACGCCAACCCCCAGCCTGACAGCACAATCCTCTCTCATACTGCGACACCCATTTTGATGTTTATGTGACTGGAGTGTGCTTCCTGCAGAGAAGAGCTCAGGCCTACCTCATTTTCGCCTGGCAGGTCAGCTGCTCTGTGTTTCAGTCTGAAGCCGTTGGCTGCTACGGAACCGTTTGGCTCTTTTCTCTACTAGCGAGCAACGCTACATTCAAGACCCGACTGTAAAACCAGCTCAATTTTAAGGGGATTTATCACCATATATGCCAGTATATTCAAAACACATCGCTCACTGGGGATCAAGGTACCGGTTGGCCGGTTCTGAAGGCTGTTATAACGCTCTTTTCGAGTTTTATTTGAGCTTGAAAACAGCGGTGGTAGTGGAGGAGATTCCATATTAGGAGCACAGAGGAGAAGGCACCCCCCTTGTGTGATTTGGAGCTTTAGGTGAGTGTTTATCATCTTTTGGCTTTGTTATTGCCGTTATAAATTATAACCCGGTGTGCAGCGGTACCGTAGGAATGTCCAGTTAATGTTTGGACGGGTTATAACGTTGTTTTCGGGGTATATTTGGACATTTTGTCTCTGAGTGGGGGATGGGTGGCATCAGCGCGTGAGTAGGCGCGCGCGTATTGTGCACGTGTTCCCTGAGCAGTTCTCCTGTGTGGTTTGTGTTTGTGAGCGCGCTCTTCCTTCCTGCTAGCTGTAAATGAAACCCTCTGTAGTCATTTTTAACCTCAGTCATTTAGAGAATGTTTCGAACACGTAGTTACTGTTGCTGGAGTTTGCTCTGAAATTAAATGCTTGGGTTCGAGATGGCCCTGTACTTGGCAACTTCTTTTGTTTTTCAAGTTTGTAGATTTGGAAGACTTCCACTAAATATTAATGGGTTCATTTGCTTCCAAGATAATTCAGATAATTGGTAGCCTATATGATATTTTTCAAGTTAACAAGTGTCACAATAAATGAATTTTGTTCAGTAGGACACAGTTTGAGGCCAACAGTTATCCTAGTGTGGTTTGTACTTTTAAACCTTCTAATCTGTGCTTAAGTTTAAACTAAAGCTGCACTTTGACCTAAAAAGTTTCACAGTACACTTAATTACCTTCCCTGTAGGTTGATTGAAGGTTTACTAGAGTGCAGTACTGCTGATGGCTCTAAAGCCATAAGAGCTGTGGGGGAGGGGTAAACACACACACACACACACACACACACACACACAGCTGAGATGGCCACTTGCCCACCTTGTGAATCTCAACTCAGTGACACAATGTACTAGTCCCAGATAAGCCTTGTGTAACTGTGTTACCAAGTAATACAAAGTGTTTAACACTCACTGCCTAGTTGACTTGAAGGTTTTCTAATCTAAGACATTTATAGGTTTTATGGAATGTTTTTATCTTACTAGTGTGATCATGTGGCAGATATGGACACCTGTATTTGGTTTTATGATTTTATTAATAGTTATTTTTTTTTAATTATAATTTAGTTAAATAGCTAAATTATAATTTAGCTATTTAACTAAGTTTAGTTTGTAGTTTAAAACACCTAAGTAGTAAATTTTTGCCCTTGGTCTATTTGCACATCCATCATTTGCCAGTTATTACCAAAGTAATGCTATTTTGTGCTTTCTTACTTCCATGACCTACTTGTAATGCCCATGTAATTAAACTGTTGTGTATGTGTTTTAGTTTTGGTTTTAGGTAAGTATTTTTGTAATTATGGTAGGAAATGGTCACAAAAATGATCAAGTTTGTGCCCATAATTTTAGTCAATCATACCTTATTTTCTGTAAACCCAAATATTTGGGTTCTAATCCTTTTTTGACGCTTATGATGTGACTGATTTGATCAAACCAAAATATCTCTACATGACCTCCTGCTGGTAGATATTGTTTATTGGAGTCATATAACCACAGTTCCTTACAGTAGACTTGAATAGAGTAATAAAAATAAATACTTTATGTGGACCTTGTGATGCGGTACTAAACTGACTTTCTAGCAATGGAAAAGAAGTTTACCTGCCAATGAGAAAGAATAGGAATAAACAGACCTGAATAAGCAATTTTTAATGTTAAAGATATTCTGTTGCAGTTTCCTATGTCGAGGCGTGCACCTACTCTAAAGCGGGTGACAAAGTGGAAATTCAGTGGATGAAATGTGAAACTGGCAGGCTACCTTATTTTTGGAGACCCACAGATCTGTTTGATGCAGGATTAACTGCTTGAGCCTGGTTCACACGGCAAATTTTGAAATTGTCAGCTGATTTTCAAAACCCGAGAGAGCCCCCACACATGAAAATAAAAAAATCATAGATATAACAGGTTTGGTCCTTCGGTGTGTGGTGTACACGGTAGGAAATTGGGCCAAGACAATCCACCATGTCGAATATCCCCCATTTGAGGTCAGAGCGGTCCTGATGTCTGAGCACACTAGATCACTCTTGGCACACTACACACACACCAAGAATATCTCAAAAGATTATCTTAAGAGCCATCACAATAATCGGGGCATGTCGAAAGGGGAAGATCGTGTCAAAATAGGCATAAAAATCCTCCCATGTGAGCCCAGCATTAGTGGATGGGAGACTGTGGAGAGAGTGGTAACACACACCTTAATTGAGGTTTTACAAAAACGTTTTTGTCTAAATACTATTTCACCCAATCCCCTTCAGTCTTTGGCCCAGCCTAGTGCTTTGTCAGAATATTTCTTTTCCTATAAAACAAAGATTTCTCAGCAGTACGCTTGAATTATCTGGTATGGGCTCTGCTTACAAACACAAAACAACTTCCAAAACACTGTATAGTCTACTTTAGCTGTTTTGATGTGTTGCCCTAGCTAGTAATCATTAACCACTAGGAGTGTAACTGTACAGGTTTGATGCTCTTATTTTAGGCAAGGAAGCAGATCTTGAGTTGTCCTGTTGTGCTGATAGACCTAATTTTGAACGGCTTCTCATCAGGTCGGATGACAACTCTTTGTCATGAAAGTACAGAAGAAACCCTCACCACCTATAAATTGTATTTTGGGGTAGAGGGGGCATTTTGTTTACTCAGTGGAAAAAAACAGTGACAGACGATGGAAATTCTGCGGTACCACTCTGAGAATGCCACAACTAGGTAACCGTTAGTGACTAATGCTGCTCAAGTTGGCATCTGCCTTGGACCTTTGTATTGGCGCTAAACTAAGGGATATTTCACATTTTTGGGGGGGAGTCTGGACTGCTGTTGTGTAACTCTAGTTGAAAATCTAAAATTATTAGAATGATGAAACATTACTTGGATCATTCAGAGGTTCCTTTAAGTATAGTTTCAGATTTCTGAAACCTTCATTCTGTCGGTGAAACACAGAAAACATCATTTTCTTGTATTTATTTTGGCATCTTTTTCCTTGGTCCTTTTGCTGTCCACGGGTGAACATTGTGGGTTAGATGAGTGTGAGAACAGAAACTTGTCCACTCATCAGCATCAAATCCATATATGTGGCTTTATTTTAAATGCAGCTGTTGCTTTTTATGTGTGTGCGCTCGCTACCATAAGAAGCCTTTGCACTAGTAAATGTATTGGAGACATGAGTTGCCCATACAAATGTCAGCTCACACTATAAAACGAATGCGTTTATTAATCTGGGCCTTTGCAACCGTCCCAGTTCACCATGTGGCCCTTTGGAGAAATGAATTGCCTGCCTCTATTGTATACAGAAAGGTTTTTCGGGAACCTTTTCAGTTCTTCTCAGTGAGCAGAAAAATGGGAACATTTGCAATAGTTTGTTACGCAAGGGGAATGAAATAACCTTCATCATGTTATATGTGAATAAGTGTTTTTTGTGAGTAATTCTTGTTAACAGTGCTGCTTTACAGTCGGGGCCTTGCTGACTTGCTAAGCATTTGTAAACAGTGTATACAGTGTTTTTTCTGTTGAACCAATCTTAATAAATGGAGCTGGTAATATGTTTGTTGGGATACTGGGATACTGTAATGTGATTTGTGTAGTTTAACCATTTACCAGCATTGTAATCCTTTGCCGAAATTCAAAAATACCACAGAGGGAAGATCAAGCATTCCCCTCTTTGAGATCATGTCTCGCTCTTTTGTGACCTCAGTGAACCTCAAACATATCGTAAAAATATCGTTACCTTTTAAACAGAGTCTTATATTTGTGCTTCATCTGACTTTTTAAACGGCTCACTGACAGTGAATGTAACAGTGTCCACAATGAAAGTGTTGTTGTTGTTAGCGAGACCTGGTAGTGCTGAGGTCTGGAAGGGTCCCCTGATTGGAAAAAATATCCGATTTTTGATCCTCTGACTAGCTGGTCACTGGTCCTGGCCAGTTGTGGTAAAGGTCTGGTACTTCTGGTCACTACTCAGTTTCTCTGTGCATTTCTAATTGCCACAAGGGTTGGGCCTTGTTTTTGGTCAATCCAAAAATAAAGTCAAATGTATGAAATTCACTGTGTTTTGATGAAAGTGGTGTCCTTTTTTCCCTCACCAGCAACCGCTTACCACATGTTGGTGATAATTCACAAAGTTATCTCACTGTGAGCCTTTTCTAGGTTCTAGTTTCTGGCATCACAATATTGGACAGCACTACAACATGGAAAATGGAGCCAGCCTTACTGCCGTCGTTAAAATACGTAAACATAAAAACTAAAAAAAATATTTACAATAGATCTTGGAATATTATTTTTGCCAATTACCACTGAACCCTTTTGGCTTACAGTTTCTAATGCAAGGTTTCCATCTCTTAAAAGAACATATCAAAATTAGGATAAACCATGTTCAAGTAACAAGATTTGTGCTAACTGTTTGGATGGATCAAACGTCTTTGCTGAGGTGCAGGAGAAAGCTCAGTAGTGAACAGGGATTTGTCCAGCTGTATGGGGCGTAGAATGACACAGCTAGGCCCCTCAGCCACCTTACTGGGCTCAGGAAACTTAGTGTTGCCCATCGCTTTTTATTACTTTCAGTTTTTAAGTGATGATGTTTACAGCTACACTTGGCAAAAGGGATGGTTACTGAATTCGGAACTTTCCATTGTTACTACTGAGTACCAATTCATGTAAAATCAAACAGTACCATGTTTTGGTACCTAATGCATCATTGTGGCACTGAGGGAGTGGAAGAGTGGGTGATTTTCCATGCTGTACATGAACACAGCATTGCACGCACAATGATGTCAGTAGACGCTGGTACCGTGGCTAATAGAAAGCGCTCGAAAGCATGGCTCCACTTTTCAAAATGCGGTGCAGATTACGCTGGCTGCAATATTTGTGATGCGTAGTGCAATGCAGGCGGCGGGAATACTTCTGATGTGAGGAAGTACCTGGTTAAGCATAAGGTTTGAAGAGTGCACAATTTTTGTCAGCCTCAGATCTACAACTACAACTCCTGCATTTGGCACCATCAGCACGCCAGCGTCCGTGAGCGACTGGTCGTCTGCAGCCAGCAACATGGGAGAAGAAAAGTTTGAAACAACTGAGATGTTACAATACAAACAGATGTATGTTGTTTTAATGTATTCATTAAAGTTTATATATTGAGAAATAAACGTTAAATGGAACAATTTTGAGACTTGATTATTAAACAAATTAACATTTATTACCACATAAGCGCACACAAATTACCGAAAACTGGTACCGTTGAGTGCTGGTATCGATTCCCAGGTACTGGGTATCTGTACCGTATCGGTTCAAATGTGAAAGGTACCCACAGCTGACTGCAGGCTTGCTACCTGAGCAGAGAGGCGGACTAATTAGCCTCTCTGCTAATATCTGCTTGTTCTACTCCAGTTCTGATTAAAAGCAAAACAGCAGAAAGTATAAAATTCTGGGTAATTAAAACATTCACTTATAAAGAAACTACTACTGAATTTAGCAGGTGATAGTTTTGCATAAATCTGTCTCAAAATCAAAATAAACATAGAGATGGTTAATGTAACTGTTATATTAATGTAGCTGCAGATTATTTTATACATTTTTGCTTTGTTCATTTTGGTAGTAAGTGGTGCCTGGGGAGATGCTGGTTGGCTGACAGAAGCCAAGTATGACCAAGCAGTGCTATGTGTTATGGGGCCACAGAAGGTGACCATCCAGGAAAATATGAGTGACTAGAGACACATGTGAAAAGTAAGTAATAAAATGTAGAAACCTTTAAAGAATGTTGGCTCTTTCTTTGCCACACTGCTTGTCTTTCTATAATTTATTCTCAATATTTCCTTTGATCAAAATCTCAGGTCTCCACTACAAATGTTTACTGTCACTGATACTCCAGGATCTCAGCCTCTCCCTGATGAGCTTTCCAGAGTACATTTTCTTTAAGAACAAATCCAGATCACCCTGGCTTTACATGATACTTATCATGTTACAGGCCTGTCCTGAAAGTAGCAACTGTGTGCATTCATTTCTTCTGTAGCATGGATTTGTGTTAATGAAACTGTTTCTTAAGATTATGTAAACAATCAAGCTTTAAATGGGACATTGAAAAATGTTTGAATGCTTGAAAGCACAGTATTTAGTGGTAATAAATACTGTGCTCGCTTGTTTGTTATCGATGTAGCAGATAACGGCACTGAGGACACGAGAATATGGTAAGCTGCAGATCAGCAAGCTGAGTCACATTATCTATGTAGGACACACTGATTACTTGGCCTTAATAAATCACACAGGAGGCGTGTTGGAGTAGTGCAGTTATGTAACCAGTGCTTGCCGGTGTTGTCAATAGCAAAGGGACAGACAAAATGGGCTTAAGTGCAGTGCGTGAAAATGTCTTCCTTCATGAGGTAATGGCTTGATAAGAAATAGAGACGCACAAATATAGAGCAAACAATAATCCTTGATTTAGATAATTTATTAAAGACTGTTTGGTGTGGAGTTTTTTTTAAAGGTGGACACCTAACAATTCACTGACCGGACATAACTGAGTGATCTAATAAAGCAGAAAATTCCTCCAGGTATTGTAAGAGGTTTTAATTCAGTAGAGAAAAGGTGAGCACTTGCTTGATTTTGGTATGAGTGCTGATTGTTTTTTCCTTTGTCAACTGAGCAAAAATGATCTGCTATTCTACACATGTTTTACGATCTAGATGGAGACCTGGGTCATAGAACTCTCAGGTACCAGAGTATCTCAGGTACCAGAGTATCTCAGGTACCAGAGAATCTCAGGTACCAGAGTATGGGGCTCTTGTCCTAGCACAACAAAGCAATGTGTGGATGAAGAGGGCCAGATCTATTTTACCTATGCTCACATCAGCAAACAAAACCCCCTTATCTATGGTCTGCTAGGACTTTTTCCAGTATTTGAGTTGCAAACAATGCACAGATGGGTTTATGTTCCCCTGTCTTGTATTTGGAATCCTCACTGTATGAATGAAGAGCAGTTAGTGCGCTAGGTGTCCATCCATGGTAACCATGCTGGTGACTGGTGACAGGAAGTATGTTTCAGTTGCAGGAAACATTTCCAGGAAACAGGGTATTTTCTGGGGTGCTAACCTTTGTGGAAATATTGAAAGAAATACATGTAGTCTATGTAACGTTCTTGTCAAATGCTTTTTTTTTTAAGGAATATAAACCAGTAAATTAAAACAGTCCTAACCCCACCCAGATTTGTATGTCATTAAAGGCAGAAATACATTAAGTTTTTTTTTAGTTGAACTTTTTTCATAAGCTGTGGCACGACTTATACATGAGTTATAAAGTGTGACCTCTCTTAAAGAATCATTAGTTATTGATTTATTAATGAAAATCATGTCCCATTTTTATGGTAGTATTCTCTCCTACACTAAAGGAGTCTCAATTAGTGTAGTTGATTTAAAATTCCTTCTAGTTGGATGCCATACCACAAAGTTTGGAGTGACGGTACTTTGCTTTTAAACCATAACTGCTATGAAACAATCTGAGATTAATGGTGTATTGATCAGATTTTGCTGTTTCCAAACTCATAGTTAAAACCTGCCTAAGATGATTATGTTTGAAAAAAAACTAACAAAAAACAATGGCCTTACCACCCTTAGCAGCTTTTAATAGACCCAGATAAATGCTTAGATTTGAAGTTTAGATGACAAGGATCCATTGAAAACAGTATTTCTTTCTCATTTCTGTTACCACATGTACAAGACGTTTTAATTACAATTTCTGTTCACTAGGCACCAGTAGAAATATGAAATCGGTGTAATTCCTCTGTCACACCACTAGTTGGCGGTATGTTTTTTAAAACTCAACAGCATGCAACAAATACATCTTTCTTACAAAACGGGGCAGAAAATTAGCACTTTGGAGAACCAGCGCTAGATGCGGCGTCAGTAACACAAGTTAAGTTCTCCACAACCCGCCATTGATATTGTTGATACCTTTGTCTTCTGTGGGTTTTAAAACTGGTCTGCAGCCGTTAAGATGTTCTCATGCACATTAATTTCTACTGATTTCAGTCATACTGCAGATATGCCAGTGTCTCCTCCATACAGAGAGATTTAGGTTTTCCTGTCCACCCGACAACGGAGCCCAGGACGTTTTCAGACTGTTGGAACCCGTTCTCAATTTGTGCCATTTTCAGAGAAATAGTGCGCTGTTGTTGTGTAGACTAACAGTAGAAATTGAGATATTCTCCTCAACATTGCTACCCATCTTTTAAAGTCAGCCACACAGCTGATTACAAGACGAGGTTTACTTAAATAGACATGTAGTAATCAGTCACTATAGAACTTATGTATGTTTCAGCTCCTGTTAGCCATAGCAGCGGAAAAGGGCATGGCAAACTTTTTCTGTGAACTGCTGCTAATTTTAGGTGGTGTGTAATTTTTTTTTTGTATTTTTTTACAGCCCATATAAAACCATATCGTATTTTAAATGTAATTTTCCCATACAGATTTACTTTTATGTAAATGATTTACCTAGAATGTAGGTGCAGGTAAATGTTATTCCTCATTTTGGTCATTGCTAAAACAAACCCAGAGTATTTCACCTAGAACAACAAGAACAACCCATGCTAGCACTGTTAACGAAGAGAACTGAGAGAAATGAGCTGTTTTAAAGACACTAACTCTGGTAGCTTCAGCAGATTCTCACCAGCAATATTGGTACAACACAGTTATCATTTAACAACAAATGCCACAGTTTTTTTTAAAAGACCTCCATTTACATACTATGTGTATGCAGTAAATACACTTCACTGTCTCGGTGATTCTGATTATTTGATTTTTTTAAAAAGAAATATGCCATCGTTTTAATAGAGACTAAAATCAAACATCTGGACTGGTTGAATGCTGCAGGCAGCTGGATTTGGACTTCAGCTGATTTGTTTTCCTCCATTATCTGGTGTTTCCACTCAGATTGACTTTGTTTCAAGTGAATAGTTCAGTTAAGTTCTGATCAAGCTTTGAACCTTATTGCTGTTAAACATGCGTACGCCAACATACGGCTTTGGTCCGGTCCCAATTTCTTTCCTCACTGTATCTACAGGAGAAGCCTTAATGTTCCTAAATAGCAGAGTTCAGTGATAGCTGGGAGTCCAGCTTTGTTTTGGTGTCACTTGTTAATGTTGCGCTACAGAACGCTGCATTGGGCACTTTGTTCCACACAGAAGCATTCTGGTACATGTGCATACTGAAACGACAGGGCAGTCCTGAGGGCAGTCTGTATAAGGCAGAAATTAGAATCACTTTACAATATAGAATCCTGCTCAAAAAAATAAAGGGAACACTTAAACAGCACAATATAACTCCAAGTAAATCAAACTTCTGTGAAATCAAACTGTCCACTTAGGAAGCAACACTGATTGATGATCAATTTCCCGACGTGCACCAACAAGTTGTCCTCTTTTGAACTCTGGTATATCACCCATAGTGTTGTGTGCATTTCAATATTTTGAGCAAACCCCTGCTCTTACCCTGCTAATTGAACATTCACACTCTGCTCTTACTGGTGCAATGTGCAATCAATGAAGACTGGCTACCAGGCTGGTCCAATCTAGCCATGAAACCTCCCACACTAAAATGACAGGTGTTTCTGGTTATAAGCGGTGTTTTCGAGCTGTTCTGTGTTGTTGTAATTCAGCAACATAACATGAAACACAACTAGTTAATCTCACTTTGCTATTAACTGGGGTATTTAGCAGCGAGCAGACAGACATTAAACGTAGCGGTGCTCGTTTTAAAGGCTGGCCGTTCATAAAAGCCTCGAGAGAAGCAAAGCAAGAGCATTGAGGCTCCAGCATAGCAGAACAGTTCAGAAACTATTTGGAATGAGGGGAAAAAAGCTATATTTATAAACGGATTAAGTCGTGTTTTAGACTTTTAGACTTAGACTTGGTAGCGGCTCTTCTTTGTGTGCTCGTGAGTTTTTGCAGCCGTAACTGGTTCTGGATGATGGCTTCATAGCAGACAGCCGTTCTTCCCTCCTCCCGGTACTGCGTACTGGCGGAGAATGTTTTAGTGGAACGCAGTACCGGACCGTACCGGCTCACTTTCACCCCTGCCCCTAATATATATGAAGAAATCAAATGGTGTGGATCATCTGCTCTCTTACCAGATGCTACTCTGTAATATTCCCAGCTGTCCAAAGGAATTTCCAGCCAAGAATTTCCTGCTGAATAATGCTTGTGTGAATGGCAGCTGTGGCCCTGTCTCTCCTACACATAGCTACTGGCTGAGCTTCTACTATGACTATCTGTATGTGCTCTATTTCATAGTCCAGACTTGAAACTGGCTCAGAGCTCATCAGCTTAGCTGTGCTTCTCTCCTAGATGAAGCCTCTAAAGGAGCTACTACTGCTATTCATTTTTCACTTTCCCTTACTGAGTACCCCTGGATCAGTGCTTTTGTGTTGCTTTTTTGTGTGCATTCTCTGTCTCCTCAAACCCCAGGTTGGTCATGCCAGATGGCCGGTCACTGAACCTGGTTCTGGTTCTGCTTTCTTCTTGTTAAAGGGAAGTTTTCCTTTCCACTGTCGCTACATGCAGGCTCAGTATGAGGGATTGCTGCAAAGTCAATGACTCAATGCAATCTGCTGGGTTTCCTTTGATAGAAAAACGTTATAACCAAACTGAACTTGACTGCAGTATTTGATAACTAGGATCGATTGGGAATGTGTTTACTTGACTTGGAATCTGTCTGATTGGACTGAATACATTTTTTTGTAAAGTGCCTTGAGACGCTAAGTAAATAAAGTGAATTGAATTGAGAAGGTCTATGCACATTTTGAAAATCTTCTCTTATATGTTGTATTTATATGGGGTGGTGGGTTCTGTACTTGTAATATGTTAATGATGCCCCTCATTGAATGTGAGTGGGCCTGTGTTTTTAGCACACAGTTCACGTTGATAAAACGGACTGTGACTTGCTACATTCAGCTTGCCAAGTTGGGTGCTGGTGGACCCGTTAGAGATAGATAAGGGCAGCAAATATTACAACACACAGAACTCAGGGCAAAGAGAATGTGGAAACCCTGCGTTTCCATTTCATTTCATTTAAATGCCGTTTAAGGTATTTAATTGTGACTGCAAATTTGTAAAAAAAAAAAAACTTGTAACCACTAGCCAATGGCAGCAGATTACAGCAAACAATTTTTATTGTTGTTGTTACCTTTGTTTTGGCTGCAGAGTGCAGGTCCAGTGTCGGTGAAGCTTTTTATACACAGCAGCAAGATAATTTCACTGTTTCTATAAATTAAGTTGATTTCATTCCAGTGGTATTTGCTGCCAAAGTACTCTTTGGTTAATTATCACATTTTTTAATGTTCTAATGGATCCATGTCTATTATGAAATGCTTTCTGAAAGCAGAATTCTTTGTTTTTCTCTTGATTAAAGTTTGGAGCGATGTGGTGGGTGTGCTAACCTGAGGGGTCAGTTCCTATATTGTTCTACATTCCTGCATTTGGCTGTGATTCTCTTTTAAAGCCCGGATGTTTCCAGGGTGAAGACCCGTTTGCTTTAATGTGACACATCCAGATAACAGCAGAGTCCACCCCAGCGCCTGGAGACACTCTTTTCTTCTAGGTTTACTGGACCAGATAAATCACTGCAGGATCATCTGATAAATAGGCCTATCACAACAAATATAAGTATTGATTGAAGGAGTTGTAATTTGCCTTTTTGCTTTTTAGTATTGATTTTTGTCTGCTAATTTTATTTTTTATTTTGTCATCAGGTTCTATAACGATTGAATTGGTTATCAGAGATCTTAATAAACCCTGCTGTGTGGTGAACCCAGGCAGCCGATAAATATCCAGTGTGGTGGCTGCCCTATTATTATGCTATATCCTTTTAATACCACAGAATTCCAGGAGCTTTGAAGCAGAAATTTTTTGAACATCTATTATTTAATTTTTCAAGTTTGCCAGCCAGTTATTAGTGAATAATATTGAGGGTCAATCTGATTCAGAGAGCAATGGATTTCTTGTATTAAACTGCGGTGTATAATGTTCACTGCTCAAAAAAATAAAGGGAACACTTAAACAACACAGTCTAACGCCAAGTAAATCAAACTTCTGTGAAATCAAACCGTCCACTTAGGAAGCAACACTGATTGATGATCAATTTCACCTGCTGTTGTACAAATGGAATAGATAACAAAGTTGGATCAGCCTGTAGTGTGTTTCTCCACTTTAATTTTGTGTGTGACTCCATATCCAGGCCTCCATTGGTTAATAAATTTGATTTCCATTGATGATTTTTGTGTGATTTTGTTGTCAGCACATTTAACTTTGTACAGAACAAAGTATTCAATGAGAATATTTCATTCATTCAGATCTAGGATGTGTTATTTGAGTGTTCCCTTTATTTCTTTTGAGTAGTGTATAAAGGCAGGATTAACATCAATGTCTAGATATTTGTTAAACCCGGAAATGAAGCGACAGATTTTCATTTTACTTTGAATTTTTACCTGCCTGTTCTAATTTTGATTCATTTTGATATATGTTCTGCAAACTCATTCATGTAAACTATTTAATTTAACTATTAAATGTACCAAACACTGATCATAAAAAGTTCCTTGATGGAGGCAGTAGTTATGAATCCAACCGATATGAAGCGATTAGAAGATGGTCCTCATTTGTGCATCAAAACCTATGTCCCTAATGTTTATCAGTTCAGTTTTTAAGCTGCTGATCAAGAGGAAATGATGTAATTTTGGAAACTGACTGATTGATTGGATTGCACCATTGCCTTGCAGCAAGAAGGTCCTGGGTTTGAATACTGAGGTCTGTTCTATGTAGAGTTTGCGTAGGTTCTCTCAGGGTACTCTTGCCTACCCTCACAGTCCACAAACATAACTGTTAGATTAAGTGATTGCTCTAAACTGTCCTTGGGAATAAGTGTGTGCATGGTTGTTGGTCCTTTGTGTCTCCATGTTTCCTTGTGATGGACCCCCCCCCCCCCTCGGCCCTGCATGGAGAAGCTGCTGAAGACGATGGACAGTTGTGTCTTTATGTGCTCGGAGCTACACAGTGTCTTGCAGTATTACTAGTCATTGTAAGTTATGTCATCTAGTGATGTCCTGATCCAGACCCAGGTGTTGACTCAGGTTCTTGGTCACGGCATTTTATTATCTGTATTCTAGGGTCTCTGACTAAACTCACATATCTGTTGTTGGTCCACTTTTTGTGATTATTGCCCCTTTTTCACTGGCTCTATTTATCCTGGCTCTACTCCACTCGGCTCACTGTGTAAGCGTTTCCATCACTGTTTTTCCCGTACCGGTACCTAGTTTTTTGGTCCCTGCTCCTCAGCAGGTCCGACCAGGGCTGAGTAGGGACTATATGTGACGTGAACAGACTGCTGTTCACTGATTGGCTGTGGGACCAGGAGAAATGAAAAGGTTTTTGAAGAGGTAGGGCAGAGAAAAGACTACAATAATATTAAGGACCACAATGGCCGGAGTTGGTCAAACCGAAATATAATTTTACTATTACCAATCAGAAACCATGCCTGAAGGCTGAAAGAAAAGAAAAAGGGCACCATGCGGTTTTTCTACATTACATGCAGGCGGAGTGTTATATTTAATAACATCCTAAATCAGCTGTTCAGACGCACAAACATTTCAACCAAAACACACAAAACAAAAACCATCGTGACACAGAGTGTTTGATTCAGAAATCTGACGGCCCTTAAAGCCAACCACCATGTTTCAGGAGGAGGGAGCAGGCAGAGAGCAGCTGCCCGTAATTATATTGTCCACATCGGGTCAAACAGGAGAAAGACCCCGCTAAATCCGTGGAGCACGAATATCCAATATCCAACCTAAAACTAACTTCAGTGCAGTTTTGCTCTTTAAAGTCTTTGTCCTCATTATTGCCATGGCTGAGACGAGAACTTCCTCATAAAACCTACAATTGTAACTTCTTCAGGCAAACTTTGGAGCAGAACCAGTTCAGACAGCAGTGTCTCTCCTCTCTGCTTCTCCTGCCACCCCCTCAGATCAGAACCCCTGAGCCTTACTTGAAGTTCTGGCTGGGCTGTGGTCCAGATACTTATCCCAGTGGATCATTTTAGACATGAAAAAAACATGTATAAGCGTTCTTCCTTATACAATATTACAAACATTATTAGTATTTAGTTTATGTTTTGATTTTGTATTTATTTATTTATCTTTTCACACAAATTGCTTGAATGTGATAATGTGACATAGTAACGTTAATACCAGCGCAGCGCTCTACACTGACGGGCGGAGATGGGGCTTCAGCTGTCAGTGGGTCAGTGGAAACACGACTGGTACTGTACTGAGTAGAGTGAGACCGAGGGGAGCGGAGCTGTGCCGCCTAAAACAAGCCAGTGGGAAAGTGGCTCGTGTTTCTCTTTTCCCAGCAAGAAGTGCCGACAGGTTTTGTGCAGCAATTTCTTTATTTATTTTTGTGGGCATGGCTCATAAAACAGCATTATATAATTTTGTTGTTGATGGAATATGCTTTGACTCCAAGCCATTTTTTTGCCATTTTCCCAGTGAGAGAGAGGCTGCAGCAGCTTCCTGTCGGTGTCATGTGACCTGCCTTATGCTCTAACATATACACAAATGTATGCATAGGAGAGGGAAACACTTTTCATTATGTGTTACAGGGTTTCTTATATATGAGACATACAGTACAGACCAAAGTTTGGACACACCTTCTCATTCAAAGAGTTTTCTTTATTTTCCTAACTATGAATATTGTAGCTTCACACTGAAGGCATCAAAACTATGAATTAACACATGTGGAATTATATACTGAACAAAAAAGTATGAAACAACTGAAAATATGTCTTATATTGTAGGTTCTTCAAAGTAGCCACCTTTTGCTTTGATTACTGCTCCGCACACTCTTGGCATTCTGTTGATGAGCTTCAAGAGGTAGTCACCTGAAATGGTTTTCCAACAGTCTTGAAGGAGTTCCCGGAGATGCTTAGCACTTGTTGGCCCTTTTGCTTTCACTCTGCGGTCCAGCTCACCCCAAACCATCTCGATTAGGTTCAGGTCCGGTGACTGTGGAGGCCAGGTCATCTGGCGCAGCACCCCATCACTCTCCTTCTTGATCAAATAGCCCTTACACAGCCTGGAGGTGTGTTTGGGGTCATTGTCCTGTTGAAAAATAAATGATGGTCCAACTAAACGCAAACCGGATGGAATAGCATGCCGCTGCAAGATGCTGTGGTAGCCATGCTGGTTCAGTATGCCTTCAATTTTGAATAAATCCCCAACAGTGTCACCAGCAAAGCACCCCACACCATCAAAACCTCCCCCTCCATGCTTCACGGTGGGAACCAGGCATGTAGAGTCCATCCGTTCACCTCTTCTGCGCCGCACAAAGACACGGTGGTTGGAACCAAAGATCTCAAACTTGGACTCATTAGACCAAAGCACAGATTTCCACTGGTCTAATGTCCATTCCTTGTGTTCTTTAGCCTAAACAAGTCTCTTCTGCTTGTTGCCTGTCCTCAGCAGTGGTTTCCTAGCAGCTATTTTACCATGAAGGCCTGATTCACACAGTCTCTTCTTAACAGTTGTTCTAGAGATGTGTCTGCTGCTAGAACTCTGTGTGGCATTGACCTGATCTCTAATCTGAGCTGCTGTTAACCTGCGATTTCTGAGGCTGGTGACTCGGATGAACTTATCGTCCGCAGCAGAGGTGACTCTTGGTCTTCCTTTCCTGGGGCGGTCCTCATGTGAGCCAGTTTCTTTGTAGCGCTTGATGGTTTTTGCGACTGCACTTGGGGACACTTTCAAAGTTTTCCCCATTGTTCGGACTGACTGACCTTAATTTCTTAAAGTAATGATGGCCACTCGTTTTTCTTTACTTAGCTGCTTTTTTTCTTGCCATAATAAAAATTCTAACAGTCTATTCAGTAGGACTATCAGCTGTGTACTGTATCCACCTCAACACAACACAACTGATGGTCCCAACCCCATTTATAAGGCTTGAAATTCCACTTATTGAACCTGACAGCACACACTTGTGAAGTGAAAACCATTTCAGGTGACTACCTCTTGAAGCTCATCAACAGAATGCCAAGACTGTGCGTAGCAGTAATCAAAGCAAAAGGTGGCTACTTTGAGGAATCTAGAATATAAGACATATTTTCAGTTGTTTCATACTTTTTTGTTCAGTATATAATTCCACGTGTGTTAATTCATAGTTTTGATGCCTTCAGTGTGAAGCTACAATATTCATAGTCGTGAAAATAAAGAAAACTCTTTGAATGAGAAGGTGTGTCCAAACATTTGGTCTGTACTGTATGTCGAGCCTAAAAGAAGACATGACTGCATTGCTGAGAGCCCAATGCACCAGCTGTGTTTGTTGTTTTAGCTGTTGATCAGATACACGTTGGTCTAGTGGGTTCAAAGTCTTTCACCGTCTGCTTTCACTTCACAGGTTTGTCCTGTTCTTCCCAAATGTTTTGAGTCCTGTCTTGTTAGTAGGTTTAAAGGGAATTTGGAAACATAATTTCAGAGAACAATACTAAACAGAGCTGCAAAAAATGAGGTAGCATGTGGATTGTGTCAGAACAATGAGCTTTGCAGGTCACACAACTTGCTCTGTACTAAACTTGCTTGTCCAATGACCAGAATTTGCCAGAGTTGACTGTTACCAGTTCTGGCCTTAGTCTAGGGCTTATTGTAATCTGAAGATTATTGCTGTTAGTCTGATTTCACTGTTCTTTATAGCATTCTGGACTTAACTGTTGTGCCGAGCAGAGATCTGTGTCCCTACACCGCAGTGGCACTCCGCCTAGAGGAGGAATGGCTCTGAATCAGGGGACATAATATACATAAACTGCCAGGATTTCAGACCACACAATGGACATACACATTACACACAGCCTAAGTGTATACTATAAAGGTTCTGGTGAAAAATATCCAGGGACCCATAGTGGTAACATACCTAAAGTAACAACATTTTCCACAGTTCATTTCCATATTATGATTCATCATTTTGCTCTAACCAAAAAACTAAAATCTGGATGCATAAAGCTGGGAGCATGCTAAACATTTTGTAAGTATAGTGACGAGTACAAGTACTTAAAACAGGCAAATGAATGAATAAAGAGATGATGCAGACAAGGAAAATACCCCAGAGGGTTAAATCACCCTTACTCTGTTTAATATAGTCACTTAGCTGGAACTAGCAAAGGCAGCATGGGTAAAACTGAAGCCATGGAGAGCACGCTGACTGTCATTTACCAGTCTTCTCTGCAGCTTTTTTGGGTTCATCAAAGTGGAAAAACAGGAGCTAACCAGGCATTCTGTGTTGTTTAGGACTGATGTTTTAGAAGCTTGGTACGTACTCTGAGCCGATACTACACGTCTGAAGGAATTCTAATGTCTCCTCATGGCCACAGTCTGCTGAAAGCCATTTCTAAGGGTGCCATCAATCAGTTTTCCAACATACACTTACACTTCTGATGTTGGCTTGATGTCCATGTTAAGCCTGACTGCTCAGTAGGTGGTGGACATTTTCCAGCAACATACAGTCCTACTGTACCAGGGCCCTGCAACCTGTGGCTATTTGGACCGTCTAAAGTGGCTGTCAGTAATTTTTGGGTAAAATCCAACTCATGTTTTTAATTATAAATATAATAAAAAAATGCAGGTTTTATCATTTTTTTCAAGTTTTTCATGGAATTATTGCATTAAATTTCCACAGCAGAATGTACCAGTATTATGTTGGTAGATCTTTTTTTCACCTCATTAAGTTGGGCACTATCTGCTTTTTTACATCAGTCCCACAAATATAAACGTCACAATCCAACCTTTTTTTTTTTTTGCAAAAGTTTGTCTGGGTATTAAAACGTAAGCTAGAACAGAACTAAAACTATGGTCCTTTTAAAAATGGCAACTATATAGTAGATATTTATCAAACATTATAAGTCGTTTTTTTTTAAAGGTCATGTAACACATTTGTGATTCAAAACAAGTTTAATTTGTTAGGACTGACTTTGGATTGTAAAGGTTGCAGATCCCTGGCCTATACTGTCAAAATGTGGGGATCTCTTGGCGCTTTCAGTTTAACAGCCACACTGGAACACATGAGGTAGTGTCGCATAATGAAGCCAAAATTATGGTCCGTGCGCTGGATGAGGGGACCTCAAAGTGTTCCTGTGTTTAGTTTATTGATGTAAATCACGCTTCTTTCTGTAACTGATGTCCTGGGGAAGACCATTTCAAAAAAGCCTATTTCATATATTGTTTGGTGCTATGGTTGCTGTGACATGCAGTCACAGCCACACAGTTACTTAAAAATGACTGAAAAGAAGTTAAAAATGTTCATCATTTTTATCGTTATCACAATAGAACCACAAAATATTCTGATAAAATGTTAAGTCCATATCACCCAGCCCTACTCTAGCCAGCAATTCTTTGGGTCTCAGTAAACCACCTGTGGTTTTGGAGAGCATGATGCTCATTTAAATGTCAGAATTACAGTTGAATGGTGAAATAAAAGTTACAAAAATGGTTTTGTGATAAACATTCTGAGAAGAAATAGGCCTCGACTGTTATACCTAATACCTAAACTTGGAACTGAACAGGGAAACTGCAGTCAGGGTAACTAAGCCTGGCATGTAAGGACCCGCTGCTGATCTGTTCAGTCTGTTACTTTATAAAAGAAACTTCATTCTGTAGTAGACAGAATAACGGTTTTATTCAAGTTATCTTCAACATGACCGGTAGAACATATTGATTGGGCAGTCATTTGCTTTTAGTAGCCTTTGAGAATGTGTAAGCACTCTTAAAAAAATTCCTGTTCCTGGTTTAGTTGAATCCCGACTCCCTGTGGGGACACAAAACATGCTTAAGCATCAACGGCCACATAATGGCAGACAGCAGTGTAAAGAAAGTGCTGGAGTTATCGAGCATAAGTTTGTATTTAAGTTGAGCCAGTGTATAAATCCTGCATGTGGTAACTGCAGTAGAATCACAGCCTGTAAAATTTTGAGGTGGGTTGTTCATGGCAGCCACTGCTGTACCCTCTACTGTTCTCTCTGTGATTGGTCAGATGTAGACAGCTCACTGACCAAAAAAAGCTCTTCATATTGATTCTCCTAGAAATACCCTGAATGAGCTTGGAGGCAGGTGAATTCATGTTGGCAGCTGAGGTCTTTGTCCACCATCAAGTGCACAAAGATGCACCTCTAGAACTGTCAAAGTATTTCCTCATAATGTTATGCGGACATTTTCATTCCTGTTGGTTGTTTTTCCGGCTCTGCTCTCCACTTTGAGCATCATGTTGGCTTCATGATGCTGCATCTGCTTGTTGGTCTAGTGCAGACAGTGATTATATCCTCAGGTGTTATCTAAAGTATGTTGTAGTGTGTTTGCAGAAAGTTGTCAACATTTAGTTTGTCGTTTTAAAATAATTGATATTTCAAAATAATTGATACTAGAAAAATCAATTATTCATTTGCGTGAAAATGGATACAAACTGACCAGCAGCAGAACTGCAGCAATAGACACTCAGCTCCTCCCCTCCCTGCAGCCTCACCTGACCAGTGAGCTGCTGCTGGAAGCTTCAAACTCTAACATGGCGAGTACAGCCGGAAAAAAATCATAGTCGACCCTCTTTACCAACAACGCAAATACAAAAGTATTGTTCAGAAGTACTTTCCCTATGAGGCAGAAGGACAAGAAAGTAACTAAACAATGTAAGATTCTAGCTGTGCTAATGCTACGACGCTGATGTTTGAGAGCAACTTTAAACGGTCAATAAAGCTCCTGGATCTGCAGCAGTGAAGCCGTAAACCTCCCAGACGACATAAGCTAACGCTATCTGTTTAAATATTAGCCTTACGTACACAGACAGCCCAATGAGCCCGTCGAGATGCACTTCCCAATCACTCGACGATCCGTTCTACTGCGGAATGAGCAAATGATGCTGCATCTGGAAAATGTAAATTAGCTGACAGCTCAGTCGGCTACTAAATAGTGGAGCAACAAAACAAACCAGGACATGAATGCTTATATGAAGTGTTATCATGTTATCAAACAGGGATGTGACACTTTAAATTATACATTTTTCTAAACGAGGGCTGAATTGTACTTAACTTGAAAGAACCATGTGCTTTCAAAATATGTCAAAGCGGTATGGAAAATACTATCTATTATTTTTGCTGGTATCTTTATGGAGTTTGAAATTTTAGCATTGTGACAACACTAATAGGAGCTAAGCACCAAAACATCAGACCAATGGGACTGAAAGCAACGTTTTAAACACTTGCCACATTTTGTTAGAGAAAGCACTTGTGCAGGCAGTTTTAGGTTTAAAATTATTAGTTAAATCTGGCTGAAAATGTTTGGCAAATGATCCATATTTATATTACTGTATGACATAATGATCTTTTAAGTGAAATAACTCAATAGTTGGCCAAAAACAGCAGTTCAAAGATCAGAATAAAAGTTCTTTTGGCATTAACCCGAGAACTTTTGATATCAATAACCTGAAATCTTTCATCCAGGCTGACTTCACGCTAAAACTCCCATTAGTTTAACATCTCTTCTTGATCACCTCTCCTTGTACCATTAGTCTACTAATCAAACATGTCTGACATGGAAAACAGTTTTAACAGCGTTGCCGTGCTTCCTCAGATCAGATAGATAAAGAATTTAGGGGATCTGAATATTGTGGACTAGTCTGCACAGGCGGGGGAGGGGGGGGTAATGTGTTTAGGAGAACTAAGAGAAACTGAACTTCCAGCAAATTATGCGAAGACAGGCAGTGGTTGCTATGGAAATTGATCCTTAAGTAGCAAGGATATTGTCAATGTAGACATTGCATATGACACTGGCTAAAATGGATTTGGTAAATCGTCCAGCCCTAAGCAAGAGTAGCAAAAAAACCTTGTTAATGTTTTTAGCATTAGATTATTTTAAGTGTGTGTAAGTCACTCATCTAACTGTACTGTTGAATAAAAGATTTAATGTGATAGTAGGAAATGTTATGGCGATAATAGTTGCAATGAATCCAGATTTGACTCTCTTCTCTCTTTCTCCTCTGTTGTAAAGATTAATACTACTTTGTCTGTGGCTCTAACATTGCGGGTGCTGTCATTCTGTGGGCATCTACTGCTTTGAGACTCCATCCAACAGACTGAACATCGTATTGGCACGCAAAGCATGAATTCATCACACCTTGAATATATTGGTTAACAAGTATTGCAATCAAAACTGTCCTTTGCAATGTTTATATTAGGGCTGCCGATACTAGAAAATCTTGTGATGGCGATAGTATCTGTAAATATTTCGATGATATCAGGTGTGATATCTGCCTATATTCTACATTCCTCTCTGTCTCATCTGTGGTTCCGTCCCTCTGTGACCTTTAGTATTTTGTGTGTCTGGTGTAAGCCTCTCTGTTATGCCCCTCAGCTAGCTTTATGAGCGTTTCCAGTACTGTGTTTCCCGTACCGGTACCTAGTTTTTTTTACCTAGTCTGACCGGGACTATATGTGACGTGAACAGACTGCTGTTCACTGATTGGCCGTGGGACCCCCCTTACATCAGAACCCCTGAGCCTTATTTTAAAGGTTCTGGCTGGGCTGTGATCCAGATAATTATCCCAGTGGATAATTTTGTACATGAAAAAACATAAGACATTCTGCAATATACAATAATACAAACATTTGTATTTTGTTTATTTATGTTTTTATTTTCTATTTATAAATTTTTATGATTTCACGCAGACTACGTTAATGTGACAGTGTCACAGAGGAACATTAATAGCAGGACAGCGCACTACACTGGCAGCTGTCATAACTCCAGCTGTCAGTGGGTCAATGGAAACACAACTGGTACCATACCAAGTAGAGCAAAACCGAGCGGAGCCGCGCCGCCTAAAACGAGCCAACTTTAGACTCTGTCCAACTGGCTTAATATTACTCTCTGGCTTCTCTGTCGTTGACACAAGACTTGGGAACATATATATGTACACCAATGATGATTATGGACAGAAAGTATAGTTTTATTTTGACATATAGCACAAGATGATGCTTCAACTAATTAGTTGCACTTAGGAGCCCATAGTTTTTCCAGAATAACAAAGTAGGCGCCCAGAATAAGGGCACCTACTTTGAAAGCTAAATAAACATCCTGTCTTTGTTTCACATTTTTCATTCAGCTGCTGTGAACCCTTTCATCTATTTGAATTGCCTAAGCAGTATATACCAATGGAGTGAATGTGCCTTTTATAGGTGGGAGGAATGCTTACAGCCTGTCATCACTTTTTAGTGGGTTTTCACCAGTGGTGCTTTCACTGCTGCAATAACTGACTTTGGTACAGATAAACTGATGCTATCTTAGTACCAACTCAGAGCTGGGTCAGAGGAAGAACTGCTTTAAACAGGAGCTGGAGGTTCAGGTCATGGAGTCCAACAACCAGTCTAAAAGTTCTAATCGCTTTTTAAAACTCCAGAGTTACTTCCAATTTTAGTCTGCTGAATTTAGGACAGAAACCAATAAAAACAGAGTGTATACCATTGGAAAGCCTGTTTATTTCCCCTAAATGGTGCCACATTTGTAAGGAAAATGCATTTGTAGGTTGAAAAGCAGATTTAAGTATTTGGTCTGTGCTCATGAAAACCTTTCCAAATCCTCTCTGCCAATCCAGAGATGTATTTAAATTAGAGCAGGGTGTCGTGAGCAAAGAGGTTATCACAATATTTTTTTTATATTGAATGGTTTTGTTAATTATTGTGATGTGTTTTTTCTGATATAGTAACCTAAAGAACTAATTCAAATAAGATATAAAGGATTAAGGGGGATCTAACGAAATTAATGTAAAAACAGATTGTAAAAGTATTAAATCCCTTAGGAATTGCAGGAAGATTTTGATTAATAAATCTACATCAACAACTAGCCATATGTTGATGTACAAATCCTATTTCCGGTATCATTTAAAATTTTAAATATGTTTGAGTAAACCAGAGAGTAATGCAAATCAAGTTCTTACAACTGTTATCATTTGTTCTCCATCTTAGGAAAATGCTTAAATAATGGTGAGTTGCATCAATAATTGATTTGTAATCCCATTATCGCCTTGTGAATGATAGTCAAATAGTAAAGTGCCTAAATGGTCCCAACCCTATTTATTACTCAGGTCTACCCTGTTTAAGCCTTTGACATTTAGTTTGATGCGACTCCTGACTGAGGTGAGAGTGAACACCTTGGTGAAAATGAAAGAGCTGTCAGAGGCCTTCAGGAAGAAGGTTGTAGCAGTTTATGAGTCAAATAAGAGATTTAATGAGGTCTCAGAAGAATTTGAAATCAGTCATTTAACTTCATTAGGAGGTTTGGAAGGAGGAACCCTTTGCTCTGTAAGAAAACCATGAAGGCCAGAATGACGTTTGCCAGATAGATCATAGACAAAGACCAGGACTTCTGGTATAATGTTCTTTGGACAAATGAGTCTAATTGAATTATTGGGTCACCAGAACAGAGGACATGTTTGGTATAAACTAGTGGTGCGCCGACTGATCGGCCCCGATTTCCCTAATTTTGGGAGATCGGGGATCGACCGATAATTACATGTGAAACCGATCTTATCCACCTGTCTAACCTATTGTCCAAGTTTTTTTTTTTTATGTGAAAAATGAAAGAATAAAGGAACTGCAATGCTCTAAACGTTTCATATAGATTTGAGAGCACTACCTCGTGCAGTTAAAACACTTTTGAATTGTTTCACTGTTATTGTTTAAGGTTTTTCAATAAAATAAGACTGAAACTTTGAAAGTGTATTGTGACTTTATAACATCTGACAGTTTCAGTTATAAAAAAAAACAAATCGGTATCAGCCAAAATTTAAATCAGCAGGTCAGGCTTTTTAAAAATCAGTGATCGTCCAGAAAACTGCAATCGGTGCTCCCCTAGTGTAAACCAAATACAGCATTCCAGGAAAAGAACCTTGGATCAGCTCTGAAACTTGCAGCAGGACCTAGTCAGCTCGCCATCAACGAATCCTAAATTCTATCTTCAAAAGAGGGAAATCTGCCAAGAAATCTACAAAATAAATAAAGCTGTGGCAGAATGGGGTCCTGCAACATGACAATCACCCAAGATGTACCAATAAATCCACCGAGGACTGGCTGATGTCTGATACTGGTGGATGCCTACAGGTAGCATTTGACTGAAATTATTCCAGGGTGGTGAGTCTTAACTGCTTCTTCAGTTACAGCCCAGATTTTTGTTGGTATCTTTTGTTGGGATAAAATGAGGCTAATGTTTGTTGTAATACCTGTAAATTACCTGCAATTTATACATTTTCTTTGGCACTGATAAATGAACAAACATTAGACATCACCATGTAAACATTTCTTTTAAAAATGTATTTAAATGTTGATTGTGATTATTTTATTTTTATGAAGAACTTTATAAAGGGAGAGCACTGCAAACCCTCACAGTTCCTGCTATATACAACTCATGCGTAATTTAAGTCATCATTAAAGTGGCACACTATATTTAACCACAATTGTCATGGCAATATCAGTCAATGTTGCAATCCCAAAGGACTAGGATGCAATATTTGGTAGGACTCCGTGTTTCAAGTGGGATGCATTCATGCTCTGCATACTGGTAATATTGCTCAGTTGGATGGATTCTAACTGTCCTCATTATTATAAGTTCCTGATTTACCTGTTAATCATGCTGCAAGGTTCAATAGGAGTAAAATCTGGAATGGTTCCATATGCCTTAGCAATGTTTTGTGGTACCTCTGGAGCATCCAGTCTCAGGTTCATGGTCTTGTCATGAATGCCCTGGCATACCATCCTTCTGGCATGCCAGGGCTGTGTCCTCTACCAAGTACACTGCAGCTTTAAACACAGAAACATTTGTAACCACACCCAGTTCCTCTAGCTGGCTTTCTGAGTGGTTAACAGTATCTCTGGCTTTTATCTGCAGCCCTGCCAACACTGTTAAAGGCTGGAAACCTGAGGAGGGGAAAGATGGAGGAATGAATGGAAAAAATGACTAAAAGGAAAACTGCACTGAGGGAATTCAAGTCAGGGAAACAGGGAAGTGAGATGGGAGGAGATTTTCAGTGCTCAACACTGCAGCTCCTCAGTCTGCAGCAATAATAAGAACCAGAGTTTGGTCATGGTTTCACTGACAATTGGACATTATAGGCTTTCTGCTCTCAGGGCAGTGTTGCTTTATGCAGTATGTTTTATAAATGTCTCACACTCTAAATATGGGGAGAGAATAAAAGCTTACCAATTCTGACTCTGAAGACATGCTCTGTGGTAAAAAACATCATACACTGTTCAGTATCCGTGTGCTGCTGTCTGGAACTGTAAATGTTTTAGCATTCAGGTCCCTGCATTAGTGAGGCAGGACTTTCCATTTGATGACATTTAGACAGACAGTTGCTTCCACAGGTACAATGGCTGCTGTCTCTATCAGATATATTTGTTGAGTTTTCTTGGGACAAGGGTTATGTACACAGTCCAGTCTTTTTCCTCTGAGTTTATAACTTAGTGTTAAATAGTGGTTGTGATAACATATTGTCCTCTGTTCTGAGCTGGAGCTACAGAGCATAGATGGTTTGAATTAGTGTAAATGGTCAGTAATTATTTATATTAAGAAAGAGGGTGAAGTTGCATTGTCTAACAAATATGTGATCAGAGTTGACATTTTAAATTGATCAGGCATCTTAAACTTCATTTCCAGTGGTTTTCCAAATCACATGTTCCATACCAGAGGTTAAAAGAACAAAACAGCAATGATGTACCCTATTCAGCCTTTTTGTGACATATGCTTTCTTGTACCCTGGATAAAATGTAGACACGTTTGAAGATGTGGTCCTAAATTCCTTTAAGCAGATTCTGATATTTTTAATTACCTCTCTGTAAATAGTCATGTAGGTGAGCAACCTTTTAATTGAAGATTTTTCAGGGTAGATATGTTATGGTAAATCTACAGCTGTTAGTCAATAAATCGCTATATACCTTTTCTATTAATACATTTTTTGTATTAATACACTAGGGGTGCAGCGATTGATCAGCCAGCCCTGATTTCATTAATTTTGGCTAATCGGCTGATACTTGCATGTAAAACCGATCTTATCCACCTCCAGAAACATCTGAAAATGTAAAAAAATTAAAGAGTAAAGGAACAGATCTTTTCAGTTTAGGTTGTTTAGTGGTTTGGACAGCAATAGTGAAAATGTTTTATTTATATTTGAGAGCACTACCTCATGTACCGTTATGACACGTTTGTATTGTTTCGCGGGTGTTGGTCAGTGTTTCTCAATAAAATTGGAAAAAAAAATTGGAATCGGCAGGTCAGACTTTTTAAAGATTATGATTCGCCAAAAAAAAATGGAAATACATACATTGTTTTAGCCAGTTTTGAGACAGAGTATGTGTAGC
Organism: Crenichthys baileyi; assembly: GCA_036173005.1. NCBI lineage: Eukaryota > Metazoa > Chordata > Actinopteri > Cyprinodontiformes > Goodeidae > Crenichthys > Crenichthys baileyi. The sequence continues at coordinate 926,217 of JAHHUM010000879.1, read as the reverse complement.
AGCTGGTCACAGACTTTGTTTTACTTTTGAAAGAGGAAATTCCTGTGGATGCAGAAAGTTGAATAAGCGTAAACTTTGTTTGCATGCCAGACTACAGCAGGTCCTTTGACAACCCTAAACTCTGTCAGGATTCTGGAGATATATTTTGACATGCCCAGTTTGAAAGCAGACGAGCTCCCAATTATTGCATGAAATGGTTGAAATCCAACAAATTGTGACAGTCTTCCTAAACGGTTAGGGTCCAACAAGCTGCTGGAATAACATGCAGCACAGATGAAAGTCAGTGGCTCAGTGTGTGAGTCTTCATGAACTCATTTCTAACATATTAAGGGTAGTTCAGAGTTTCTGAAGTTGTGTTCTGGGAAGTTATGATATTAACGTTACCTATAGCAGAAAGATGGCTTATCATAGTAAGCTTAAGGAAAACAAAAACCATCCTTGGAGTGGTGGATCCTAACAAGGTAGTCAAACGAACACTGCCTCATCATTTGATTTAGTGGATCAGCTGATGGAGACCTAGAAACCGCAGCAACATGGCTTCTTTGTGGCTGCTACACCATTGTTTATGGCTAAGTTAGATCGGGTTAACCAGTCATAGCTGATGTGGTCGATTATTACAGCCAGCTGGCCTCAAACTGCATAACTCTACATAGGAACATGGATGTTGTTTATCTGTACCCTACTGAACAATGGTCTGTTGTGAAGTTGTAGACTGTTAATATCCCCTAACCTAACATTACATCCCTCTGATATGAACAATTTCAGTTTGACTTGTCACAAATGGCTAAAGTAACAGGTTAGTCAGACACACGTCTGACTAACTAAACCTTTAATCTCTGCATCCATCTACTGCCTATATTGTGCCTAACTCTAACAGTTGATTCTGCTTTTTGCTGCAGGTTCTAAACGCATGGTTTCAAGTCCTGACTGACCAAACATAGTGCTGGTGCATATAGACTTACTACTGGGGTGAGTGATCTTAGCCAGCTTTGGCTGTTAAACCTCCATGTTCAGACTGTTGGTCAGTCTGAAGTTTTACTGTTTACTGTGAGCAGCGCTGCTCATAGAGGGACCACAATGGTCATGGATTAAATATGCTCAGTGCTGGCTGATCCATCGAACTCCTTGAGCAGTTTCTCTTTAAAAATAGGGTCACCGGTTCATTTCACATTTTATTAGGCTCCATCATTTATTTAGTGGTAGTAAATGACAGAGTGCTACAGGATAACTATGAAAATAAAATTGTTAAAATTCTGTTTGCCTTTTTAAATTAGATTTCTGAGAGTTGTATCTGTAAAGAGAAAATCAGCCTATTTGCACCATCAGCTAAGTGTATGGTCCGTTTTTGGAGGTACACAGAAAAGAAGCACATTTTGTGGGTGCTGGCTGTTTTGCCTCTTTGTCTATTCGAATCTTTCTGGTTTTGGACCAGACGAGTCCAAAACAAAATGGGTCTATCAGGCATGGAAATTTTTCGTCCCAACCATGCTTCAATTTGCATCCACCAGTTGGCTTTTTCATACTTGACCATAATGAATAAAAATTCAGAACAAGAATCCAACTAACTTAAAAAAACCAGTTATGAAATGATTGAGCAAACAGGGATTGGGGGAATCGACCTGGAGCCCATTTTATTTGTTTGTTTTCCTTCCTCCATGCCTCTCTGGAGGCTTTATTTGCACTCCGCTTTAAACCTCATAATTCATTTTAGAAACAATTAAAGTTGATGATATAATGATGATTGATGGTAATGATAATGGTTTTGTGGATTAACTGATTTTGCACATTAGTGTTCGCATGAGTCATACTTTTGCTGTACAAGGGGCACTCATTGTTTTTGTCTTTATTGAAGTATTATGCAGCTCTAGCAGTTGATTGGGGGACTATCTGTTTATAGTCCCCTGATTTTCCCCGGTTTCCTGTTTGTTACACCACTTCTGTTTTGTCACCCTGTTACTGAAAATAGATGTGTCTCGCTGTGTGCTCGGGTAATTATGAGATTACTATAGTAAAGCTGTTGAAAACAACACAAAACAAAGGGGTATAATCTGGGATATTAGGTGTAAAACCTGTACAAAGCACAGTTTCTACCGCTTACATTCTCTGAGCCAGGCAGCCAAGCCAGACTCCGAGTCAGTCAGTGTTATTTTTCACCAATCCGAACAACATTCCAGCATCATTAACTTTTGTAGGACACTGCAGCAGCACTTCTCAGCTAGCTGGCAGAATTTAAGACACAATGGGAGTGTCATTTAGAGGTATCTCCTAACAGCTAGTCAGATATTAGTGAAGCTTTTTCTGACCCTTTTTGAACCTCGCAGTTGTTCAGTGGTCATTGCAGAGACCGGTGTGTTGATGGTTATTCTCAGGCTTTCAGCACATCGGCTGGTGACCAGAATGGCCAGGCGAATTATTTGTGCCAGGCCTATCAGAAGCTGAAAACCAGATCTACATAAACGGTACCGGGTCGCACTGACAACACTCTAATTGGAAGTTGTTTCGAGTCGTTGTGAGTAAGCAATTTTCAGTATTTGTAAGTTATTGAAGCACAAAAGGTGTAAGAAGCTTGTAGAATCAGCTGACCAAGCCCTGGTATGCACAGAAACAATGCTGCTGCACAACTGATGCAAAATCTAAAAGTTTACCCTGTTCATGGCAGAGCTAGACCGGCATGTTGCTAACAGCAATGTTGTGAAATTGTAGAATGTAATATCTGCTAACATAACATAATATTCCACTGATATGAACATTTTGAGTTTAAGTTGTTTTAAATTGCTAAGTAAACCAAAACGTACAGTGGATTTCTGACTAGCTTGTTGGCTTCCACCACTCTGAGGACTTCATTTCCTTCATTTCGTCTACTAAACATTAGAGAACTGTTATTGAAAACTTTGGAGACTGTGAAAAAACGACCACACCGCTGACATTGCTTCTCTGCTTCACTCATCGGTCACAACAGCAATATTCATATCGGATATCAATATCTGCTGAAATCTTCATATCGGTGCATCTCAACTTTAATAAATGCTGTAAATAAAGACCCACTAACTGTGCCACATACTTTCACTTGCACTAAGCGTTATTCCAGCTTTCGTACTGAAGTTAGATGCCCAAAAAGAAGAAAATACTGAATGTCTAATTTGGTGTGTCATGGAGCATGCTGGATAAGGAAATGTAGGTAATCTGTTTAAAAAATGTCAGACCTAATGTAAACTCTACAGGCAATACACACAGGGAACAATGCTAACTGTGCCGTTTGTTCTATGTGGTAATATGAGATGCTGAAGACAGTTTAAAATGTTGTTTTTATTATGAAATGTAAGTGAACGTCTGCAGACTGACTGCTTTCTATCTAACACACATGGTGTGACGTCACATCTGGGCCTGATAGAAATAATTAATAATCAGTGACCATAGAAAGATGTTTAAAGCTCCATTATAGTAAGAGGAAATAGATTAATTAATAATTTCAAACACAAAATAGCAAATTTAAGCTTTTTCCTCCAAAATATTATTTCAGCCATCGCTTTCATTTATTTTGAAATGATCTTGCAGGGAAAAAAATGAATTTGTTGTAGAATAAAAAAAAAACAACGTTAGAATTAAGAGATCAGGTGTCATTGAATAAGTTTCTTGCTCATCCTGATTTAAAAAAAATACTCTACACAACAAATGACCAATGGCCTTTTACTTCTCCAACTCCACGGTTAACTGCAGGATTCTATAAATCCTTTATTACACTATATTTTTCATTCGATTAGTTCCAGCATATGTAGAATGGGTCTCATCATCTCAACGGTGTAACGAAAACGTACCAATCTGCAGATGGTTATCTGCACAGATCTGTGAAAAGATTTGTTCAGCATTCAGGGGAGATCAAAGCCCTGTACGTGTTGCCTCTGGCTGCTCCATTTAAGCAAGTCCTTGGTTTTCCATCTCATGTATATCTGGGGTTTCTTGTTGCTTCTTTACCCTGGTAGGTCTGCCCTTTAATTGTTGCTTTGTTATTCTTCCTGATAATGATTCCTAGAAGAGAATTCCAGAGCAGCTCATCACACCGTACTTGCAATAAAGACCTAGGTTGAACGTGGCTGCATTTCTCTTTAGATGTTGTTGGGAAATAAACAAAGAAAAATGTTAAGCAAACATTTTATGATCCAAACCATGTGGAGGATAAAACTGCAATATAATATGAAGTTCTGTATCCGGGTACCGTTTTGAGATTTTTTTTCCTCTTTTCTCCATAAACATGCAGGCAGCAGAAAAATAAAAATTTTTAGTGCATGAAAACATGACCATAATTCTTAAAGAGAAATGGTATACAACTAAAACTGATATCTGTTGAATTCCATTAGTCAGAAATCTGACAAAACGGCTTTAATCCAGGGGTTCCAGAGTTCCACCCAAGGGCCATTTGGGGCCCTTGTAATGATTTTCTCTGGTCCCTGGGCTCTATTCAAGAATGACACAGATTTGGTCTGGCAGCACAGACAATTGATGCAGTTCAACAAAAAATAAATTAAGGGCAAGATTTTCTCTTAGAAGTTCAACCTTTTTGTGTGTTTTTGCCTACATATTCATTTTATAGTAATTTTATGAAACGGGACCACAAACAACCAGCATCTTTTACGCAAAATAGATTTGGGTGCACCTGGAAACTTTCAGAGTAACCCTGCCCTATCCTCTTCTTGTTTCTGAAGGTGGAGTAAAACATTATTGTAGTCACAAAAACAAATAGAAACCAGTCGACTCAAAGGTTGTGTCTTTCAATTAATAAGGCAGATGTGCGAGACCCTTCCTTTGTTTCAGGTCTGTGATGTTTACAGATGCCATTCTGCAAAAATCTGACTGCTCTGCGTGACTCATTCAAAGTATTGTCCGTTTAGTTTAATTTGAGCTTCTGAAAATCCATTACTTCACAATGAAATTGTTTTGGTGTTTTAATTGAAAAAAAAAAAAACAGATACATTTTGTGGCCTTTTAATACTTTCACCTTGGCCGTTATGGCCCATGTGGCAAAAAGTTTGTACACCACTGCTTTAATCAGTACATCCCCGGTGATTTGGTGTATTTGTGTGTACTCGACAGAGATTTGACTTCACACCTTACCTTGCCAAATATCTCTTTTTGTATTCTGCATACACTAGAAACAACAGCAGAAATGGCAAAGTTTTACTGATTTGTGAAGATCACTTTAAAAATTAGAATAATGGGGTTCAATCGTTTGCCCTTAAAGCAAATTCTCTGCTTGTGTGAATGAAATTGCTGACAGGTATGTCAACTCTCTTTACCACTCTCAAGCACCCTTCAAAGAGAAAATAATGAATGTACATGAATCAGCTTTTGCCTACATATATGTAGTGTATGTTTTTAATTGTCTGAGGGCAGAGGTTTACAGAAACATAAACATGTAGCTGTTGTTTGGCTGTGGCTTGTTTGAAATAAAGGATGCATATTTCTGCTTTTAGTTTGTAATTAGACAAAAAGGCCATTTAGGATTAGGCATTTTTCATATTTTTTTTAACCTTCAGCATTAATGCTATAAATTCACACCAGCAAAATTAAAGGAACTTTTCAAGAAATCTGATTTACAAATTTTATTTAGGGACGCACGGCATATCTGCATTAACGTCGGTATCGGCCGATGTTAGTCATTTTTACATATCCGTATCGTTTCAATAACTAAAACTGGGCCTATATTAAAAATAAATGTTTATTTACATCTTGTTGTCGTTTTTTATGTGTTTCAGGAGGGGAGTGGGGTATTTGTTTGGTCATGTGATTGTGATGCAGCATAGGATTGTGGGGCATTTAAATGAAGCAGAGAAGCAATGCCATCATTTTGGTTATTTTTTTCACAGCGCCGCAGGGTAGGGAAATATATGTAATAATAAGTAATATAGATAAATGTAGGTTATCAGCCATAACAGCAATATTTATCAATATCGGCCTAATTGTTTTATGTCTGCGCATCCCTTATTTTACTCATAATAATAAAACATTATATTTGACAATAAAGGGAAATTGTGTTTTTAGAGGTACAAAATATAATTTTGACCGTAGTTAAACTTCTGTTGGCTACGGCACAAGAGATGGAGTTTTGCTGCCATGTGTTGGTGTTTGTTGCCACTTTGTCACGTAATGCCCCACATCATTTTGACCCATGTATCTACACCATTTACTATGTAGATAGTCACAAACATGGTCAGATCTCAAGTATAATTTAGTTTATTATTTTTTGAAAAGCTTTGCATTACACCCATTTTCCATTAATTTAGATTCTGATCCTTGTTTGGGCCAGTTGACCCTTACATAATATGATAGATTCTCACCCCTGATCAAACCAAACATCTCTAAGTAATCTCCCTCTATTTTATATTATTTATTAGTCATACTAGTTTTCCTTCCAGTAGATTATGATCAGAGTATAGAAAATGTATAAAAAATGTTGCTTGTCAAAGCAGTTGTGAAACTTGTGCTTGTCAAATACAAATTGACTTGTTGGTATGAAATGTCCTGCGGCTGACTGCTCCGTTTTATGTTTGATAAAGTCTTGTAGGAAACAAACAAATCTACAAATGTATAGAACAGTGAAATTACCCAAACCAACACACCCGCTGTTTGACATTTGAGAATTAGCCAAAGCTAACCTACGCACCTTTCAGATCGTCCTTAGCCAGATTGGGGAAAATGAAGGCCACACCTCTTTTTTTGCTTTTCTAATCCCAGCTGTGTGATCTTAAAGCACACAGGTCGGTGATTTCAGCGCAGCATGTTAGTCAGTTACTGGATGTACACCCCTAAGCGAGGAAATACTCCATAGGAAAGTTGTGGGGGTGGGGACATCAGTTAAATGGTGTTTCTGGAGGATATTATATGTGTATTAATCTGTCCTTCAATAACTAACTGTCTACAGACAAAATTAACTTTATATAGTTCTTAAAACATGTGACAACTATGTTGGAGCAATTTGTAAAGGACTTCAAATAATAAAATACAATTCTGACTTATTTTCTGTTGTCATGATAGAAAAATCTGAGAACATTGGTTCTCTTTCTTCAAGAGATTTCTTGTTCACCTTCTTCAGAAATACTTTGGACTAGGTTTGTTGAAAATATATTTTGAGATAAAGTCTGGCTCCTTCAAAGGTTTTACTTAACTAATACATTAGAAGTTTCACTTAAGTTAAACATTATTTTCATGTCAGCTTTCTGACACAATGTCATAATTATTTTGACATTGTTTAATTGAACACCTTTGGAGACGTTATTACATTGAGTTTACCATTTTTACCATTCGGTTCCTTTTCATTAGGTGCTAAAAAGAAGTTCCTTTGTTCTCCTGCTTCATAAACTTAACTTCGCTTTGAATGATATTTAATGAAGTTGGACTCTCTGCTTTGATAACATTTAGGACTGTTAAAGATCAGGAAAACATGTAATACTGTGATACTGTTGCATATTATACTGCACTTATTATATTAATTATATTAATTACAATTCACTCAAATTTTCCTACTCCTTTTTTCATTAACATAATAATTTCCTCACCATTTTCTGTGAGCATCTCATCTGCTATGAATTTACATGTGATGTACTTCTAGGGCAGGTGGAGACCCTCCAACTGGCCAGATATATTATTAGCATGCAGCAGCTGAATGCTTGGCACTAGAAATATGATATCCAACCAGATATTTCATCCAAGCAGCCTTTTTGTGATTGCAATATTGCAAACACTAATATTGACATGATTTTTGGGATTCAATGGTGCAGCTCTAGTCACATGTTTCCCACCTGGGCAGTGGCGAGGTGTTCAGAGGAGCAACTGAGCACAGACACACAGGAGGAGCTTTAACCAGCCAGCCATATTTACTTTCACTGCTTTTCCCTCGAACACCGTTGTAACATATAGCAAACACCTAGACTGTTGGTGAAATCCTACATTCCTTTGATTTGCAGGATAATGGGCATGGCCTGTGATACATTTTTTTGCAGGCAGTGCACAAGAAAACAGTCGGGATTTAAAAACATTGTCTGAGCAAAACATGGCTGCATGGCAGGCTGGCTAACACCATGTCTCTGCAGATCGACATGTGTGTTGTGGAAAGGAGAAAGTTATCCATAATGAGTAGTTTGAGGCTGTGCTTATTGCAAAACTATGATCTGAAAAAGACTTTAGACAGCTTCACAAGATGTCTGCTTCTCCCAGCTGAGATAGGAGCAATGTCTGAAAGGTTCTCTTGTTTTGGGTCAGAAATTGTTCCTTTTAGTTTACAGCGTCTGCTTTGGATAACTAAAGGAAGTTGGGTTTTATTGTGATTAAAGCAAAATTCACCAAGTAGGTGATTAACGTGGTCAGATTGTATGTGAATGGTACTTTAACTTTCCACAGATAATGAACTTCTGTGGTTGGGATAACATGGTTCAGATGAACATAGTTTGGAAAATAAATGTTGTAGTTTAATCTGATGAGCAGAGTGTTCATTGATTAGCCCGTTTTTTTACTAGCACCTTTTACAAGGGGGTTGGGATGCAGAGACAGACATTCCCCTCTCATCACTCTACCCCCATTGTGGGCAGTGTTGCTGCTGCAGATTGTGGCTTTACAGCGCCGCTGCAGTGGCCATCAGGGAAGGGAAATGCAGCTTTTTGTTTAGAAAGTTGCAGTGCTCCACAGACAGCGCTGCTGACTACAGGGTTGAAATTATCACTGCCTGAACAGTCTCCGCCGCTGAAACTGGGTCGAGGACGAGGAACAGAAAAATGGTAGTTTAAAAATAGCTGCTTGATGGCAGCACAATGCCCATATCTAATTATAACATGCTGCTGCTGCTAGAGTGGCCTTTCAGAGCTGTGGGACAGTTGCTCAACATTACAGTGCATGTATTGCTATTGAATTTAAAGAGATTTACTGGTTTTATCTGCTTTTCTTAAATATGCACTGTAATATGCAAACAAGCACTGGAACATGTCTGTCGGGTCCAACGAGGCCAGTTCATTCCCTCTATTTTGCTTTAGGGATCTACACAGCTTGTTGTGTTATTATTAGATCTCACCTACAGTTTAAAGTCTTATTTTAGATTATTTTACTACATGTAATCACATGACATGGAATGATGTGGAGCGTTGAATATATGAACTCTTATTAGGACAATTATTTAATCCTTTTATTTCCTATTGGATTCACTACTAATATAACTTGCAGCACATTTCTTTCCTATACTGACACTTTTTCAGACATTCAATTGTGGAATTTGAGTTTACACAGTTTCTATGAGTTATATTTTTAAAACGGTTTGAGTTTTGTACTCATTTTTGATCTTTTGTTCTTTTAACGCTCTAATGTGCTGATACAAAGTTTTACCCATTTAGTTTTCTCTATGCAGTGAACTATTGTATAAAAACATCTATGAACTACATTCCAAGTGCTTTAATATAGCCTTCCTGTCAGGAGAAGTCTTAAAAGATTTCTATTAGGTTTCAGTGAACATTTCGCTCCATGTGTGAAAAAGCAATCGCTAAGAAACAAGACATTTGTTGCACAAAATGAAATTGTTTAACCATCTTTAGCATGTCACAGCTAATAGCAAAGTGACTGTAAACATCAGTCTCTGTTTGTTGTCTGTAGTGTATTAACCATCTCTGACTTTTCTAAAACGCTATCAACTCCTAATCCAGTATGTTCTGTTATAGATGCTATCTGCTGAAAGTCTCGCTCTCTCAGCATGAATAAACCAAAGACACGGCTCCAAAGTGTCTGTGGTAGTAAATACCTTCCTTCTAGTGCTGGGCAATATGGAAAAAACCATATATCACGATATACCCCCAATTTTTCTGTTATTCTCTGAAAAATATGACAACATAATATCATTGCTTACTTTTTTCCAACTTTATTTTAAAGTGACATTTTACGAGCCCGCGAGGGGACATGGGAGATTTTTTTTCTTTTGCGTCCCCACGCAATACTATTGCGTTCGCTCGCAAAAGCGAGAAAGCTGTGCATTTTGGAACAGCAGCACAGATGACAAACTGCTCACAAAACAAACATATGGTTTATTTGTCATATGCAGGTTAACACGCAGTCAACAATGTGATTAAATGCTTAGGATAAGAAGAACCATTCAAATCTCGATAAAAACAAAAGCACTAATGGCGTGCAAAAAAAGTACACATCATGCAGCAGCAATAGGCAAATAAAGTGTCACAGATGTGGTTTCGTGCATTATTATTGTCCAGAGTTCAGTAGTTTGACAGCATCTGGTTAGTAACTGTCTTTAAGTCTGATTGAAGATCATTTTATTTAAGGCCGATTTCAAAATAAAACTCAATAAATCTCAAAAACGAGTGTAGTGTTTGTTCCATTTTTGCAGTTATCTGGTTTGCAAACTATCCCACAAAGTATTGCGAGATAACCGAAAGACTATTGCGAGCAAACGCAAAAGTAATGTGTGGGGATGCAAAAGTATTGCGAGTGAACGCAAAAGTATTGCGAGTGAACGCAAAAGTATTGCGAGTGAACGCAAAAGTATTGCGAGTGAATGCAAAAGTATTGCGAGTGAACGCAAAAGTATTGCGAGTGAACGCAAAAGTAATGTGTGGGGATGCAAAAGTATTGCGAGTGAACGCAAAAGTATTGCGAGTGAACGCAAAAGTATTGCGAGTGAACGCAAAAGTATTGCGAGTGAACGCAAAAGTATTGCGAGTGAACGCAAAAGTATTGCGAGTGAACGCAAAAGTATTGTGAGTGAACGCAAAAGTAATGTGTGGGGATGCAAAAGTAATGTGTGGGGATGCAAAAGTATTGCGAGTGAACGCAAAAGTATTGCGAGTGAACGCAAAAGTAATGCGAGCGAACGCAAAAGTAATGTGTGGGGATGCAAAAGAAAAAAAATTCCCCCATGTCCCCTCGCGGGCTCCGTAACATTTAACTGAACTGTCACAAATGAGAAAAATACATTTTAGTGCAGCAATATATGTGTATAAAATGACAACAGATGAGGCAGAGTTAGAGCCCAGAATGAACCCAAAATGTATCCAAATCACAGACGCTTACTTTGTCTGCATGCAGGCGCTCGGTGTCTTCCTGCAGCTTGTTGGTGACGGCTGTAGAAAACACAGTTCCATCTCACTTTACACTGACGGTCCAAACAGAGGATCTGTATGTACTGCTGAGCCGACATGTCCGAGAAGCACACATAACCTTTTCTCCTCTGCCGTCCTGGGGGTTACAAACAGATCACAGATCAGCATCAGCAACTTGATTCTGCTGTGAAAGTGATGCTACAGGCTCTGAGTGTGCTGTGTCTAAAGTGTCTACAGTTGTTCGCCATCATGGCCTTATTTATAGGAAGCAACAGTGTCAACACAAACACACCAATGATCTTTACATGCAGCCGTTTTATGCCTCTGCTTTATCCACTGCAATAGATTTTCAATGAGGTTGATTATTCTTTGAAGTACTACCCTGTACTGTATTTACCTGATCTTTCTCTAAGGGAAGTTACAGCGCTATACAAAGAAATGCTAAAACCTATAAAAAAATTAGAAGTTGGGACAAGCGTAAATAATTGGCTCAAAATTGCTCATCAGCAGTTAAAATACAGAAAAATTACAATAGTCTTTTTTTCTGTTTATTAATGAATCAAAACTAAGAACTCTCACTATTTTGGTCCCAAAAACACATCAGCCAAATCAGATAAAGGTTAAGACAGTTGCTTGGATTTATACATGTATAAAATTCCTATATTTCATTCATTATCTATCTATGTATATATGTATATGTGTATATGTATATGTATGTATGTATATGTATGTATGTATATTGTATGTATATATGTGTGTATGTGTATATATATGTGTATGTGTTGGGGTTTTGTATATATATATATATATAGTATATTATTATATATAATTATATATATATATTATGTGTGGTGTGTGTGTGTTATATATTAATATATATATATATATATGTGTGTGTGTGTGTGTGTGTGTGTTATATATATATATATATTTTATATTATATATATATGTGGTGGGGTGTGTATATATGTGTGTGTATATGTATGTGTATGTACATGTATATGTATGTGTATATATGTATGTATATATGTATATGTATGTATATATTGGGGCTCTTAGTAAGAGTATTCTATCAGTTATTCTGATGATTAATCGAATAAAAAATCTGTTTTGCTGTTGCAGCTTAAGATAGTAGACATATATGAAAGAGAAAATGCAAGTTAAAATTTAATTTGTTTTTAAATAACATTTTATTACTTAAAATGCAATAAGATTCAAACATCACCTTCAGTTTTAAGCCTAAAATAGGAAAAAAACGTTTCTTTTTGTAAAGTGCAAAAACAGATGAGGAATAAAACATCTTACATCAACTTAAAAATTAAATTGCAAACTTAAAGTGAGGCATATTCGTAAACACTGACTGCCATTTACAGATATTACACTACACTTTAAGTCTCAAGTTTTAAGTACGAAAAAACTATATGTATTTTGTGAAGGGGTAGTTTACCCGTACTGATGACCCTACCTTAGTAAAAGGTAAAATAATGTTTTTAAGTGATTAATGCATTTTAACCATCAATTACTTCATTTCTTTTATGTATACATGTGAGGTTCGAAGTTGCATTAACACTAGAACTCCGGGGCCATCAATTTAAGGTTTTTTGAAGTTTGACATGCCAACCCTGGTTTATTAAAAACTCTTATCTTCCTGGCATCCTGAACTTTTTCTAAAACCTGGTTTTTTGATTCCTATGTCTCTATTTTTTAAAAAAAAAAAAAAAAAAAAAGATCTAAGTATTTTCCCTTTTTAACTACCCAAAAAGCCGCTATTTTGACAGCCCTATTATTTACATTAATTTTTTTTTTTCCGCGGCTGAGTATAACCGCGAGCGTTGCTTAGCAACCGCCACTCTAGAACGCAATCAGATTTTTGGGCTCCTACAAATGGCTTCTAGAAGGATATTTTCGCTCAAAGGAGACATTGGAAATGCTTCAAAATTACATGATCGTGACTTCGGGTCGAGGGGTTCTGACAGCTCTCAGTATTCAGTTCAAGTGACAGCGGGTCAGAGAGGGAACCTCCCCCGGCTAAAAAAAACACGGGTCATCCCATTAGCAGGAGGTTGTGGAGCATTATTTCAAGGTAGTAAAAGACTAGCCCGTGTAACGATTTTATCATTTTAGGCTATAGTTTTACAGATTTGTAAACTAATAATATATAAACTACAGCAAAAGTGCCACAATCAGCCCAGGTTCAGAGACAGGGAGACGAGCCAGGTGCCCAGTGCCCAGCTATAAACCCAGCAATCCAGCTTACTGGCAGGAGAGAAACTAAAAAACAAGGTACTGATAAGGAAAAAGAAAAAAAACAATAAGTTAGGTCATAGATATAGTAGCCCAATAACAACAACCTATTCTGCGCTTTACAGCGTTTTCATCGCAAGACGAGCGCACACCTTGGAAGGAGGAGATAGGAAAGGATGGCGCTGTGTGGACAGTGGTGGGAGAGGAAGAAAGTAGAGGGAGGCGTCAGAGCCAGAACGCATTGACAGACCGCCAGATCCAAGATGCCCAGACCGCGTTCCTCTGCATGGTGAATGACGAAATGCTCATCCGCATTCACGACTGCAGTGTGGCTGAGGTCCGTAGAGTTTTAGGAGATGATTCCTCCTCGCACAAGAGTGTGGATGAGCTGAAGGCATTTTTAGCACTAGTTTATGTCCGCGAAGTGAAAGGAGGGCGTAACATGGAGCTGTCCAGCTTTTTAAAATGTACCCGCTACTCTGTATTATTTTTCAGTACTATTTATAAATTAATAGGTTTTGATCAAATACTATTATTAATTCTTGTCAAAACCATAATTTTATAGCGTTAATGCGATGACGTCATTACCGCCCTCGCATTCAGAATGCTCGCCGTCAAATTGACGGGCTTGGGAGCTCTAGTAGAGTTAGAATTCTGGGAGTCCTAGTGTTAAATACATGCATTTTAGCATTACAAAAGAATCATAATCTTGCATATTGTGTTTACATATCATCAAAGTAAATGTGATCTTTGTGATGTCAGCAATTGGGTAAGTAAATATGTTTGAGTTTAGAAATTTGGCTACAAAGAACTGAGCTTTGTTGAGTTATTGTAAATATCAAATGTTTTTTCATGTTTTAATTAAGATTATATTATTATAATGTTGGTCCAGTGTTTGCAAAAACTTTATTGTGACTGTAAGCTTTAAACAAATACTACAGTTTTAGAAAATATAATAAATGCGAATTATAAGTATAATAAGTATTTTTGAATTGAATTTCACTCCTCCCGGATGAGCATGTAGAGACAGTGGACAGTCACTGGCGTTGACTTTGCAGCAATCCCTCATACTGAGCATGCATGTAGCGACAGTGGAGAGGAAAAACTCCCTTTTAACGGGAAGAAACCTCCAGCAGAACCAGGCTCAGTGTGAGCGGCCATCTGCCACGACCGACTGGCGGTTAGAGAGAACAGAGCAGAGACACAAAGAGAACAAAGAAGCACTGATCCAGGAGTACTTTCTATGGGAAGGAAAAGTAAATGTTAATGGATGTAGCTCCTTTAGTTGTTTCATCTAGAAAGAAAGAACAGATAAACTCTGAGCCAGTTTTCAAGTTTAGAGTCTGAAGAGAGCACATAGAGTTAGTTACAGTAAAAGCTCAGTCAGTAGCTATGTCTAGGAGAGAGAAAGGGTTAAACACTGAAAGACAGGGCCATGTGGATCATCGGTAGAGGGTGAGCATTAAGTTGTTGCCAGCAGAGGCTTGGAGGATTCAACTCTCCAGAAAGGTGTCACAGGTAGACACAGAGTCAGGCCAGGTGTAGCTTCTAGGAAGAGAAAAGAGAGAGAACAAAGTTAAAAGCTGAAATAACAGCAAGAAAGTGGTCATTATGTCCTCCAGCAGCCTAAGCCTATAGCAGCATAACTACAGAGATAGCTCAGGATAACCTAAGCCACTCTAACTATAAGCTTTATCAAAAAGGAAAGTTTTAAGCCTAGCCTTAAAAGTAGACAGTTTGTCCATCTAGAGCCCACTGATGGCCATTGTTATACTAAAAACCACAACAATCGGGATATCTCTCTCTGTCAGATTGACCATAACCATTGGAAAAGAGAAGGGGTCATACAGGTAGCAGAAATGGAGGGTGTGTTTGCACCTCAACCATAACTGAGCCGGTTTAGGCTAAACCTGATATTCCCCCTTAGTCCATCCAACAGGGAGGGAAGAAGACTAATGAATGAATCTATTTTTTAACCTGCAATATTCACTCTAAGTGTCTCATAAGGCTGAAGCACATCAACAAGTAAACAGTTTTTTTTAGCTCAAGCCGTTCATCCGTTGCTGTGCTTTTATCTTAAAATTATGTCAGACACTAGCAGTAGTGCTTTCTGTTCTTTTCTCCTTGCCAGGTAGCCACTATGATTAATGCCATTACTCTTCTTAATCAGCAAGTTTATAATGTTTGCCAAAATGTATTTCCTTGTACATGAATAACATGCCAGATGCTGTACTAACGATCAGAGATTGCAAAGGGAAAATAAACATCTCGATGTATGCAGCGGATGTTTCCTGCTGAGGTGTTGCAGCTTTAAGGACGCACTGTTGTGATATGCCAAATCCATTTTGCAGTACACGCACTGCCCTGTGTTTTCTTTTCTGTTTAGTTTAAAGTGATCCCACACTTTTGACGCTCTCAGGCTCTTTCTTGGCAGCGCGTCTTTCCCCTCATCTTCTTCATCCATAGCTGCTAATATCCTTTAGTGTCCATGCGTCAGCTCTGGTCAACAGCTCATTGCCAGAACTGAGAGAATTGTGTAACAATACCTATCCGGGCAGAACACATTGCGCTTAATAGTGAAACATAATTTAACAAAGCCTCGGGGCGGAGATAGATATATATATATATATATATATATATATATATTCGTCTTGGGAATGACATATACAAGTCCTGCACAGTGGTCAGAGGGATTTTAAGCCATTCTTCTTGCAGGATAGTGACCAGGTCACTACGTGATATTGGTGGAGGAAAACGTTTCCTGACTCGCTCCTCCAAAACACCCCAAAGTGGCTCAATAATATTTAGATCTGGTGACTGTGCAGGCCATGGGAGATGTTCAACTTCACTTTCATGTTCATCAAACCAATCTTTCACCAGTCTTGCTGTGTGTATTGGTGCATTGTCATCCTGATACACGGCACCGCCTTCAGGATACAATGTTTGAACCATTGGATGCACATGGTCCTCAAGAATGGTTCGGTAGTCCTTGGCAGTGACGCGCCCATCTAGCACAAGTATTGGGCCAAGGGAATGGCATGATATGGCAACCCAAACCATCACTGATCCACCCCCATGCTTCACTCTGGGCATGCAACAGTCTGGGTGGTACGCTTCTTTGGAGCTTCTCCACACCGTAACTCTCCCGGATGTGGGGAAAACAGTAAAGGTGGACTCATCAGAGAACAATACATGCTTCACATTGTCCACAGCCAAAGATTTGCGCTCCTTGCACCATTGAAACCGACGTTTGGCATTGGCATGAGTGACCAAAGGTTTGGCTATAGCAGCCTGGCCGTATATATTGACCCTGTGGAGCTCCCGACGGACAGTTCTGGTGGAAACAGGAGAGTTGAGGCGCACATTTAATTCTGCCGTGATTTGGGCAGCCGTGGTTTTATGTTTTTTGGATACAATCCGGGTTAGCACCCGAACATCCCTTTCAGACAGCTTCCTCTTGCGTCCACAGTTAATCCTGTTGGATGTGGTTCGTCCTTCTTGGTGGTATGCTGACATTACCCTGGATACCGTGGCTCTTGATACATCACAAAGACTTGCTGTCTTGGTCACAGATGCGCCAGCAAGACGTGCACCAAGAATTTGTCCTCTTTTGAACTCTGGTATGTCACCAAATGTTGTGTGCATTCAATATTTTGAGCAAAAACTGTGCTCTTACCCTGCTATTGAACCTTCACACTCTGCTCTTACTGGTGCTATATATATATATATATATATAATATATATATATATATATATATTTATATATATATATATATATATATATATATAGTATATATATATATATATATATATATATATACTATACATACATACATACAGACATACATACATACATACATGTATAATATATATACATACATACATACATACATACATACATGTATATATATATACATACATACATACATACATACATACATGTATATATATATACATACATACATACATACATACATGTATATATATATACATACATACATACATACATACATGTATATATATATACATACATACATACATACATACATACATACATGTATATATATATACATACATACATACATACATACATACATGTATATATATATACTACATACATACATACATACATACATGTATATATATATACATACATACATACATACATACATACATGTATATATATATATACATACATACATACATACATACATGTATATATTTTATACATACATACATACATACATACATGTATATATATATACATACATACATACATACATACATGTATATATATATACATACATACATACATACATACATACTGTATTATATATATACATACATACATACATACATACATACATGTATATATATATACATACATACATACATACATACATACATGTATATATATATACATACATACATACATACATACATACATGTATATATATATTTAAAATACATACATACATACATACATGTATATATATATACATACATACATACATACATACATGTATATATATTATACATACATACATACATACATACATGTATATATATATACATACATACATACATACATACATGTATATATATATACATACATACATACATGCATACATGTATATATATATACATACATACATACATGCATACATGTATATATATATACATACATACATACATGCATACATGTATATATATATACATACATACATACATGTATACATGTATATATATATACATACATACATACATGTATACATGTATATATATATACATACATACATACATGTATACATGTATATATATATACATACATACATACATGTATACATGTATATATATATACATACATACATACATGTATACATGTATATATATATACATACATACATACATGTATACATGTATATATATATACATACATACATACATGTATACATGTATATATAATTACATACATACATACATGTATACATGTATATATATATACATACATACATACATGTATACATGTATATATATATACATACATACATACATGTATACATGTATATATATATACATACATACATACATGTATACATGTATATATATATACATACATACATACATGTATACATGTATATATATATACATACATACATACATGTATACATGTATATATATATACATACATACATACATGTATATATGTATCTGTGTATGTATGTGTATATATGTATGTATGTATATACATATCCTGTCTTGTTCTGATACCAAAGAAAACTCAGCCATCAGTCCTCAATGACTATAGACTTGTTGCCCTGACATCCCACATCATGAAGGTCCTAGAGAGACTCCTGTTGGCCCACCTGAATAAACAAACAATAAACTATCAGGACCCTCTCATGTTTGCTTATCGCTGTGGAGTTGAAGAAGCCATCATACACCTGCTTCAACAAACCCACTGTCATCTGGACAAAGCCAGCAAAACTGTGAGGATCATTTTTTTCTTATTTCTCCAGTGCATTTAACACAATCCAACCTGAGTTGCTTTGTCAGAAACTCCAGAAGACTCAGATGGAGGCCTCAACAATATCCTGGATCAAAGACTACCTGACAAACAGACCAGATCACTCTGTACACCTCAGACTTCCAGTACAAGACAGACTCCTGTCATATGCAAAAAAACTCGGATGATTCTGCAGTCGTGGGGTGGATCAGAGATGGAAAAGAAGCTGAGTACAGGGAGCTGGTGGACCAATTTGTGGCATGGTGTGGAAACAATCCTCTCATCTTGAACGTGAATAAAACAAAGGAGATGATTGTAGATTTTAAGAGAAACAGGAATAAGTCAAACGCTATTTCCATCATGGGAGAAGAGGTGGAGGTGGTGGAGGAGTATAAATACCTCGGTGTTCACCTGGACAACAGACTGGAGTGGAGATGCAACTGTGAAGCCGTCTACAAGAAGGTACAGAGCTGATTGTACTTCTTGAGGAAGCTTAGGGACCTTAAGTGTTTATAGCAAGATGCTGCAGATCTTCTATAAGTCTGTTGTGGAGAGTGTGATCTCTTCTGCCATCATCTGCTGGGGTAGCAGCATCAGAGCCAGGGGCTTAAAGAAGCTCAACAAGCTGATAAAGAAGGCTGGTTCTGCTTTGGGGAGTCCTCTGGAACCTCTGGTGATCATTGTGCAAAGGAGGATTTTTCATAAAATGAAGAACATTATGGAGAACCCTGAGTGTCCTCTTCATCAGACTGTCCTACAACAACAGAGTGTCTTCAGTCAGAGGCTTCTTCAGATCTGCTGTAAGACAGACCTCTACAGGAGATCCTTCCTGCCCACAGCGATCAGCATCTACAACGGCTCTTTGAAGAAACCTGTATAATATGAGCTACAACAACATTTAATTTCCCTTCGGGACTAATAAAGTATTTTTGAATTGAATGTGTCGGGGAAGAAGAGCTCTAGTTAACTGTGATCACAGGGTGTATTTAACTGAAACATTGTTCAGAGGGAGTGCTGCTGCAGCCAGCCGCAGCCAGGCCTGGTATAATATGTGCTGCAACCAGAGCTGTCTCCAGATTTTTTCTGTGACTGAAGGAAGAAGTGGAGTTTGACCTTTCACCTTGCTGGGCAGTTATTTTCCTAAAGAACACAGTCGAACTGTAGCACTAGCTCCGAAAACTGGCTCAGGTCTACTACACCATGAACCTGACTACTTCCAGAAACGGCCTGCTCAAATTCGGATGGCGCTGCACTCTGTGTCATTAATCCCAGAATAACATGTTGTTCATTTTCTGGGAATTATATGATTGCAGGCAGTGGAAATAAGATCTGGGAGTTTTCAGTGACTCCTGTTCTACTCGAGCAGATTTTGTGTTACATGTCTGCTAAGGCAACCTAATTGTTTTTGGTCTAAAACTCAGTCTTTGTGTTTTCAATGAAAATTTTAATATAGATGTAACACTATGATTTTATTCGTCAAAGTGAAATCTGTCTGCTGAAGCACTATACAACCATAGGCTGTATCACTATAAGCCTATGGTTCTGAAATGGTGCAACAAGTACCGCTGGTTGTTCTAGTTGTACTTTTAAGAACTATCATTAGCAAATATTAAAAAGGTAACTACAAAGCTATATAAATAATATAGTCCATAGCCTCAGAAGATGGTTTGTTAAAGCATATTAGACTTTGTTGGTATGTGGTTTCTAAAGAAACTACTCAGAACCGTAGTCCACTGCAGAGTTTATTAAAAGCAGGCAGCATAAGATCCAACGGACCGCAGAGAGCAAGGAACAAGTTCTAGTGGTTACTTATGCTACATTCTCTTTACCTCAGAGGTTGGAACTAGGACCAGGGAATAACATAAAACCTCAGAACTCCTGTGGGGTTGTTTTTTGTTTGTTGTTGTTCAGTAGCTAGGCTAACTACTGTTAGCAAAAGAAGCTAGTGACAGTGCTGCTTTGCATTTAGTCATTTTAAACATGTTTACTGATGGAGGTTTTACAGTAATATGTGTGTGAAAGATTTAATGAGACACAAACCATCAAGTACACCGTTTGTTTACAGCCGCAAGAGAAACATTTTATAATGTGGTTGGGTTTTGGCAGCTGAGTTCTGCCTTCAGGGGGCCGTTCTGTTAAGTTTTCTTGATTTGCAGCTTGGAAATTTCAATAAATAAAAGGGAGCCATGCTTAAGCTGTGGCCGTCAAGCTAACCTCCAGTGTCAATGCAACAACTGTTTTGTCTCTGAAATACATGAAGTCAAATTGCTGTCCCACTACAGACGACATCATTGTGGTAGTATTTGGTAAATGTAGTATTTACTGAGCTGGTCTAAGCTGTTTTGATATAACAGTTTTAAGCTTGAAACTCTGTGTTGAAGTAATAAAGGAAGTAGTTCTCCAGATGCTGGTTGTGTTGAGTCTGTAGAAATTACAATGGTGACAGAGAAGATATGAACGATTCAGAAGCACTGTAAGAATAACACAGACTGGCTAATGGCCTCTAATGATGCTAGTGTTGCCTCACAACTAAAGGGCTATTTCAGAGCTTTTTTTTTGTTTTTATGAGTCTGAATTGCAAAAGATTTTCCACTAGTCCCTTCTCACCACGGTTCAATACGGCTCTACTTGCTTTTTAGGCTTTTTAACATAACGTTACTATTTTTAGTACCTGGTTGGATGCCGTTTCAACTTTGCCAAGTTGATCTGAAAACGTGATGTCAGAAGACTGTCACAGCACTAGTCACAGCATATTTTAATAACTAATATCTTTAACCATTAAATCAATGCACACTGGGCCTATTGCTTAAATGACCACTATAATTCAATTCAATTCAGTTTATTTATATAGCGCCAATTCACAACACGTTGTCTCAAGGCACTTCACAAAAGTCAAGTACATTCCAATTAATCCTAACCATTGAACAGTGCAGTTAGATTCTGTTATTTATTCAAATTGGATAAAAGTTTTTCTGTCTAAGGAAACCCCAGCAGATTGCATCCAGTCAGTGACTTGCAGCATTCACTCCTCCTGGATGAGCATGTAGAGACAGTGGACAGTCACTGGCGTTGACTTTGCAGCAATCCCTCATACTGAGCATGCATGTAGCGACAGTGGAGAGGAAAAACTCCCTTTTAACAGGAAGAAACCTCCAGCAGAACCAGGCTCAGTGTGAGCGGCCGTCTGCCACGACCGACTGGGGGTTAGAGAAAACAGAGCAGAGACACAAAGAGAACAAAGAAGCACTGATCCAGGAGTACTTTCTATGGGAAGGAAAAGGTAAATGTTACTGGATGTAGCTCCTTTAGTTGTTTCACCTATAGCAAGCTAGAATTAGATAGTGTTAACTCACGTTGACATCCTCCAGCTAGTACCGCTCCATGGGTTCCCTCTCACTCCGGTTCCTATCCAGAGTGCTTCGTCTTGCCGCCTGCAGCTTTTTCTGGCTCTCTTCTTTCTCTGAGTCTGACATCAGCCTTAGACTGAGCAGCAGGTCCTCCATTGTTGTTGTGTTTTTATCACCACAAATCACACCATGTAACTTTTTCAGGTTGTGAGGCCACCTTGTTAATCCCGTCCACATTGGGATGGTTCTCAATTCTATTGGAAAATTAACCAAATCGTGTAGAGCAGGTACTAGTGTAAAAGGGGCAATATTAAAATCTTTACTGTACTTTTAACAACAAAGAGGGAGATATTTAGTTTGTGTGTGTGTGTTTTTTTTATTATGGAATGG
Source organism: Crenichthys baileyi (assembly GCA_036173005.1). Taxonomy (NCBI): domain Eukaryota; kingdom Metazoa; phylum Chordata; class Actinopteri; order Cyprinodontiformes; family Goodeidae; genus Crenichthys; species Crenichthys baileyi. The sequence continues at coordinate 903,649 of JAHHUM010000879.1, read as the reverse complement.
CGTCTTATTCTCGTGAGCTGTATTTCTAGTTATGCTCCTAATCTTTATAAAAGGTTCTATGCTGTGTGTTTATTTCCCTGCCTTTGATGATCCTTCTCTTTGTGTTTCAGGCTAGGCGCGTGTGTGCTGACCTCATGGTGTAACAGGATTAAAGATGAGCATTAGCAGTGATGAGGTCAACTTCCTGGTCTACAGATACCTACAGGAATCAGGTAACCTCCCCCACCTCCATCAGACCTTTATTGTTTAATTCTATAACAGAATCTGTGACTTTACAAAGCATGCTGGTGGGCTTTTCCGTACGGTTTGCTTAGCACCATTACCTCCTGTTTCCATCATCTGTGAGTTTATATTCAGTGCTGATGTCTTGTGTCACTTAAAATTCAATATTTGCACAAACAGATCATCACACTAGGTGAACATGATGAACTATTGCTGTTTGTTTAGCAAACACAGTGGATGCGGGTTGGAAAAGTGCAAAGGCAAGAATAAAACTATAAACAGTACAGTTTATTAAGCGGAATGAATGTTTAGGCTTTCATTTAGGGGTTCTGGGCGAGGGATGGTGGCTGGGTCGGGGGGTGGGGGGGGGGGGGGGTTTCTGTGCCCCACGTCTTGCCCTGTGTCTCCGTGGCTGGGGGCAGATGCTCTGGTGCAGCACTGACGACAACTGTTTAGTGTTTCAGGTTTGATTGAAACCCAGATTCTAATTGTCTTAGTTTCATTTTATTGCTTCATGTCCTTCGTTTGATGATTCAACATAAAATCAGAAACGAAGCACCTGCAGCTCGAACTGAACTTCATGGATGTGTTTCAGACAATACTAAGCATCCACCAATCAACTCGCCAGAGATTAAATGGGACAATTTCCCCTTGATTAGTGATGACCAGTGATCAACAAGTTCGATTCTGAAAAGTACTTTGGACCCACGGCACATTTTTATTTTAAAGTCAATGTTTGTTGCATATATTCATTCAAATAATTTGTATAACTGTGATTAGCTCAAAAACTCCAGAAATTTCAGGACAAGACGGTTTGCAACAAAAAAATCTATCCCTGGGAACCTTCGTTTCCCTGACAACGCTGCTAAACACCTCTGTTTTTCTCCTCCTTGACAGGGTTCTCCCACTCTGCGTTTACATTTGGTATAGAGAGCCATATCAGTCAGTCTAACATCAACGGTGCTCTGGTGCCCCCTGCTGCCCTCATCAGCATTATTCAGAAGGGCCTGCAGTATGTGGAGGCAGAAGTCAGCATCAATGAGGTGGGTCCCTGTCAGCTGGCAGCAGCAGCCCTCTTACCATAACTGTTAAAGCAAGTTAAACTTTGTCAGGTGTAAGAATTAGGTCTTTGTACATGGATGACATTTGTTACTTCCTGTTTCTTTGTCGTGTGTAGTCATTTTTGATAATAAAACATTTTGCCTGCAAGTTTTTAGAAAATGCCAATTAAACCCAGATGTAAACCTATCGCTCTGCAGGACGGCACATTATTTGATGGGCGTCCCATCGAATCTCTGTCCCTCATTGATGCGGTGATGCCAGACGTGGTTCAGACGAGGCAGCAGGCTTACCGGGACAAAATGGCCCAGCAGCAGGCTGCAGCTTCAGCACCAGCATCAGCTGCAGGAGGCAGCATAACTGGGAACGCCAAGAACGGAGAGAATACTGCCAACGGGGAGGAGAACGGAGCCCATGCCTTAGCAAGTGAGTATGATTTTTCCAGTTGGGAAGGTGATGGCCAATCTCCTCTGTGACCACATGGCTGTTTCTGACATCATGCTTCTAAACCTTTGATTTGGTTATAAAAACATGACCCCTGATTAGGCCAAACAAACCTGCAGAGATCTTACAGGTGTGTGTCTGAAGTATCCAACTCTGTCCTCAGACAACCACTCAGATCTGATGGAAGTGGATGGAGATGTAGAGATCCCTCAGAATAAGGCCATGGTCCTGAGGGGTCACGAGTCCGAGGTCTTTATCTGTGCCTGGAACCCAGTGAGTGATCTGCTGGCGTCTGGGTGAGTTCCTCCTTCTAACATGACCCACCACCCCAAAAAAAGTATAGATAGGCATGGTTCTTGAAAATTTAAAGTTTGTATGTGTGTGTGTGTGTGTGTGGTTTTCTTTAGGTCTGGTGATTCGACAGCTCGTATCTGGAACCTGAGTGAAAACAGTACAACCAGCTCCACACAGCTGGTGCTGAGGCACTGCATTAGAGAAGGAGGACAGGACGTCCCCAGCAACAAAGATGTCACCTCACTGGACTGGAATGTAAGTAACCACCGACTAACCCAGCATGCAACAGCTGGCATCCATCTGAGCAGTGAAGAGGCCACTAATAATTCTGGAGAAGCTGCTCAGGTGGGAAAATCTGTCTGCAGGACAACTATTTGTGGCGCACTCCATAAATCTGGCCTTTAAGGAAAAGTGAGAAGAAGAAAGCCTTTATTAAGACAAAACTGTAAAAATGAATCTTTAATGTTTGCCGCAAGCAGAATAGGGGGCACAGCAAACAAGGTAAAAACATTAGGTCTGGTCAAAGGAGACCAAAACTGAACTTTAAATGCGAAACATGTGGTGGCAGAATCATAATATGGGGCTGGCTGCTTTTCCTCAGCAGGAACAGGGAACATGATCAGAGTTGACTGGAAAATGAATGGAACTAAATACAAGACGTTACTAGAGAAAAGCTGTCAGAGCTTCACAACTGAGCCTTGTATTACACTATTGTACAGAATACTTTGAAAATACATTGAAAAACCTCTAGTACTGTGAAAACTTCCACAAGACGCTGTAATTTATGGTGAAAGTTTGTTTCTTTTTTGGTGCGAACCCTAACACTAATTGCTTTAATGATCTTTTTGTTATTACGCAACAGGCAAACATTAGAGTTGTCAGAATCATTAATGATCTCCAATCTCCATCTTTTCTGTTGATTTCTGCTGAATGTTCGTTATAATTTTTTTGTATATATCAAATCCTGAAACCATTCAGAGATGTGACTAAACCACTGCAGCTTTGGTTGGACCTGGTGTGTTTATTTTCTATTTGAGCCTTGAATGATGGAGAAACCATAAAACTGATGAGGAAGAGATGAGCTGTTAAACAGGAAAAGGTCTGCTTCCATAGGCTGGACAGATCATGCAAACATGGACACACATGCTACACCTACACCAACACATGAACGTCATGTGTTGGTGTAGGTGTAGCACACACGAGTTGTAATGGAGCATTAGGCCAGCATATCGTGGTGACTTGCAGCATCAGCTGTACAAAGCAGGCCCTGCAGCATCAATAATATCTGTTTCTGTTTCTCTCACAGAGTGAGGGCACGCTGTTGGCTACAGGCTCATATGATGGCTTTGCCAGAATATGGACAAAAGATGGTGAGATAGCTTCCTGCACTCCATGGAAATGAAAAATGTTTACTAATGAGACATTATAAAATCAGCTAAAACCTAAGCTGTACTTTCCATTGGGATGTACCTTGATGCTGTAATAATTCACATAATCACAGGCTTTGCTTCACAGCCCAGTTAATGCTTGTGATTACTGCCATCTACTGGCAGGATTAGGTCATGTCTGATTTCTGGGTTTTTTGTGATTTTGCAGGTAATCTAGCCAGTACCTTGGGACAACACAAAGGTCCCATTTTTGCCCTGAAGTGGAATAAAAAAGGCAATTTTATCTTGAGTGCAGGAGTAGACAAGGTGAACCACATCATGATAAATAAATAAGCCTCCTTCGTGTCTGAACTCCGACATAGATCTGAGGTTAATTTCATTCCAATGTATGTTCCAACAGACTACAATCATATGGGATGCTCATACAGGAGAGGCCAAACAACAGTTTCCCTTCCATTCAGGTACAGCAGAATCTTCTCTTCTCTGTATCGCACCAAGGTCTTGAATGTCTTGTTGAACTCAGCTGCATCCTGCTGACTGTCTCCCACAGCTCCAGCTCTGGACGTGGACTGGCAGAGCAACAACACATTTGCTTCCTGTAGTACAGACATGTGCATCCATGTCTGTAAACTGGGACAGGACCGGCCCATTAAAACATTCCAGGGACACTCAGTAAGTGATGTGGAGACAAATACTCTCCCCCCTGTTATTGACTCATTTTACCAAGCATACAGGGATGAAACAGATGTCCAGTCTCTACAGATCCTCATCTTCTCTCTCCTCGCTCTCCCTGCAGAATGAAGTTAATGCAATCAAGTGGGACCCAACGGGGAACCTGTTAGCATCCTGTTCAGATGACATGACGTTGAAGGTGAAACATTTTATCCTGATTCCACATAGTTTTTTCTCCCAAGTACAGTTTTTTATTATTTCACATCAGCTGCCAAAAAGTCTAAAGTAACTTCAGATATTTTGTTGGTTTAAACAAAAAAAAAAAAAGCACGACTTTGGTAATCTTGTCAACTCAGACTTTCTGATGTTTTACTTCGGCTAGCTGCCTTTCATTCTCATTTTTAGTCCAGATGAAGGTTTTTGAGGACCCACTCACTAAGCTCTGATCTTTAAATCATAAACTTAAGGGATGGACCAACAGCTGAGCAAAGAACTAACTTTGAACTGGAATTTTATTTCAGAAACATTGTTACAAGCAATCTATTCAATTCAGTTTTATTTATATAGTGCCAATTCATAACATATGTCTCAAAGCACTTCACAAAGTCAGTTCAATCGAATCATTCAGATTTAAACTCAGGTTCATAAATTCCAATCAATCCTAACCACTGAACAGTGCAGTCAGATTCTGTTATTTATTCAAATTGGATAAAAAGTTTTTCTGTCTAAGGAAACCCAGCAGATTGCATCCAGTCAGTGACTTGCAGCATTCACTCCTCCTGGATGAACATGTAGAGACAGTGGACAGTCACTGGCGTTGACTTTGCAGCAATCCCTCATACTGAGCATGCATGTAGCGACAGTGGAGAGGAAAAACTCCCTTTTAACAGGAAGAAACCTCCAGCAGAACCAGGCTCAGTGTGAGCGGCCATCTGCCACGACCGACTGGGGGTTAGAGAGACCAGAGCAGAGACATAAAGAGAACATAGAAGCACTGATCCAGGAGAACTTTCTATGGGAAGGAACGTATCTGAGATACAATGTTACTTCAGGGAACCCAGCCTGAAGGGCAGAGCCCATTTCCCAGGGTTAGTCCCGCTCTCAGCATTTTGAAAACTGGATTTCTTTTAATTCTATTCATTTATTTCTATGTGCAGGTTTTTATACGGTGCTTTTATTTTGAAAGTAACTAAGTTTCCTTCCTAAGCACCCTTGTTCCAGCAGTGCTCCACTGTAAGCATGTTCTAATCACGGTTATTTGGGCAGTGTTGTAATCAGGATTATGTAAACTATTAATCATAGAATAAGCAATATATAGTGCCCTTTAACCTTCATATTAAAGAGAAACTAAAGTATAAAATAAATTCATAAAAAATCTAATATAAGGAGATTGATCATTGTCACAACTAATAATTTAGGTCAACTAATGTAGGTCACTGAGCTACTGCACATGTTAAGGTTTTGGATTAATGCCTTTTATTAATTTCAGTCACTTTCTGTTCTAGCTGCTTATAGATCACAGTTTGACTTGAGGTGGTTACCTAGTTTGTTTAGTTTCTCAGCGCTGCAGTAGCACATTTTGCACGTCATGTGGTTTAGCTGTGTTTTATTTGTTTTGGTAACCTCACTGCCTCACAGATGACTGAAAACGTCTTTAAAGCGTCTGCAGGCGAGTGGTTGTCAGTCAGTCGTTCTGTCAACACAACAGGGCAAGAAGAGCATTGCTTCCTCTTATGCTTCAAAATAAAAGTCTCGAACATAGAAACAGACTGTCATACTAAAAGCTCACACCTTTATTTTATTTGTGGGGCTCACAATAGCTCAGACCTTCAGTAGATTTACACTTGTTTTAATGTTTTAGGCAGAATACAGTGGTATGTATGTATTGTTGTGATGGTAGAATATTTTAAGTTGAGAAGTACTTACATTTTGCATTACTGTATAAAAATGTAATATACCTCAACACGCTAAACTAGATGATAAAGGGGTCGTTAAGCTTTAGAAACACGAGGATCTGCAAGTGCTGCTCTTTTCCCTTCCTTTAGACAGCGCTGCACTGGTGAGCTGCTTTGCCTCTTCTCCACTGAATCAACGGGGACACCCTGGGGTTTACAGGCGGGGGACAAGGGAGGAATGGTAAACTCTGAAGGTAACCTTTTTTGTGTTTTCAGATCTGGAGTATGAAGCAGGACACGTGTATCCATGATCTGCAGGCCCACAGCAAAGAAATCTACACCATTAAATGGAGTCCGACTGGACCTGGAACCAACAATCCCAGCGCTAACCTCATGCTAGCCAGGTGTGTTTGGATGTATGTGTGTATATCACCACTGCTGACTGAATGAGGAGCTTTTCCATGTTATTTCTGTGATGCGCTGCTTGGCTCCCATCTGTCTGCAGGCTGTTCATCATTATTTTCAACAGGATTTCTGTTTATTTCACTCATTTAAAACAGATTCTGCTATCTGGTTCAGAGTGAGTGCAGCGGGGTAGCCTAGCCAAACGTTTTGTTTCTGTAACTTTAAGCACTGTAGACTACATGACTGAGACTGACTGAGTCTGTCTGCTGTCTCTGTAGTGCATCGTTTGACTCCACGGTGCGTCTCTGGGATGTGGATCGAGGCATCTGTATCCACACGCTGACTAAACACCAGGAGCCGGTGTACAGCGTGGCTTTCAGCCCTGATGGGCGCCATCTGGCCAGCGGCTCTTTTGACAAATGTGTGCACATCTGGAACACACAGGTAAACCGAGAATTCTTCAGTAAATACTATAAACATGATCGGCCTCCTGTCGTTTCATGTTGTACCTCTTGTTTGCAGACGGGGGCGTTGGTGCACAGCTACAGAGGGACAGGTGGGATCTTTGAGGTGTGTTGGAACGCAGCAGGAGACAAAGTGGGAGCTAGCGCGTCAGACGGATCTGTAAGTGTGTGCAGGGCTGTTTGGCTGCATGTTTACTATTTGTTACCATAGCGATCCCACAGTCCATCTCCTGCTCCTCTCTTCCAGGTGTGTGTATTAGACCTGCGGAAATAGTGCTGCTGTTTGTTGGAAGCCATGGACCGACCATGAATGTGTACATAGCCAAAAGACTGTCCCTGCCTGCCCTGCGTACTGCTCACGCTTACGACTACGGACCCGCCCACCGACAACAGGAAGCAGGATACAGCAACAGGAAGCAAGTACCCGACACAGCAGGTCCAGACGTGGGGATAAACTGACAGATGGATGGATTGATGAACCTTAAGATGGTGGCGCCCCCTCTGTTGGTGTAGACTCTCAGAGAGAAGCAGAAGGGACGCAGCAAAAAAGACAAAAAAAGTGACAGATCCATATATTTACCAAAATATGGAAGCTGTTTGGCTTTTCGATCCCTGAACCATTCTCATTGTCATCAAAATGTAAAACAAAGAAAAAGTGTTGATCTATGTTACTAGTCAGATCTTATTGTGCGGACATATCGGCTCCTTCATCACAGGATAGGATGGCACTTAGATGTTTTTTTTTTTTTTTATTTAGATCTCTCATTTTAACGTCTTTATATTTTTATGTTTTGGGAGGGTCAAAGGGCGGGTCAGGTCTTTGATCGAGTAGTACACCCAGTCACGGGATTCCTGAGGGAGGTTTCAGTGGCTCACAAAGCTTCACGGTGCAGTTTTTCTTTGTCTAGAGATCAAAGTCTGGATTCCTCTGATGCATCCACACGGGCAAATAACAGATGATGTACCCCTTTAACTGAACCCCACCCAATATTCCTATCTGCAACCTGTAGCCGTCACCTGTCTGCTACAGGAAACCACCAGAACCAGGACCTGACTGACATCCACTCCCCTGAAGGTTTGATCCAGCCTCTGTTTTTGTGGCCGATGGCAGCGGGAGCTTCGTGTGTTCATGTTTGCCTGTTTTATACTGTTTTACATGAACGTATTGTCATTTTTACAGCTTTTTAAATTAAATGTAATAGTTTCCCTTTGCCAGTAATACCTTGTTTCCCTCCAGCACTCATTAGGTCCTATGGCTGCTGCCCCTCCAAGGGGACGCGCCCATTAACGACGACATGACCTGGTTAGAGGAGTTTCTGGTAAATGTGGGACACTGAGTTAGTGAGGCTGGTAGAATATTTAAACTTGATCGCAGGTTTGGCCCAGCGATGTGTGAAATCCACCGACCTCATTCTCTCTGCCTGACCTCTGTTTCAGTACAGAAAGGGTAAGCAGGACTGGGTTTTGGGTTCCTACTAAAGCGAACTGGAGCCACAGCAGGTGAAGCCTTACAGCAACATTTTTCTAACCGTAAGGGTTTTCCCAGTAAACCAGTTCCAGTGCAAAACTGGTGCTAGTGCTTTTGTTTGCACCAGTTCTTTGTGTTTTCACTGCCACTGATCATCTGGTTGGATCTGAGCTGGGCCAGAACTACTTTCAGGCTTATCAAGACCAATAACAAATGAAAGCTTTGCAAAAACCATGTTTAAACTTCTAGAGTTCATTTTGTTTTGCATCTAATTTAGGGGAAAAACAGTTAAAACTGCACTTCGACACTGGCAGAAAGCCCATCACGGAGTTTCAGTAGGTCAGTGTGCTGCATGGAGCTGATCCGATCAGAGATCAGCTCACAGTGATTGTTCCCATTGACAAACATGACTTGTTGTTTAAAACAGCGTCTGTTTTCTTATCTGTTTGCAGGGATTCTGAGATAGGTGTGGTTAAACTCTCCCTCTACAGTCCTCAATAAACATTTACTGGATGAGATGTTTATAGTGATGTGGCTCATGTTAGCTCTCCAGATGTGGAAAACCAAACCAGTTCTTTCGTAGAACCATTTAGGATCTGCACTAACATTTACTTCCAGTAAATGTCTGATTATTGAGTGTTTGTAGTTGCAGAAATGTCTGTCTTGTTATCCTTGCAAACAGACTGATTTCTAAAGGCTGCTTTAAGTGAGAGGTCTCTGATTGCTCGTTACTTTACAGGAAGGCATCTGTGCCCAGATCAGTGGAGCTGCAGCTCAAACAGGACATATAACACCAGCTGATGATATCTGGCCTGGACAGATATCACTATCAAATTGTATTAATAGCAAAGCTATTAAAAGCAGATTCATTATTAAAGCAACTCCTGGTATTCCAGCGCTATAGTTCAATTAATGAACGAGATCCTAAATCAAGCCGGTTAGAATCAAAGATAACTCAGTAGCTTTAAATATGGTGCCAACATCTGGGCCTTGTGGGTAAGGGAAAACATCTAATTGCAATATTTTTTGAATTATTAAATTCTTGCGATTGGCCACATCTTCCTCCGTGTCCTTTCTTGACCGTTGTGGCCCTCCACTCTGTGAGCTTTAACATCTTGGTCACCATAAACTGCATCAGGTAGGGGCACCAAGCCCAGGGAGACTCCACCTGGCTGACAATGTGAGGGTGTGAATGCACTTCAGGCATTACAGACAACCAAATATTCCATCCTGGCTATTATTTGCAATTGTGACATTCCATACATGAATATTGTGATGATTGCTGTTCCATACTTTGTGGATCTCCAGTGTCAAATGGTTGTTGGTGTCCTTGAAGGTGCCTGCAGCACCAGATAAACACAGATCTTTGCTGTGGTCCTGCTGAGATTTGGTGCTTTTGCAGCATAACTTCCTAAATTCACCATGAAACTACGCTGCTGTGAAGCAGCACTGGCTCCAGTTTAGCAGTGGAACTGGATTGATGTGAAAACACTGTTAAAGTTCTATCATCACTCCATTAGAAAGTCATCAGCTGCAGGAGTGAAACAGGTCGACTGACTTTCACCCCTTCCATCATTATATACCTGCCGTTCCTATGAAAACGGTTTTCTATGACCAGTTGCAGAGGTTTCTAATGAAACAGCGTGGCCGTAATGAGGAAGGTTTCCAGAGCGATGACACATCCTCTGCTTTGCCCGTGTTCATGCAGGTTTCAGAAAGTAAAAACTAATGAGCTCTTAGAAGCCATTAGAGGCACAGAGGAGCCAAAACACCCAGAAAGCAATCTGTTTAGCTGTTCCTCACATCATGGACGCTTGGATGAAATGAAACTCTTCTTCTGCCCTCTTACCTCCAGTCTGTTCCTCACCAACAAATCTCTGCTCATGTTTTATTCTCACACATTTTCTACGACTTAAAGTCACAGGTTGTAATTTCTTTCATTTAAAAACCCAACATGAGCTAATGATGTAATGGCTGCGTTAATTTACATGAACTAAACTCTAGATATTCAGTAGAGTTACCTCTATGCAGAGGAACTGATGTAAAGCTGAATGAAGGCACCTGTCCTTGCAGCTAATCACCACTTAATCTGTTTCCATAACAACTTGATCTGTTGGAGTTTAAAAACCCTGGGAACGTGTGTCCTATGAGTGGCAGAGAAAGTAATTTTCTCTTTAAATCTTTAAACTATTTTCATGAAAAAAACATAATTACAATGTAATATGAATGTAATTTTTCAACCAAGCAATGGATCTGGGGAACATTTTAGTCCCCTTAGTTAAACTCAGCAGTCCTGCAGATGTTGGATGGTTGGAGCTCATCTGGAGGTGGAGCTGATCTCATTGGTTGCATTCAGCTGCATCTTTTTAAGTGTTAAGTTTCCATGTTTTACATGATATAAGCTGAACACAGAAATCTACTTGAAATAGAAATGTGAATATTGAAATAAGGAAAGCCAGAAATAAACCCTGAAGAGTCTGCTGTGTGGTTTTGCAGACTTCTTGACTCCAGAATAATGGTTATGGTAAAATCAATGTTACAAATATCGACTCTCTCTACTTCTGCTAAACCTAAAGAGACAGAATCAGCTTTACTGGACCAAAACCAGCCTCCAGAAGCAACTTCCTATCAGACAGCTGCCATTACACTTATTCTTTCCCCATTAGTAACAACAAATAACTCTGTACTTCTAAACTGGAGAAGACTATTCATGGTCCTGTTTTAAGTCTTGTGTATTATTAGTTTTTCTTGACTGTATTTGAAACTTTAAACCAGCTCTCCGACGAGGAAAACGCTGGGATATGTTGGAGCTGTGTTTAGGTTCGGGTCAGGATCAGTCACCTGGACGGCCGGGGCTCCGAGAACGCGTTTTCTGTTTTTCTTTGCAGCTTGCATCTCATCCATCTGTGTCATCATTTAAGTCAGATCAGTAAAACTTCAGTGCAGAATAAAATATATTTTGATAAAAGGTTTGAGTTTTGATTTTTCTGTGTGGGGAAATGCAATGAAATGTCAGTTCCAGGTAAAAAACACCATAGAAGAAGTCAGTGACAATCGTGTTCATGTTTTATGTTATGTCAAAACACAAAAAACTGATTTTACCAACTTTATGAACCAAATAAAACTTTGTTCTTGAATGTTCCTCATGTTAGTTTTTCTCAGTTGCCGACACACAGAAGCAAATGTAGCAAAAAGTGAGGAAAGTTCAAAATCCGTATGGGATTTATTTCCATTCCGGTGAATGCTTTGGGAACGTTGCACATTCAGTTCCAAATCTAAGAACACGAAGAAAGACTGATCAACAGTTTACACATTTTCTTTACAAACTCAACCACTAAACCAAAACCTGAAGATGGAACATTTGCCTTTGCTGTGGATCACTGAACTAAAGGGACCTGGGACCTGTTTTTCTATCCCACAATGACTGGACAACATTCCACAAGTCCTCTGGATTGCTTTGCTTTTCCTCAAACAGCATACATGATGTCACCCCACATGTTTTCTATTGGATGAAGGTCCTGGGATTGGGCTGGCCACTCCACAACCTAAGTGTTGTTTGTGTGGAACCAAGATACTGCTCTTTACTTGTTTCAGCTTGATGTCTTGTTGAAACAACCATTCCAAGAGCCTCCCCTCGTTAGTATAAGGCAGCAGAGCCGATCTCTCAAAGTATTTCTACTTATTAAGACTGATCCATGATCCCTAGTATTTAATAGGCCCGACGCCACAGAGAATCAAAGTCAAAAACGTAATAATCCCAGAGGGAAATTAAATGCTGTAACCTGGAACTCCAAATGTTTCTGGAAAGTGATTTGTAAAACATCCCCATACCATGAAACCTCAGCCACCATGCTTCATAGTGTACTGTGGCTTTAATTTAGTGTCGGGGGTCGGCAGTAGGTCCATGAAATGCAGCTTTATTTCTCTTAAGGCCAGCCAGTTTGTCCCTTGGCAAACTAGAAGCTCTTTTGCTCACGTTTTCATCAATGGGACTTTGTGGAGGCTTCTTACCCGCAGCTTAGCTTCCCATAGGTATCTTCTAATTGTTACAGTGCTCACAGGTAACTGTAGACCTTATTGGACCACCTTGAAGCTGATTATTGGCTTGTTGACATTTAGTTTATTCTTCAATGCATAGGAATGGTAGAGTTCTATTTTCTTCAGGGATTTTCTGGATTTGCTTGCAATTTACAGGACTGAGCTCATTTTAGCTGAACAACAGCAATTCCTGCCCTTCTTTAGACGTTTTCTCCTCGTAGAAACTTTAAAGTACGCTGTTCGTTGGAGGAAGGTCTGGGGCGACCGATTTTAGTTTTCAGAGGAATGCACTATACCTGGCATGTACATTTGCTGAAATCACCTGTTTGACCCCTTCTTTCTCACAGAATAAATGACCTCACTGATCAAATTCTACACTGCAGTTCGCTTGAACACACCTCTTTTAATTAATGATTCAATAACATGAAATTAGCAGCATACATGTCACAACTCTCCTAGTCTTATACTCTACTACGCCTGCTGATTAATGATCTGCCATGTAGACATTTAAGTCCTACCATAAGCAGCAAATGATCTGCTTAGTGATCTTGAGCTATTATTTTGAACATAACTGTATACGATCAGCTTTTAATGAGTTCAAAATTTGAACCACACCCATTTCCAGAGGATTAAGGTGTTGAACTGTTCAGCTCTCACTGCTAACAGGTGCTGAGCACACATTCAGGTGGAAACATCAGGAGTCAAAATCGCTTTATTTAGAAACTTCAAGTGATAAAATGATCCTAAACAAGCTGACTTGGACAACAAGGGATCCAGAGAAGACCAGAAGAGAAAAAGGTGGAACAAAATGAATGAGGAAAGCTGCATAAGAGCAACAAGAAACAGACATGAAGTAAGGATGGACATTTAATTTATTCATGTGGCTGTTAGTTCATGGTGGAGAACATATAGCATATTTTACAACATGGGTCGTGAGTTGTTTCTGCTGATCAGTGATTTAATGGAGACGGGCCTTGGAAAACATGTTGGTTTTATCAAAGAGGTCCGGTCAGTTTTAGCACCACCTGCTGGATGGGCAACAGTCTGATGCAGTCAGGTCACCACGCTTGGTTCAAGGAAATGGAACATCACATTATTAGTGGGGAAGAAGCTGGAGGTTCAATGGAAGATTAAAAGACACATTTAGGTTCTGGAACCAGTCCTGGAGGAACCTTAAGACTCTATATGAGGGCTGGGATAATAGTTTCTCCTGGTTCTGTACCTGGTCTTCCAAAACCCACGGAAGAACTGGAAGGTTCACTTTCTATGGGCCTCATTATTCTACAGCTTTAACTTCAAGGCTTATTTCCACTCCAAAGTTATAGTGTTGAAAAATGATTTCTCTACGTTTTGACTTAAAACAAACACGGGTATGTGAATAAATGCTGCATTCTATTTCAAAATTGTGCTTTTGCTTTCATTTTTCCAAACAACCAAAATGTACAGATAATATAGTGGAATGCAGCGATAGGTTTCAAACAGCTAATGAGGGCAGTAATGGTTCATTATTAACGTGTACCTTGTCATGCTGCAGCCACAAACTGAAGGGTATTTTACCGTATGTGATGGACAGACAAAGCAGAGCATAACTGTGAAGTGGAAAGAAAAAGGGTATGGCAGCAATACAAACCTACCAAGACGTGGCAGGGTAATTAATCAGGGAAGCAGCCAAGAGGAATGTGTTAATTATGGAGGAGCTGCAGAGATCAACAGCTCAGGTGGGAAAATCTTGCAGGACAACTATTAGTTGTGCACTCCACAAATCTGGCCTTTCTGCAAGAGTGGGAGGAAAAGGAGTCTAATTTAAAGTTTTAAAGTGTTGGGGGACACAGCAAACATGGGAGAAGGTGTTTTGATCAGATGCAAACAAAACCGAGCTTAATTGTCTTTGTGAGATGGGAATCTAACACTGCACATCCAACTGGACACACCATCCCCAAGCCAAAACATGATAGTTACAACCTGCAATGATGTATGGAGGGCAGAGCAATCCTGGAAGAAAACCTGTTAGCTGAAAACAATGCGTTTCAGAGCGCAGCGGTGCACGCCTGTCATTAGAAATAAAACTGGCTGTGCTGAGAGGACAGAGAGAGAGAGACAAAGCTTAAACTGACTTTTATTCAAACTGTGAACATGCATGCGGCCAATATTAGCCTTGCTTTTTTATCTTTATATAACAGGGATTTCAGTATAGCCTAAGCAAATTACAGCAACATCATTATAATATAAACATTAGAAATCCCAGGCAACGATACAACCACCAGGGCAATGCAAACCCACAATGCACAATGATTACATGATCTCCATCACCATGGCTGGTCTACATGAGAACCACATTACAGCTAGATCAGACCAGTTGTTTCATCACTGCGTGTGTATTAGCACTACTTTAATCTCAATCAATTCAAATGAAAATCTTTATATTATCAATGATAGATGATGCCACACTAAAAGGATATAAAGCTGTGACTAAAATGTCTGTTGGACTTTGGAAGGTCGACATGGCCCAAAACCGACATTGAACAGAAGTTTTAGGTCAGTCCCTTTATCTGAATAAAACTCAGTCGTTATTTGCAGTCCTTGGAAAAGATCGGTTAAAAATGCACATATACTGTATTACTCAACGTTTGGCAACAAGGTCAGGAGAAATCCTGCACCAGATAATTCCAGTTTGGAAAGGTCAGGAGCCATTTATAGTTAGCATGATCTGGGGCCTCATGCACAAAGAATGCCTACACTCAACAAAGTAGCAAACGCCACTTTCCATGCTAAACATCAGATGTATCAACAATGAGGCGACCATGCTGGGAAACTGTTGATGGTCCGGAAACAATTACTGTACACAGCTGAGACACTCTGTCAACAATAATACCTCCACATGGATGCAAGTACATAAGTTTTACTTGTACATTATAGTACATGTGAAGCATAAATGCAACTAACCAACATTGCTGCGAGCAGGCCTGGTTCAAGTCATTCTGATGAACAACATGGTTGGGAACAGACTGAAAGCTGGCATGGTATAGCTGTGATGGCCAGCGGTCTTTACTTCTACAAATGCTCTGACCCCACAGCACTGACAACTTCACAAATGCAGTTCCCCTCACTTATCTTATCTTGCACTTACGGCACTCAGAGGACAGCATGTCAAGCAAAATATTTCTTTGTGCATCCAGCTCATTTAGGAATGTCTCCAACTCACATTTCTTGACGTTTCTTTTCTTCCTGCAGCCACACAATTGTTGATTGTGGAGAGAAGTAGGGTATATTAACATCTATTTACATATAAAACCAGTCATGTGCTTTCAATTTCATATTGATCAGGATATATAAAAGAAATATGCATGGATTCGTGTGTTTACTCCATGACTCAGCAGAAAATCCATGCAAGCCTTTGTACACGAGGCCCTGGGTCATCCCACTGTAGTTAGAGCAGGAACAGGGAAAATAATCATGATGCTATTTTCCCATAGGCCATGCTAAATTCATAAGTAGATTAGTGAAAGTGCAGTGCAATGAAAATAAAACATTTATCAAAAATGCTAAATTGTTGCTTAAAATGCAATCAAAAACGTGTGAAAAGTGACTACAAGATAAAAGCACTTGCTAAACTGCAGCTTTTTTGGCAAATTAAACTCTGAGTGCTCTGCTGTTCTGTTTGGGGATCAGAAAAAGGTGGAGAGATTTGCTGCTGTGAAGCTCCCAGTCACGTTGTATATGTGCGGCTCCTGATCATGGCTGTAGTAAGGCAGGTAATGGGCCACATCTGCCAGAGTCTGCAGGACATCGTAGGTTACTGCAAACAGGAAGTATGTGGGCAGCAGCCAGGTAAGGCTGAACACGCAGTCACCCACTGGCAGAGGAACTGTGAGGTGCCTGACGACCATCAGAGAGAGAGAGAGAGAGAGAGGGAGGGGTACCTGAACACACCGCAGGGAAACCTCACAGAGCTCTGTGTGAGCAAGCAAGAAATCTATTCAGCTTCAACTAAAGCTCACATGTCAGGTACTCACTGGAATCTGTCTTCTCTGGACTCCCTCAGCATGATGAAGACAAACAGTCCCACTTCAGTGTTGAGGGAAAATGAGACAACTTTGTCCAACATGACAACAAAACTCTGAAGTAGAAGGAACACAGATTATTTCCAAAAATCCACATGGTGCTCATTACTGTGTGTGTGTGTTGTGTGTGTGTGTATGTATATTTGTGTCATTTACCCTGGGATCACACACTGACACAATAAAAATGGTCCCAAATCCAAGCAGAGAAAATCCAAGTTTGGCTAAACTGAAAGACAAAAGAGAAAAAGTGACAATTAAATTACTTACTTACAGTTTAAAATCCATATAGTTTGTGTTTCACTTTTCCATCAAGCTGTCCAACATCTGTCTCCAGACGTGCAACAACAGGGGAACATTTTCCTTGAAGCACCCAGATACCCCTTTGTCACATTACAATTACAGACTTTAATGGACTTATGTGACCGCTGAGCCAAATCTGTGCAGAACCACCTTTCATCACAGTTATAGTGTCAGCTATTTTGGGATGTATATATCCCAGCTTTAAACATCACTTTGCAAAATAGCTCAAGCTTAGTCAGACTGGATTTAGCTCCATCCTGCTTCCCACCAACTCTGACCAGCTTCCATATTTCCTATCCCCAGTATCCCCACAGCATGTCACTAGAATCCTTTACAGGTCTGGTGTGTTCAGGAACAGTGGTAGTTTTTTATCTGGCCACTTACAGCATCTTTAATGTGTCTGAAAAAGTTTTGTTTTGTTTCATCAGATTAGAGAACCTCATTCCACCTGTTTACTGTGTCTGCTGCATGGTTTGTGGTAAGACCGACTTCCTCTTGCATTCCTCTACTAATGGCTTTTGCTATTGGATGTATCAGATTTTATTTAACGGTATCAGAGAAAATGGAATGAATACAAATGCTCACAGTCCTTTCCCACTTTGTGCACTACTTTGTGTTGTTCCATCACATAAAATCCAAATAAAATACACTGAAGTTTACAACATGATAAAGTTCAAGGAGTAAGAATACTTTTGTACAGCTCTGTTTAATCTCAGTTTAATCTCAGGAGAAATTACAATTTACCCTCTAAATGTAAAGCTCTCATCATGGGTTGGCTCAGAACGTTTTAGATTAGTAGTGCTGTTGGTTTGCATTTGACAAAGATGATAATACATAATTACACATCAATGTATTTTAACGCAAATATAGCAAATTACTAATGTCCAAAACTAACTAATAACTAACAATTATTTTAGTAATTATATAACCTTATCTGAAGAAGTAAAAAACTTTAGTAAATAAAACTTTATTTATAAAGCACCTTTCAAGACATAGATCACAAAGTGATCTTCACAAAGACAAGTAAACACATTAAACAGCAGTACTCCCTGACACTAAATTACAAGCAGACTTAAAGCCTGGGTGTCTTGGAAGCTGAGCACAGTGTAGTAACATGGTTTCTCTGAATGGCATCACGCTGACTTCCAGAACCAGTGGGAGGAAGCTATTTTAGTCCAGAACAAGTTCTTTACGTCCCACATAAAAGAGTTTTACTGAACTGCTTTCTTTCATCTACATCATATTGCCTAAGTTAAAAGTATCCTGTCCCAGAATGATGCAAAAAAACTAGTCCTTGAATGGTTTCCTCCAGGCTGGAGTAATTACATTTTTTATTATCAGGAAAGCAAAAAAACAAAAACAAAAATCTGGTAAATTGCTTGAGCAGAGCCAAAATGTTGAAGCAATAGTTAGAATGAAAAATTTTATCTCCAGTTAAACCCATAGTAGAGTTAAATATAAAGCCCTAAATAATGCAGCTTCATCACACATCAGACATCTGAATATTCCATATGTTTGTTTTTATTAGCAGGTACTTGTTGCCAACAGCATCAGTGTGTTGTCACTGTTCTCCCCATTCCAGCCAATCACAGCAGGATGTTTCTTCCTGTGATTTACCCGGATTTTGACCGGAGTTGATTTAACTCCACTGTTACCCCAGGCTTCATCAGGACCTGGCATTGCATTACAACCTTTTTTCTATTTTTCTACTTGCATTTTATTATATTCTGTATGTGATTTAGATCCGAATTATATTTAGATCAAATTAGATCTGTTACTGAATAAAATATGTGCAAAATGAACTGATTTGGTTTCATCCTGTTTGTTGTTATGTAAAATCCTTGGAGCTGACTTGTTGATATCTGCTGCTGAGTTGGAATGACTGTGTTTTCCTGTTTTGGAACTTACATAAAGTATAGTTTTTGGTTGATCATCCTTTTATACCCTATATTGATACGCTCACATGTCACTAATATCCAGTGGTTGCACTGATGTACAGAACACTGCTATTTGTACACTTAGGGACTGATCTTCAAAAGGTTTGCGTGTACAAAACCACACGTAAACCTGGTTGCGTCCACAAAGCTGATGTGTAAAATCAGCCGAACAGCGGTCGTAACGTTTTTAGCATGTTTTCCTTCATGAATATGCAAAACATATGATTATGACCCCAACGTGCAAATATATGGGAGGAGGATATGCAAATGTAATCTCTTACCGCTCACAATGGGATTTATCCAACCTGAAATAGATTGCGGTGCTATGTTTGCATTTAGATTTAGCAAGTTTAAAATGCAGGTACTAACTGGGACACAAAATGTCTGCTGTCACTGTGGCCAGAAGGAGGCATTGATAAAATGACAGAAGACACAGAGAAATTTGTCTGAACATGTGTCAATAGATTTGGGTGGTCAAAAATAAAAATAATAAAAATAGATGAGAATAGAGGATTCTATGTAGGATAATCTAAGCTCTGATTTGGAGCCAAACACAAACAGAAGCCATGACATTTCTCCTATCATAAAACTCCTTGAAATCCTTTGTTTCTTGCGTCTGGATCATTCCAGCGCTCCATCGCTGTCAGTGAGATCATCTGCTGCTGAAGCACAAACCTGATCATGGCGAAGTGCACATAACTAATCAAGAGCACACAGCCTGTTAATTGTAATTACACATCATGCAAAGGACCCACTGTGCTGTGATGTTGATAAATAATTAATAGGAAAGAAATAAAGACATTATAAGGCAGATTCAATCCTTCATCTGCAAACTAGATCACTAAAATCCCTTTTTTACGGCGGCCTATTCCATATGGTGAAAAAGACCTTTAACCTTGTCACTAAACAAAACACATTGCATACTTGACAGTGACATCATTGCAGAGCAGTTGGAGCTGGATTAGTTTGATTACGTTGTTTAAATGTGAACAAATGCCTGGGGAGGGTTTATATAGGAAAAAATGATTACGTGTTACCAAAAACCTAAACAATCAAACAGGTTATATATCGTTAAAATATTGGCAAAAAATAACTCTGTAAAATCAGTGGAAAATATTTTATTTTTACGTATATAAATGTTGGATTTAAATTCTTATAGGACAGTTATGTGACGCTGTTTTAAAATTAGCAAAGCTATAACATACAGATTGCCAACTCCTACAACAATCTATTTTTATGTTGCTGATATTACGTCCAGGCTTTAATATTGTGGCTGTTTATGATAAACTCCGAACTCTTCAAACATATACTCTCAAAAAAAAAGAACACGGTGAGTCTCCAAAAACAGACTTGTTTGTCTTTTACATTGTAAATACTGATTGGCCAGTTTGTTGCGAGTTACGTCAGACAACACAGTTAACAAGCTGTGGGTGTTCCTATAGTGTTGTCAGCCTAGAGGTAGCACTGACCAGCTGCCCCCGTGTGCACTACGATGGCAAAGGGCGCACTACTCTGGACACAGCTCTGCCCTCCTGCGCAATAGCCTGTAATCCAATGTTTTTATTAAAAGTGAAGCAGAGTGTAGTCATTGGCTAAGTGGGTCCGTCTAGACCACAAAAATAAAGCATCTGCTCGGAACTTCAAACTCAGCCTTCTGCATGCGCAGTTACACACTCAGAAGCACCCTGAGCAAATGAACAGAGAAGGGAAATAATCTCGTAAGGGTAGAGGCTGAGATAA
Organism: Crenichthys baileyi; assembly: GCA_036173005.1. Classification (NCBI taxonomy): domain Eukaryota; kingdom Metazoa; phylum Chordata; class Actinopteri; order Cyprinodontiformes; family Goodeidae; genus Crenichthys; species Crenichthys baileyi. The sequence continues at coordinate 883,262 of JAHHUM010000879.1, read as the reverse complement.
CAAACCTGCTGCTGTTAATAGCGATGACAAAAGTTAACTAACTGTAACAGTCCAGAAAAGCAGGAGCAGAACGGAACAGAAGGAAAAAATCAGCAACTGGATCATTTATAATGATGCAGCACAAGAACCCATGCATGTTTTAAGCAACACAGCTTTTGTTCACTTTTCCTCTAGTACCACTGGGGGCAGTAGCAGCCAGCCAGTAGCACATGCAATGTCCTCATTTAAATAGGGCGGTCTGCACCTGTTTTGTACCTGTTATCCATTGTACGAGCAATCTTTGAAAATCGCATGCAACACGCTCACTTATTGCATGTGCAATTTTTTTTGTACAAGCAATTTAACGCTCCCTATTTGGGAGCTTTGAAGATCAGGCCCTCAGTCTTTACCTCTGAGTGTTTCTGTCACCCAGTCAGAAATGTACAGGTAATCAAAAACAAAGTGGATATTTCGATTTTGCTGCAGTTAATAAAAAATACAATTATTCCAAAAATGGGTTAGTATTTTAGTTCACAAAATGGTCACTGAATCAATGAATCACTGCAACTACCTTCTGCATGACATAACAGCGGCTGTTTAACACGATAAAGAGAATTTTTACTGTTTTTTTCTGGGGTTTCTTTGTGCTCCCTTAGATTGAGCATGAACTCTCAGCTACATTTATCATTACCACAAGCCAAACCCTTCTTTTTTACTGGCCAGGGTTACCTTCTTGCTGAGCAATTGTAATCCTTGTTTGGTGAGTTTCTCTCCCAGGCTTTAGAGAGCCACTCCAGTCGGCTGCTCCACAGATAGCTGACCAGACCATCAACTGGAAGGAAGAAAACAACCTGTCAGCACAAAACCCCACAAAACATTCTTAAATCTTAGTTTTTATCAAACTCAGAGTAAAACTAACTGTTACAGAGTCAGTAAACTGCCGTATCTCCTGACAGCTGAAACCTTTGTAACCTCTGTTTAAAATCCCAAATGGACGAGGGAAGTTGAACTCACTGGTGTGTTTCATAGCAGATCCCATCACCAGGAAGGACACAGTGACGCTGATGGCGATAAACACCTGAATCAACTCGGCCACCCAGGAATAGGCCCTGTAACGTTCATTAATGATCTACAAGGGGGGTGGAGGTGATGATGATGGTGGATGTTAAAAATGACAATGAATTCCCGACAAGGAAAAAAAGGAAGTACATGTTGAATTTCTGAACTCCCAGATAGAAAAGCCACAGCTTCCTTAGTTTAAGAAGCACTGTAAAAAAAATCCACCTTTGACAAAGTAAGAATTACTTATTTTTTCATTGATGTCAGACACCAACACCAAGTCTCATAACTCTGAAATCCTGTTCTGGAGTTTAAACCTTCAGAAGTTAAAATACAAAGATCCATTTTACAGTGACTTGCAAACTATTCATACCAGTTCAAAATGTTCACACTTTGTAATATCACAGTAACACATTGCAATGTGTTTTAGTGGGATTTATTTAAAAGTCTTCAGTCTTCAGCTTTTTATTTGTAAGAAATGTTGAAATCTATGCATTGTTTAATAATTCATCACTTTGGGTTGTTCTATCACCTAAAATCCCAATAACATTTTCAGGCTATGGGTATCTTTGCAAGGCACTTTAATACTTCTATAACTGTTTAGTGTATTTCAGTGCAGTGAGCTCTACATGAGGATGCACTGCAGAGAGAATAAATAAAGATTATTGACTCATCCCCTTTCAGGCTGTATGACCTGGAACTGGGAATAAATGAGTTTGCCAGCCCCTGCAGCTCAGCACAGCATGTTTTCATTAGCACCACAGGTGGCTGTTTACAGGACAGGAGCATTGTTTTCTGGCTAATTGAATCCAAACACAGGTGGATCACATTTTTGCTACAGTTGACTTCATCATTTATTATAATCTGGCTCTGCATGAGCTGCTTAGAGCGCCCACTGGCCGCACAAAGGCTTTACAGCTTTTCATGTCATTCATTTTTGTTTGTCAGGCAGAACACAGGAAAACAAACACTACATGTGAAACGGCAAATATTTCATATAACTCCAAGAGGAAAACAAGTGTAGAGTGTAGAGTAAGAGTATAGCAAACTAATAACTTACCATTACTTTTATTAGTGTATCTAATTTGTTATGTTTAATGCTGACAAAGTTTATAATTGCAAATGAAATAACAGCACCCTTCTGTCTGTTTCAGTATTAATTTTTGGAGTGATCCAGAGTGGGTCAAGCCTGTTTAGGAAGCTAAATATTAGGGTGATGGTAAGGATACCTTACATCCCCCAAAGACTTGGAGATAATTTCTTTTGTTCAAAATTGATAAATTGTTTTATTCCTTTTTGAGAGATGCTTTTGTCATTTCCAAACAGAGCCAAAACTCTTAGGTTAAAATAAAACTAAGTCTAAATCAACCAGGGATATGGCTCAGAGTTCATTTGCTTAGCTTTCTTTTTCTCCTAGATGAAGCCACTAAAGAAGGAACAATCATTAATGTTTGACTTTCCTTTCCCATAGAAAGTACTACTGGATCAGTGCTTCTGTGTCCTTTTTATGTCTCTGCTCTGTTCTCCCAAAAACCCAGTCGGTCATGGCAGATGGCCGCTCACACTGAGCCTGTTTCTGGTTCTGCTAGAGGTTTCTTCCTGTTAAAAGGGAGTTTTTCTCTCCACTGTTGCTACATGCATGCTCAGTATGAGGGATTGATGCAATGTCAATGCCAGCGACTGTCTACTGTCTCTACATGCTCATCCGGGAGGAGGGAATCCTGCAAGTCACTGACTGGATGCAATCTGCTGAGTTTCCTTGGATAGAAAACCTCTTAACCAATCTGAATAAAAACTGAATTTGACTACCTTGTTTGGTAGTTGTGATTAATTGGAATTTATGTACCTGACTTGAAATCTGTATGATTTGATTGAATTGACTTTGTAAAGTGCCTTGAGATGACATGTGTTGTGAATTGGCGCTATATAAATTAAACGGAATTGAAATAAACTGAATTAACTATGTTGGGTTAAACTCTAAAGTTGGGGACACACTACATGATATTTGCATGCATTTTACCCAGAATTCTCAGTCGGGCAAAATCTGTTAGTGTGAGATGGGGTGAAGACTGGAGTCTGTGAGTGTGTGCAGGGAAACGGCCCCACCCAACCACAGTCGCAGTCAAACAAACATGTTTGAATTCTTTACAGACGGATCTAGATGTAGTTGGATCGTGTGAACTGATCACCAATGCAAATGTGTGTTGTTTGATAGTCAGTGACCAAATGTTTCAGGCAAAAGACTGGTTGGTCTTTAATGGACAGAATGACAATTACAGAGATTGCAAACCAATACCTGTCGATCACTTTCCCTTCCTTTAGCACCATAGATCTTGATTTAGAGGACTTGGAACTTATCCTTGGCCAGGTGATGAGGCTCTTGAGTTCTCTCATAATCCACCTGCACCATGGAAAGTTTGCTGTTGTGATGGCAAGTTAGTCCATAAAAGCTCTAATCAGGACCTGTGACATACTGGTCTTGGTTAAAGGCCCTCTGCACTTGACCACCATGTTCATATCAACGGTCAAAAGAATCACAGAGATGCTACACTCTGTTTTATTCTTTTCCTGAGATGACACCAGTCAGATATGACTCCCCCAGAAGTGACCCTCATCTTGACATTATTATAATAATCTGGGATCAGATCCTTTACCATACTGGGAACATTGTTGAGGTGTAGTGCAAGCTTAACAAGTTAGTGTGGTATGGACACATAGGGATTCGCCAGGTCCAACCACACATTGTCCAAAAAAAACTATTTCCAATGTTCTAAGTGTTCCTGTCCCTTTTTTCAAGGGAACTTAAATCTTCAGTATCTGGCAATTATCTATTATTACAATGTGTTTTGGACTGTGAAAAACAGATTTTAAAAGGCAAACATGAAAAAACACAATCTAAATCCTGTGTGTGCAGATAAGACAGTCAAAACAGGAAACAGTAAACATACTTTTATATGTTTAGTGATACTGGCTTTGGAAAGGGCATAAAATACTATATTAGCTACATGTATTCCCAAACCACTTTTGATGTATGTTTGGGATGATGGTTGTGTTAAACAGTTCTGTTCAATTATCAACCATCTGACCCAAACTGCTACCCTTAGATTACAGGTAATTGTTAATTATATTCAGAACAACTCAGGAACCACAAAGGCTGAAGCCGGTCCTGAACTGGATCTCCTGGCACATCAGTTTCAATGTCCACAGTAAGGCCAGTCTTACATCACCATTATCTGAGAGGGTTCCCAGCGAAAAAAGGAGTCAGTGTTTCAAATTCGACACCATATAGCTCAACTGGAATGTGCAGCTGCCCAAATGGACAAAACAAATGTCTTAAGTAGAAAGGTTTCATGGTCATACAAGACAGAGACTGAGCTGTGTTGCTGAACCTAGCAACACTGTACCTATTTCCAAGCAAAGTGGTGGTGGCATCATGCTAAGGATCTGTTTTCATTGGCACTTTTTCATTTAAACTGAGCCAATGAAGCACTTCAGCTGAAGAAATTGAAACAAGCTGTCAACATGTGCTTGATTTCTTCAAGTGCTTGATTTCTTCATAATCATAGGAAAACACAGTGGAGGGCAATAATTCTGTTTCTGCCCCTTCACAAATTGATTCTCTTGTTCATAGTGTTACTTCATCATTGCGTGGTGCATTAGACAATGCAGCCCCCTTGAAAAAGAAGGTAATTATTCATAGGAGACTGGCTCCCTGGTTTAATTTAATCTCGTTTTTAAAGCCAAATTTAAAAAAATTGGATAGGAAAATGAAGCTCTGCACACCTGAGGATTCCTATTTAAATCTAAAAAAAAATAGGCTACTGTTGTAAAAAAGGGGCACTTCGCCAAGCCAGACAGCTTGTTTCTCATCATTAATCGAAGAGAAAAAGAATAATCTAGGTTTCTCTTAGTACAGTTTGCTAAACTTACACAGTCATAGCTCTGTTGAGCACCCATTCCCTTAGCTCTCAGCAGTCATGACTTTAGGGGATTCTTTTAAAATAAAATTTTTCTATTAAAAAAATAAAACTATGACATACTCCCGAGATGATGACTTCATCCTCAGCAAATTATACAACATTGGAAGTAACTGTAGAACCTGATCTGTGTTTTGATCCTGTGGGAGCTTCCGAGTTATCAGAAATATTAGCTTCATCTAAACCTCAACTTGTATGTTAGACCAATCCCAGCCAAATTATTTTAGGAAGTGTTCCCCTCTGATTACCAGCCCCATTTTAGATATGAAAATCTATCTTTTAGTAAATGGATATGTACCACAGGCTTTTAAGGTAGCTGTAATTTAAAACCTTTGCTTAAGAAAACCTTCACTTGATCGAGATGACCTGAAAAATTACAGCCCTATATACAATCTTCCTTTCTTATCTAAAATTCTTGAGAAAATAATTGCTAATCAAATGTGTGAGCATTTAAAGCAATGACCTGTTTGAAGAGTTTCAGTCAGGCTTCAGAGCTCATCATAGCACTGAAACAGCTCTGCTGAAAAGCACTAATGATATTCTTATTGCCTTCAGATAAGGGCTTGTGTCTGTACTGGGTTTCTGTTAGATCTCAGTGCTGCATTTGATACAGTCCGATCAAATATTCTCTTAGAAAGGCTGGAATATGCTGTAGGGATCAGGGGAACAGCACAAACTGGTTTAAATCTTTTTTGTCTGACAGATTCCAGTTTGTTAATGTAAATGATAAATCTTTTTAAAAACTCCAGGGTTTAAATTGGGAGTCCCCACAGGGTTTCAGTACTTGGGCCAATTCTCTTTACTATATATATGTTCCCAATAGGTAAAATTATCAGGCAGCATAGGATAAATTTTCACTGTTACGCTGAGATACTCAGCTTTACTTATCCATAAATCCTGATGAGCCCAACCAGTTAGATAGACTACAAGATGTCTTGAAGAATAAAAATTGGATGACTTTAAATTTTTGCTTCTAAATTCATAAAGACAGAATTTGTCGTCTTGGACCGGAGTCTTTAAAAAAGAAATGCTTTGTCAATCACTTAAAACCTGGATGGCATTAAATTGACCCCCGGTAATAAAGTAAAAAACCTTGGGTGTAACTTTTAACCAGGACATGTTATTTAACCCCCATATTAAACAGGTTTCTAGGATTTCCTTCTTTCACCTTGGAACATTTGCCAAAATTTAGAAAATATCCTATCCAGGAGTGACGCTGAAAAATAGTCCATGCATTTTTACTTCAAGGCGGGACTATTGTAATTCTTTACTATCAGGATGTCCAAAATGCAGTTAAAACCCTTTAGCTGATTCAAATGCTGCAGCAAGAGTTCTGATAAAATGAAAAAGAGAGATCATATTTCTCCTATTTTAGCTTCCTTCATTGGCTCCCTGTTAAATCAAGATAAAATTTAAAATTTTCCTTCTCAAAATATAAAGGCCCCTAATGATCTAGCTCCATCATACACTCAGAGATCTGATTGTTCCATAGTTTCCTAACAGAGCACTTCGTTCTCAGACTGCAGGTTTTGGGGGTACCTAGAGTCTCTAAAAAAAAGAATGGGAGGCAGATCCTTTAGTTATCAGGCTCCTCTCCTGTGGAACCAGCTTCCAGTTTTAGTCCGTGAAGCAGACACCCTGTCTACTTTTAAGGCTAGGCTTAAAACTCCCCATTTTATAAAGCTTATAGTAAGAGTGGCTTAGGTTATCCTGAGCTATCTATGTAGTTATGCTGCTATAGGCTTAGGCTGCTGGAGGACACAATGACCACTTTCACCTTCTTCGCTACATTCTCACACTACTCTCCAATTTTTCATTTTTCGTTATTTCAGCTTTTAAATTTGTTTCTCTCTTTTCTCTTCCTAGAAGCTACCCTGCCTGGCACTGTGTCTACCTGTGACACCTTTCTGGAGAGGGGGAATCGTCCAAGCTTCTGCTGGCAAAACTTAATGCTCACCTCTACCGATGATCCACATGGCCCTGTCTTTTTTGGGTTTAATCCTTTTCTTCCTAGAGATGGCGATTTTACTGAGCTTTTACTTTAACTAATTATATGTGCTCTCATTCAGACTCTAACCTTGAAAACTGGCTCAGAGTTTATCTGTTCCTTCTTTCTAGGTGAAACGACTAAAAGCTACATCCACTAACATTTACTTTTCCTTCCCATAGAAAGTACTACTGGATCAGTGCTTCTGTGTTCTTTTTGTGTCTCTGCAAGTCACTGACAGAATGCAATCTGCTGGGTTTCCTTAGACAGAAAAACGCTTTATCCAATTTTAATAAATAACTAACTATGACTGCACTTTTCAATGATTAGGATTAATTGGAATGTATGTACCTGACTTTTGTAAAGTGCCTTGAGACAACATGTGTTTTGAATTAGCGCTATATAAATAAACTGAATTGAAATTGAATTGAATGATGTCAGCAGTTTCACAGCTCTACTGATGACTGGGATATTTATGAGCTCTAAAGGTGTCAGGATCAAAACCGTCAGATGAACTTGAACTACTTTTCAAGAGGTTTTCTCAATTTTTACATACAATCATGCAGGAAGGAGTTTGAAGTCTTACCTTTGTAAGTGGAATGGTTGCTATCTCTCCAGCTTTTTCAGATCTAAGGGGAGCAAACATACAAAGTAAGACTTAGTTCTACTGAAAGGTGCACATGCATGTCTCACATCAATAAATTTGTTAATCTTAACTGTCATCTATTCATGTTGTGTTGTTGTGATTATGAATATATTATTTAATATTAATACTTTAATAAATAATATTTCGGTCTGTTACGGGTTGTTCACTGAATACCAGCCCAATAAGGCGGTGGTATTAGGACAAAATTGAAAGGGGTGAGCCAAGCTCTGACATTATTGAACAGCAAAACTCTGCACACACATGGAATGAATTCACACAATTTCTTAAAATACAAGAATTTACAAACAAAAACAAGTCAACTCAAAGTCAAACATATTTCAATCAACAAACTCTTTACTATGCTAAAAAATCCCCAAAATACCAAGCAGAATGAAAGAATAAGGAAGACTAAAAGGGGCTATTACAATATAAACAAGCTGATCAAAGATGGTTGAAAACCCTGGACCAAAAAGAGTGATGCAAAAAAAATACAAAATGTTTATGTTGAGAACCAAGGATTATCTTGAAGAATCTGGAAATGAAGTTAAGTTAGTCTTGGAACCAACTTAGGCAATAATTGGTATATCTTTAAACAACCATTCACAATGCAAGATCAGATAAAATATTATTTTAATAAAATAATGTTTCAAAGAATGATCTGCTGAATAAGCCGTTTGTGGTTGGCGCTAACAAAAGAAGCTTATAGCTGGTCACCAGAATCAAACACATACTTTTAAAATATGACAAATAAAAGGGTTGAAATGCATAAGTGTGGACGGTGCGTTATGGCCAGTCTGTGTTTAGAAACCACCCTTTTAATAAAGTTTGTCTTAACTTCAGGGGTGAAAGTAGTTTTAAATTCTTGCCGGTACTTGGGGCGGAGCTAGAGGAGGGGCTGGGGAGGCACTGGGGGCATATATATATATATATATATATATATATATCATACATCAGAGATCTGATTGTTCCATACGTTCCTAACAGAGCACTTTGTTCTCAGACTGCTGGTTTACTGGTGGTTCCTAGAGTCTCTAGAAGTAGAATGGGAGGCAGATCCTTTAGTTATCAAGCTCCTCTCCTGTGGAACCAGCTCCCCGTTTTATCCGTGAGGCGGACACCCTGTCTACTTTTTTAAAGGCTAGGCTTAAAACTTTTCCCTTTTTGATAAAAATTTTTAAATTAGAGTGGCTTAGGTTTCCTGAGCTATCTTCCTTAGTTTAGCTCCGTCTTTTCTCCCTTGTTGGATGGGGTAAGGGGGTTTCAGGTTTAGCCTAAACCAGCTCAGTTACGGTTGAGGTGCAAAACACCCCCATTTCTGCTACCTGTATGACCCCCTTCTCTTTTCCAAGGTTTTGGTCAAATTGACGGAGAGATATCCCAATCGTTGTGGTTTTTAGTATAACAATGGGATCAGTGGGCTCTAGATGGACAAACTGTCTACTTTTAAGGTTAGGCTTTAATTTCCTTTTTTATAAAAATTATAGTTTGAGTGGCTTAGGTTATCCTGAGCTATCTCTGTAGTTATGCTCTTATAGGCTTAGGCTGCTGGAGGACATAAGGACCACTTTCCCCTCTTTGTACTTTCTCACACTACTCTGCAATTTTGCATTATTTGCTGTTATTTCGCTTTTTAACTTTTTTCTCTCTCTTTCTCTTCCTAGAACTACACCTGGCCTGACTCTGTGTCTACCTGAAACACCTTTTTGGAGAGGAAATGCCCCAAGCTTCTGCTGGCAACAACTTAATGCTCACCCTCTACCGATGATCCACGTGGCCCTGTCTTTCAGTGTTTAACCCTTTCTCTCTCCTAGACATAGCTACTGACTGAGCTTTTACTGTAACTAACTCTATGTGCTCTCTTCAGACTCTAAACTTGAAAAATGGCTCAGAGTTTATCTGTTCCTTCTTTCTAGGTGAAATGACTAAAGGAGCTACATCCATTAACATTTACCTTTTCCTTCCCATAGAAAGTACTCCTGGATCAGTGCTTCTTTGTTCTCTTTGTGTCTCTGCTCTTTTCTCTCTAACCCCCAGTCGGTTGCGGCAGATGGCCGCTCACACTGAGCCTGGTTCTGCTGGAGGTTTCTTCCTGTTTAAAAAGGGAGTTTTTCCTCTCCACTGTCGCTACATGCATGCTCAGTATGAGGGATTGCTGCAAAGTCAACGCCATTGACTGTCCACTGTCTCTACATGCTCATCCAGGAGGAGGGAATGCTGCAAGTCACTGACTGGATGCAATCTGCTGGGTTTCCTTAGATAGAAAAACTTTTTATCCAATTTGAATAAATAACAGAATCTGGCTGCACTGTTCAATGATTAAGATTAATTGGAATGTATGTACCTGACTTTTGTGAAGTGCCTTGAGGCGACATGTGTTGCGAATTGGCGCTATATAAATAAACTGAATTGAATTGAATATATATATATATATATATATAATGTGTTGAGCTACATCCATTAACATTTACTTTTCCTTCCCATAGAAAGTACTCCTGGATCAGTGCTTCTTTGTTCTCTTTGTGTCTCTGCTCTTTTCTCTCTAACCCCCAGTCGGTTGCGGCAGATGGCCGCTCACACTGAGCCTGGTTCTGCTGGAGGTTTCTTCCTGTTAAAAGGGAGTTTTTCCTCTCCACTGTCGCTACATGCATGCTCAGTATGAGGGATTGCTGCAAAGTCAACGCCAGTGACTGTCCACTGTCTCTACATGCTCATCCAGGAGGAGTGAATGCTGCAAGTCACTGACTTGATGCAATCTGCTGGGTTTCCTTAGATAGAAAAACTTTTTATCCAATTTGAATAAATAACTGAATCTAACTGCACTGTTCAATGATTAGGATTAATTGTAATGTATGTACCTGACTTTTGTGAAGTGCCTTGAGACAACATGTGTTGTGAATTGGCGCTATATAAATAAAACTGAATTCAATTGAATTGAATTGTGTGTGTGTGTTAATTGTTACTCTCATCTGTGGCCCCCTCGAGATCTTTCTCTCTCAGCAAAGTCCAAACTAATTAAAACGTGTCAATATTTTACTTTACAGTGGGCTGTCTGTATAAGGCAGAAATTAGAATCACTTGACAATGTAGAAATATATACCAATCAATTGTTAAAGAACTGTCATGGATGAAACAATGATAAACCATTTTCTGATGTGGTCAAGTTTCGATTTCATTTAAATGAAAAATTTGACAGTTCGTTTGTTTTATTTTGTTTTATCTTTTATTTAAAAGTCTGTAGATGGTAAGTGATATATTGTTCGTCCTGTCCTAATGCAAGCGGCGTTTTTTATGTCTGTGCACCACCTGTGTAAAATCTCCCAGTCCATTAAATCGAACGCACCGATCTCCTTGGCAACTGCTCTGTTTTGGAGGTAAGCGCGCATGCGCTCTCGTGTAGTGTATGTGAACTCTCTGGTTATAAGCAGTGTTTTCGAGCTGTACTGTGTTGTAATTCAGCAAAATAACATGAAACACAACTAGTTAATCTCCCTTTGCTTTTAACTGGGGTATTTAGCAGCGAGCAGACAGACATTAAACGTAGCGGTGCTCGTTTTAAAGGCTGGCCGTTCATAACAGCCTCGAGCTCCAAGCGGAGAGAAACAAAGCAAGAGCATTTAGGCTCCAGCATAGCAGAATAGTTCAGAAACTATTTGGAATGAGGGGAAAAAAGCTATATTTATAAACAGATTAAGTCGTGTTTTAGACTTTTAGACTTAGACTTGGTAGCGGCTCTTCTTTGTGTGCTCGTGAGTTTTTGCAGCCGTAACTGGTTCTGGATGATGGCTTCATAGCAGACAGTCGTTCTTCCCTCTTCCCGGTACTGCGTACCGGCGCTGAATCTTTTAGCGGTACGAAGTACCGGACCGTACCGGCTCACTTTCACCCTTGCTTAACTTTAAAAACAAATCAACACAGAACACATCCTTGGCTAATTGCTAGTCTGCTAGCACTTACTGTAGCTGAGTTTCTCAACACAAACAAAAACAAACGTCATTAAACGAACATTATTTAGATTATTTACCTCTGAACTAATCTACTCTGCCCAAACACTACCTCATACGTGAACCATCCTGGGGAGAACTTGTCCTGGGCGTTGAGGAAGACATCCACGTGTGAGTAAACAAAGGGTTAACTTGCAACTAACCTCCGTAGCTGTGGGAAAGGGCTTCAGCTGGCCCGGCCAAATCGTGCCAAAGGCACGTTCGGCTCCTTGAGTGGCCGCGATGCGGCGGGGTAGCTCTCGCTACCTGGACGTACATGCAGATATATTAGTGCACTGTGTGTCTCTCCTTCCAGCTCCACTGGGGACCTGTGTGGAAGAGGTCTGTTTGTTGGAACGCGGAGGTTTTTATTCAAACAGTGACGTCACGGGAAGTCCGCTGTTACTCCCTTCTTGTTCCTGTTCCTGGCTGTGCTGGAACTAGGTTGATGCGATTTATTTTGAAAGTTCCAGAAAAGTTCTTACTGGCCTTTAATGTTGTAACTCATGCCTGGGTACCAACAGTGTGTATACAGCATACATAGCATTTAATAATTCTGTTTTGGAAAGCTGACACTGACTCTGACAGACTACGTGATAAAACAGTTATCAGAAGTCCCATCTCCCATTTACGGACACAGTTTGAATGATTCAGTGGTAAAAAAAATCATTAAAAGAGAAACTAAATCAGTTAAGTGAACCAGGGCAGGATATAAATGTCTTTTCTGTATGTGAAGTGTAATTAGGTGTGTGTAACGATCACCTTGCTGATTGTGGATGTCTCCAAGAACAACTCTGTTCTGACACAGACTTAATTGAGCACATGAGGATTTTCCTTGGATCAAGCCCATATCAGAATCACAGAACGACACATCAGACCTGGGGGGTTCCTAGCCACATAAGACAAATGCCTTCTCACAGTAAACACGGCAACTTTTTTAAAACACTGCGAGGAATATGTCTCCTACACCTGGTTTTCTGTTACCACTCAACAGACGTTGTGAGACGTTCCTCGGACGTAAATTATCACAGACAGAAAGGACACAGAGAGGTGACTCCTTTAAAAGCAGCCCTTTGTAGGAGATTTTTTGTACAAATTTAAACTCCCTTTTGGTCCTAATTGAGCTGTAACCTGGAATGAACGGTTATAAAGAATAAAAACATGTCAATACATCATGTATATAAACATGATGTATACCACATAGGATTTTATTTCTGCTCTTGTAGATGTTTGCACTTTATGTTTCCTTTAAAAGGTGCTGGAGTCTGGTTTCTTCGATAAAGAATGAAACCAATTTTGTTCATGAAACTAAGCAAAACAAACCTGAAGCACAAGGCTGGTTCTTGACATGAAGCAATAAAATCTGGGTTGTAAGTTTGTTACATCGTTTCTTTGAACATTAGTTCAAACCACACAGGTTACAAAAAGCGTGTCTGAATTAGGACATGTTAGGGACAGTGCCCGCCCTGGGACCGGAAAGTCCATCTGCTGCTGGATATTGGACATTCTTACCAACAGACACAAGCGGTGAGAATCAGCAGACACATCTCCTCTAAATTAGTCTTCAGCACCGTTGCACCTCAGGACTGTGTTCTCAGTCCACTCCTCTACTCACTTTTCAAGTATGACTGTACTGCCAGGCAAATCGTAAACGTTATCCTCAAGTTTTCTGACACCATCATCTTGGGCCTCATTACAGACAACGATGAGTGCCTACAGGAATGAGGTTATATCACTGACCATGTGTCATAATGTTCTTTTGAACAGCTTTGACCCACATGCAGAAAGCAATCAGGAGACAGAGTTTGACGGTAAGGATTTTATTTAAACGGAGAATAGTGGATGCAGGGAACTGGAACCGGGACACAGACTGTAAAACAAACAAGATAGTAAGCAGGGGAGTAATCAGAAGAAAGATGCAAACAATTTGTGGGTGGAGTGATCCGCCAGAGGGGGGTGGAGAAACTAAGAGGAGGTGTACCCGTGTGATCTGGATAGTGAATACCGGTAATGCATGAATGTCCGGGGATCCAGAGCTAGTCGGTGTAGGCACTGTGGATGGAGGAGGGTGGACAGGGTTCACTGAAGCAGGTCCGAAGTATGGAAGAGTCTGGAGGCTGCCAGCGGGTTTAATCCAATGAGGTAGCAGAGGGCTTGGGTCTTGGTTCATGAAGCTTGAGAGCTCCTTTCCAGAAGTCAGCAATCCAAACAATGTTAACCTCAGAGTTCGAAGTCAGGTTCAGGCAAATTCCTGCAACGTAGCAAAATCCAAGATTACAATAAGGCAAGGCAAAGTCAAGGTAAAGATAAATGTGGCGTGAGATGTACCACAAAGGGCAACACTCTGGCAGTGAGTTGCTGGCAGCCTCCTGCCCAAATACTGATCCAGAGATGATCAGGAAGATGGAAAACACCTGTCACCACTCCTCCAGGTTCAAAACGCCATCTAGAGGCCAAACACAGTGAAACACCAAAATACACAGACAAAGCACAGATCCTAACACCATGTTGGTATTAGGAAAATAACCTCCCTCTGAACGTCAGCAAAACTAAGGAGACGATAGTGGACTTCGGGAGAGTGTGGAGGCCAGCATTCCCCCATCTATATTAATAGCGCTGAGGTGGAGCAGGTCAGCAGCTTGTTCCTCGGTGTACACATCACTGAGGACCTTTCCTGGACAGAACATGCAGACACTGTGGTCAAGAAAGCAAGATGGAGACTCTACTTCCTGAGAAGGCTGACGAAGTTGGATATGAACACCAGCATCCTTACAAACTTCCACAGGTGGACTATTGAGACTATTAATAGTGGTAGCAGACTATTTTCTGTCTGCTACCTTCTGGCAGGCGTACAGGTGCCTGCCAGCATGCACAAAAAGACTAAAAGACAGTTATTATCCACAAGCTGTCAGACTACTGAACTCTGAACAATAATACTGCGCCAAAAAACATTTGTGACACTTTATTAGCTTAATGCTCCTGCTGCACATGTGTAATTTTTTATTGTATGCCATTAGTACTTTTATTTTTATAGTAAATTGAACAGTTCTTTTTATCCCAAGCATTTCATTGCACTGTTGAATGTGTGTTAACCTGCATATGACAAGTAAACCAATACAATATATGTTAAATGTTCTACCACAAATGAATTAAGAACTGCCATTATTTTATTTAGGATCATCAAAATAATTCTTTTACATGACCGATGACCGAGTGTACATCTCAGCTTTGACCATCTAAAGGGACTGCTTCTCTCCACATCATTTCAAAATGTTCTCCATGTACCTGCCTAATCAAAATAACCTCTTGTTCCACACAGGTGGCATTGCAAGATCTCTAAAATATGAGAAGTATGTTCATAAGTGTTCTCTTTGTCAATAAATGCTAAAGTTAATCCATTTTTTTATTGCCTCTTTAATGTGAATAAGCTCCCATGATATCCCAGATCTGCTTCTGATAGGATGTTAGGCCCCTCATGATGACTCCTCCCAAGTAATGAAGTTAACTTTGTGAGTTGAGTTCAGGGAGATTCAGTAAGATGGAACCTTAGAACACATCCATAAGCATTGCTTGGCAGATTCACAATCAATCAACCTGTCAAGGTTCGGCTGTATCACACGCTTTGACACATTTGTTTAATTTTATGTAAAGTTCTTTAGGATTTTTATTTTGGATTTTCTTCATGCCTTGGGTGTGTGCTCCATGCGCCTCAGTAACATTTTAAAAGCCTCCTTTTGCTCCTTGACCAATTTGGCTCTAAATTCAAAATATGGAACCACCATAACATCCAAACGACCTTTTGCTGAACCTACAGCCTGCCAGTCAGAATGACCTTCTGGTCAAACCAACAGCTATTTGTGCCGGGGTCTGTGCCCAAGCTGACAGATGGACATAAACAAAAGTCCATTGGGTCAGTGAGTTTTAATTTCACACCACAGTTAGACGCTCCATTCTTTCTTCAGTGGGAGTTCTGGTGCTGAAAGATGACAGGTCCAGGTGGTTCTGAAACTTTGAAATGATTCTTCCTTTTTTTTCCATCCTAGAGTGTCTCCTGCAATACTGATAAACTCCTGATGTTAGATCTTTAATAAAATGTTAAATTATCTGGTAATAAACTTCTCTCTTTAGAAGTAGTTTGCAGACAGTGTAGCACCTTTGTTTTAAAATTTGGCTCAATTAACTCAGTAAAGAGTAGATGTGACTTTGATTAATAATGTAATACTAATCAGTATAATAATGTAATATTCTTTTCAATGATTCCCAGTTCCTGTATCCTGATTTTGTTTTATAATCATGAATTAAAGTGTAAATTTTAGTGTTGATCCAATAACAAATCCTTATCCTGAAAAATACAGAAATCTCACTCCTTTTATATGTGGTAGAGGTTGCTCAATGAAAAGAGGAAGAAGTCTTCCTTGAGATTGTTTTTGTTAGATTGTGACACTGATCAGTTAATAAACATTAATAATAGTTTTGTATAGCTTAGACACACAACAACAGAAAACCCCTAAAACGTGAATGAGTATCTGCTTTTGTTCCTTTTTGTGTTTTATCTGTTTAGGTTTAGCCACATATCTGTTGTAAAGCTGAGAGAAACATTTTGTTGTAAATTATTAGTTATACAATGAAGTAACAAACATTATTTTGCTTTTTCAGTAACTGCAGTCCAAAGACTTTTCCAAGAATCTCTGTGCTAATCCATCTCTTTTAGCTTTCAGAGGCCACTTTTCAGTCTTTTAGTCTTTTGCTTTAGGATGTTATGTGTGGTCTTTGTTTTTGGGTTGTTTTACTGTCATTAAGGTTGTTCCTTACTCAGGTAATTTCAATGTATTAAGGTTTGATCCTTCCTTTTCTCACTTAAATCATTCAGTTGTGGTCTATATTAAGTGGAACTGCAATGTTTTGGTCTGAACTCCTTGTTAATGTAGCTCCACAGGCTCATCTTTTACCCTGTTCTCAGGTGTGTCTGAGAGCAACTTGCTTTGATGCCATCTCTTTAAATGCTACTTTAACCCGTTTGGCTATTTTTGTAGTTTAATAACAATTATCCAGCACCGCAGAAACAAGATAAAAACAGCAAAACTGTTTATGTATTAATAGTATTCAAAACTACTTGAAAGCAGCACACAGCACTAACGTAAGCAGAAGGCAAGATGCTGCTGCTTTCAAAACAATGGCCAGGACGTCTTATCAACACACAATAAATTCATGTCTAAAATAAGGTTTGTTGTCATTTAACGTCATTTTCAACTTACCACTTTGCTGTATCTTTGTTGCCATAGACAGAAGGAACTGATCCCATAATCAGATGAAGTCATTCAGTAACCCTTTTTAAAAGAGGAAAAAGGGAAATAGGGGGGGTTTTTCCCCCCGATGTGGGTCCTTTCCATGAAAATAAAAAATTTAACCGGCACTTTGAAGAGGTTCTGATTGGGGGGACGGGTAATGAAAATTGTGTGGGTTTATACACCCCAAACCATACTTGACTTAGACTAAAAATCGCGTGGAAATAAAAAGGCGGAACGTGAAATTGATCAGCTGTAATTTATGACCTTTTTTTCTGTTTTTTGCAGCATATACTTTGAGGGAAAACAGTTGAAAAGAATGAAACCCAGATGATAGAGAAAAACTAAATGGACTGAAAAAAAACCCCAAACGGAATATAAAGAAAATCCCCCGAAACACTTGTAGGCTAAATCAATTTCCCTTGGGCACTCCTACAGACTACAAGTACACAACAAAATGTATTTAAAGGGTAAAAAAAACTTTTGGGTGCCCTCCTCTTTGTATATTGGTTTAGATTGTCATTCTAGTATTAGTCTTTATTTTTTGGTTCAGATTGATCATTTTATGTTCTTCAGTTCCCTTTGTGTTAATTTCTGTGTTTATTAGTCACCTTCTCTTGGTTTCCCTGCTCAGGATCTTCCCCAGCTGCACTGCATTCTCCTGATTAGTCATATGTGGTTCTCATGTCATTCATCCACGTTCCCAGTAGTCAAAAGCCTGTAAGTTTCTTTATCTCTTCACCAGATTATTTTGTTCTTTTTTTGTCTGGACCACATTAACAGTTTCTTGTGCTTCAGGTGCTTTGTTATCTCCTCTCAGTTATTTTCTCAGTTCTATCGTGCCAATTACTTTGTTTAAGTTTTTATCTTCACCATCAACATGATGATGTTATTTTCCTGAGTGTGCTTGAGTCAAAGTACACAACAAAACATGAGGTTACAATTTTAGCCCATAGGGTTTTATAAAAGGGGTTTAAAACCCACATTTTGGGGAACTCCCTTCCCAACTCTCCCGGGGAAAAGGGTTTTCCCACAAGGTTTTAGGATATGTTTAGGGGAATTTATGCCCCTTCTTTTTGAAATTGCATTTTAAGGGTCAACGGTAATTGTTGGACGGGAAAGTCCTCCCCTTGCAGTCCCCCCATCTATTTTATTCTATAAGGTTGGGGTCAAGATTTCATGCTGGCAGGTCCAGTTCTCCCACACCAAACTCAGCCAATCATGTCTTTCCGAACCTTGCTTTGTTCAATCCTGTGCAGTCATGCTGGAACATCAACGGGCCATCCCCAAGTTGTGTCCACAAAATTGGAAGCATGAAATTATCTAAAATGTCTTGGTATGCTGAAGCATTAAGAGTTCCCTTCAAAACATTTATAACCGGCCTTACTGCACAAGTTCCACGCAGGAATTCATTAAGTTCCTTAGAGTGATCCATTCTTTCACAAATGTTTGTAGAAGTAGTGTGGAAGTTTATGGGAATACCTGAATACAAGAATTTGAAGGGCTGAGTAAATACTTTTGGCAACATAGTATAGCTGAGCACTCATGATACTGAGGTCCGCTTTCATATTGAGTTTACATTTTATTCCAGGTCTTTATTAAAGGTCTGACCACATTTGTATTCTCCTTTAGGAGGCCTGCAACTAAGCTTGGCTCCCAGAGAGTGTAGAGAAACGTCTGAAAGTGAAGAATTGTCCTAAATAATAAATGTGCTACCAACAGAAATAGAGAACACACAGTGGGTCACTGATAAATCTATGTATCACTGCTTCCATTTCAATTCTAATCGTATCCATTTGTCTGTTAGTGCAGTAAACACTGTAGGCTTCAGGTGAAGAACCGAGTCCTTCTCTGTAAAAGCACATGGGCGGAAGTGTGTGACGACTTTTAGAGGTTGTGATCAAAGCATGCAAATAGCCTGGTGACATTAGGAATTGAAACTAAAGATCGGGAGGTAAAAAAAGTAATGTTTTTTTTTTTTAAAGGGGCCCTAAGACAATTTAGCACAGTTCTGAAAAAATCCAAGTAATCCACACATTTAAAGAAATTAAAGCAATTTAGTCTACAAGTCAACTAATGGGTAAAAAAAATTATAATATTGATGTGACAATGCATAGACAGATCAGCTGCCCTATCCAAGGTCTCATCCTACAGGGAGGAGGCCCGGGGAAGATTCCACCTCATGCTAGTACTGTTTAACTGGCAGCTGCTTAACTTTATGCTTACCTCTTCCATTGAAGCACCAGACAGAGAGGCGATTTATCACAGAACGGGTGTCCACTGCTCTAGAGTCCAGTGGCTGTATGTTTTACAGCGCTGCATCTGACACTTTGTATTGCTTGGTGATATAAGGTGAGGATGCAGCTTCTGCCTTGGGAACAAATGTATATCTTTATTAAATATTCAACAGTAAGAGCCCAATGAGTCAGCTTTATTATCCACCGTTTAGAATGCTTGAAGGAGAGAATGGTGATCCCTTGCCCTCCCTGTTTAAATCTTCTCACCAACACGAACAAACAGTGCTGAAAATGATGTGACAGAAAGACAGCATGCAGTCCCACACAACCACAGAGGTCTGAGGCAACACATCTATAAGGCCAAGGAGACAAAACACGACAGGCTGTTTCAGGAGGTCTCACTTTACTGATTTCTTCAATGAATTTTAACACAACGGTAACATGTAAATAACTGTATCTTTGTTACTTTGGAACAAATACAGTTCAACTCAGTTTAACTCCTCAGAATTAATAAATGGAGGTTTCAGACTTGGTAGTTCTGTGGACAGATAGGAGGTACTGAAGAGAAGACAATCTTTGTTTTCTCTTTGTTTTGCGAATGCCCAGTCTTTTATGCTGACCTCTTCATCCCTGTAATAATTGGAGAAGATCCTACTAATATATCCATCAACACATTAACAAAAAATAAACCGAACATAATGTTGTAGCAATTTTATGTGAAATACCAACACAAAGTGGTATACAATTGTGAAGTGGAATGAAAATTCTACATGATTTGTAACATTTTTTACAAATAAAAACTGAAAAGTGCGTTATGCAAAAGTATTCAGCCGTTACTCTGAGTGCAACCAACTGTCTTCAGAAGGTACCTGATGATTGCTAATGACTAAATAGAGTTCACCTGTGTATAATCTAATACAGCTGCTCTGTGACGGCCTCAGAGATTGGTTTTTAAAAGAAATGGGGAGCAAAAACATCATGAATCTAAGGAAAAACCCAACGGTAGGATAAGGTTGTGGAGAAGTTTAAAGCGGGTTAGGCTATAAAAAGTTACCTAAGCTTTTAAAGTTCACGGAGCACGTTAATCCATCATCTGGAAATGGAAAGAGTATTGAAACTTAAAAATACCAAAGACAAGGCTGTCCACCTAAACTTACAGGGGGAACATGGAAGCACTGATCCTAGATGCAGCCAAGGTCATGGGGACACTGGAGAACTGCAAGTCCACAGCTCAGGTGGAGGAAACTGCCACAAAACTATTAGTTGTCAGACGGGATCAAAATTTAACTTTTTGGCCAAAAAAGTAAAACCTATGTGTGGCGGAAGCTAACACTGCACATCACTTGAAACCCCACCCCACTTTTTTAAAAAAATATGGTGGTGGCGCATATGCTTGGGGGGCTTCTCTTCAGCAGGACGGGGAAGGTGGCAGTTTCTAGGGGAAGATGGAGGGACCCAAAAATACAGGAAATTTTGGAAAAAACCCCGGTTGGATTGGAGATACTTAAGATGGGACGGGGGTTTCCCTTTTTCAGCAGGACAACGACCCTAAACATAAAGCTATGGCTACAGTGGAATGGTTTAATACAAAACATTCATGTGTTAGAATGGCCCGGTCAAAGTCCACACCTAAACCCAATCGAGAATATGTGACAAGATCTAAAAAACTGCTGTTCACAAATGCTCTTCCTCTTATCTGACTGAGCTTAAGCTATTTTGCAAAGAAGAATGGGCAAAATTTTCAGTTACTAGATCTGCAAAGCAGGTAGAGAGAGACATACGTAAAAGACTTGCAGCTGTAATTGCAGCAAAAGTTGGCTCCAAAAGGTGGGAGCAAAAGTATTGGTTTGGGGTACTGAATGCTTTTGCACAATATCCTTTTCAGTTTTTTATTTGTAAAAAAAAAAGAAATCATGTATAATTTTTGTTCCAATGCACAATTGTATACCACTTTGAGTTGGTCTTTCACATCAAATTCCAGTAAAATATATTTCTCTTTGTGGTTGTAATGTGACAATATGTGGAAAAGAGGGTATGAATAGCCTTACATGTCACTGTGCATTGAACAGAAGCTAAAATAATGCTATGGATTATTTTACAAACAGCAAGTTCAGGTCACCAGAAGAAAGCCATATCTGTTCCAAAGAACACAGAGACAAAACACAAATCCTCTGGAACAAAGTTATTGGATGTGATAAAAACAAAATTTAACTTTAGGCTAAAACCATAAATACTACCTTTGCAGAAAACTCAACAAGACTTGTAAAACCAAAGCACACAATCATTCTGTTAACCAAGGAGGTGGATCCTTGATTTTTGGGGATGTGTGAGCCACAAAGACTCAGAAAAGTAAAGGTGTCTTTGACTAAAGCAGGAAGAAAAGAAAGTTCTGCAGCTGTAGCCTCAGTCTCCTGACCTCAAAATCAATGAGCCACTTTGGAGAGATCTCACACAAGCAGCTCCCGCAACACAATCCGACAATACACAGGAACCAGACGTGTTCTGCCAAGAAGCTTTACTACCTAAGAAAATATTATATGATATTACAAGGCTTCACCAACCACTGACCATGAGGAAACAGTTTTTGGATAAAAATAATGGAGCAGGAGATGAATAGAGGGATTGGGGACTGACCAGCTTTAATGTGGATGCTGTTCTGGCCTGACAAAGAAAGACCTGAGCCAAAACCAAAGTTCCCGATTTACCTGTGTGCCAATATTCCTACCTTTCATAGTTGGATATGGATCATGACCAAAAGACCAAGAACTCAGGTACGAGTGGCTGAAATGAGCTTCCTCACTATGGTGAGCAGACTCAGCCTTAGAGGCCCGAGATGGGGTATGATACTCATCCAGGGAGAGCTCAGAGGAAAGCTGTTGCTCCTCATCAAAGGCACCTCCCTCTGGAGGTTTCTGTACACATCCACATGGGAGGAGACATCTCCCTCCAGCATGTTCTGGGTCTGCTCCCAGAACAAGCAGATAACTGAGCGACCTGGTCTGGAATAAGACAACGACAATAGATGATTTGTGGTGTTGGACAAGTCAACATATTTTAATTGGACATTACCTGGAATAAGAAAACATGTGTCTATGTGGCACAAATTTGGACTTGATTTCATTTTGTTGACCATGCTCAATGCTTCACTGCAACTTGTTTTTTATTCAGTGACAATAATTAATAAGACATTACATAACTCACCTCTAGATCAGTTAAATTAACCATCTCTATAAAACAGTCTAAAGATCAACTGTCCATTCACCCTTTAAGTCTCTTTGCCGAGTTAAAAGCTGTTTTTAGAGTTAAGACCTAATTACTTTGTTGGTGCTCTGCTCTCCACATCACTGCAACGTGGCCTCTCTTAAATCTGAAGCTCATTTCCTCCAACTCACCATTCCTCCTTCTGAACTGGTAGAACATTTGGCTTGCAATCCTCAAACAAAAAGGCAATGCCCTCAAATAGTGCAGTTGAAGGTTGCAGCTTATTATGATGCATTAGTTTTAGTTGAGCAGACCCAGTACACTGCCAGCTGTACATTTGTCCTCATTTAGGCTATTCAGAAAGTGGTTCCTTAAGATTACAATTGATTAACACAATGCTTTGAGAATTAATTGGTTATGCTAGAATAACAAGATCAGGAATTAATGAAGTTTGATATCAAATAATTAGCATTTCATACTGGTCTGATCTCCTGTAAATGGCTACTTACTCAGTACACTGTATAAAACCAGGCTAATTAACTGTTGCAGTATTAGTAACACATTATCAGTGTGCACTATTACTGCTGCATTAGGAAACATTTGATATGAAACGTAATGGATGCCTTGTCAGAATAATGCCATGCAGATTGCATCCCTGTCCAGTTGTTTTCTCTGCTTCATTCTTCCCTTCCTGTCTTATTGGTACAGCAGATGTTAGGCAGCTTTCAAACTCAGAGCTGTTACACAGTTCGCTGAACTGGGAGGATGAGGGAAATAAAACTACTTAAGGGTCAAGTAAAAGCAAACAGGCCACACAGTGGGCAATATTTGTGATGTTTTAAATCACCAAAGCCAACAAGCCTGAAAGCTGTGAAGCCCAAACCTTCCAGCCTCCAAGTCACAAAATAACACAGGCAGAGACTCCTGTTTGTCCAATATTACAAACAGTGCTAATAAGTTACACAGAGAGAGCATAATGACAACACGAAACAGCCTCAACAACAAATATTCTTATTGTACTCATTTATCTGTTTAGCGATTCATGAGAGTCATATGCTAAAGGGATATGAATACATTTTAATGAATGTATCTCCACTCTTTATATCTACTGAAATAAACAAGAATTACTGCTCTGACAGTGGAGGAATTTTGGCCCACTTCCCTTCACAAGATTTTTTTCACTTCACTGAGGTTTGCATGTAATTGTTTCTGCACAGCAGTCCAATTATTTTTTTCCCAAAGAATTTCACTCAAGTTGAGGTGTGGACTTTAATTGGGCCATTCCAACACCTTGATGACCTAGTTTGGGTCAAACTACAGCTATCAGATGACCCCACATTTGACTCTTAGGTTGTAAAACCAAGCCCAAATCATTGGCCCTCATCACTGCCATGCTTAACAGTAGGTATGAGCTGTTTCTGCTGATGCTGTGCTTGGCTTACCCGAGACATGGAACTGTGCCTAAAGCTAAACATTAAGTTGGATATTTCATTCTTTTAGTTTGTTTTCGAGGTGAAATCATGCTCATTCTACTTTGATCTTTTTAACTAGAATAAAAAAAATCTTTGATGACAAAGTGAAAATAATATTTTATAAACTAACTGAACATGGTAAAATGACTTATTGAATAAAAATGTACCCTATTTTAAGTGAATGAAAAGAGGTACAGCTAGATAGTGCCAGCAGTCTCGCTGTCATGATCCTGAGGAGTTTGGGTTTAGATTTTCTGTTGTGTGTGTACTTTATAATTTCTTTGCTGTTTATTATGTTCTTTAGTTTTTGCCATTTTCAGTGTTCATTATCATTTGTTAGATGTTGCCTTATCAGTTCATTCCTTTGTGCTTAGAGTATCTGCTTTGGCAGATGGCAGCACTTTAGAAACTGTTCATAAACAGACACACCCCCTCCAACTCACTGTCTCTGGCAACCATCATGAGCTGATTTCTTTTTTGTTTTTCCCAGTAAGGAGGCTCACATCGTACTAGGAAACCCTTGGCTCAGAACGCATAACCGTCATTTAAACTGAGCTGAATCTCGCATAATCTCGTGCTCTGCCACGTTTCCTGTCTTCGTTCTGCTGTTCCTGCTAGCCGAATAGGCCAGGAGATCCCTGAACCATCTCCTGACCTCTCCCTTACCATGACCTGCAGAAGGTTTTTAGTAAAGATCTGGCCCTTTCTCTCCCTCCTCATCATCCCAACGATTGTGGAATTGATCTCATCCCTGGTGCTTCATTATGTTTGTATACCATCATGGAACAATATATAAATGACTCGCTCAAAGTATATATAAATGACTCGCTCATCCGACCATCTTCCTCCCTTGTCGGTGCTGGGTTTTTCTTTGTCGAAAAGAAAGACAAAACCATCTGACCCTGCATCGACTACAGAGGACTCAACCAGATCACCATTAAAAACAAATATCTACTTTCCCTGTTAGAGTCTGCCTTTGAATCAGTTCATGGAGCCACCATCTTTACCAAATTAGACTTACGGAAGGCTTCTCATTTAGTCCGCATCCGGGAGGGGGACTAATGGAAGACAGCTTTTAAAACACCTGTAGGTCACTTTGAGTATCTAGTTATGCCGTTTGGAATGATCAACGCTCCAGCCATGTTTCAAGCCTTGGTTAATGACGTTCTGAGGGACTTCATTAACACCTTCGATTTTGTTTATTTAGAGAACTGTCTCTATGTCAAGGCCGAAAAATGTGATTTCCATGTCAACTCCATAATCTTTCTTAAGTTTATCTATAAGGGTGGACAGGTGAAGGCAGATCCCAGTAAGGTTCACGCAGTTGTGGAATGGCCCACTCCTACCACTAGAAAACAACTTCAAAGTTTTTTGGGTTTCGCCAATTTTTATTGGAGGTTCATCTGGGATTTCAGCCTGACAGCCTCACCTCTCAGAGCCCTCACCCCCACCAAGAGGACCTTCAGATGGACTCCAGAAGCTGACAGAGCATTCAAGATTTTGAACGAGAATTTGTTCAGCCCCCTTCCTCATTCATCCAGATCCTAAGGTCCAGTTCGTCCTGGAGGTGGATGCCTCTAACACGGGAGTTGGAGCAGTCCTGTCCCAGAGGTCTTCCACAGACGGTAAGATCAACCCCTGTGCATTTTTCTCAAAACGTTTTACCCGTCATCTGGACCGACCACAAAAACCTGTCTTATCGCCAATCAGCTAAGCGTCTCAATTCCCGTCAGTATTGCTGGAGTTTTCTCTCGCTTTAACTAGACTATCACTTATCGTCCAGGTTCCAAGAAAATCAAGCCCGATTCCCTCTCCCACCTGTTGTCTCTGGATGAAGAGACCCTCAAGCCAGAAACCATCATCCCTCAGTCTTGTATCGTTGGAACCCTCTCTTGGAGTATTGAGGATCGCATTCGCAGAGCCCAGGACCAGGAACCGGATCCAGGAGGGGGACCCACAGGCCGTCTATATGTCCCATCCACCGTAAGATCTCAAGTTATCTACTGGGCTCATTCCTCCATCTTCTCTGGAATCCCCAGCTCTAGTTGCACCATCGCATTCATCTGTCGTTACTTCTGGTGGCCTACCCTAAACAGGGATGTAGTTGACTATATCAATGCCTGTGCCATCTGTGCCTGCAATAAGATCTCCCACAGACCACCAGCTGGTCTTCTCCAACCTCTCTCCATCCCTAGTCGTCCATGGCCTCACATTGCACTGCATTTTGTCACAGGTTTGCCTGTTATCCTCTCCATCATTGACCGTTTTTCCAAAGTCTGACATTTAGTTGCTTTAACTAAATTACCATCAGCTGCTGTTACTGCCAAACTTAGGCAAGCTTCAGTAAATCAGATAGAAGAGATTATATATACAACTACTGATTATATTAACCATGATTTCTGTTAGAAAAGTAATTAAAGGACACAATATATAAAGGGGCATGAATACTTAGGTATCGTACTGTAGCACCTGTGTTTTTTGCAATTCCTTTTTGCACTCTGACCTTGTGATGAACTTGAATGTCCACTTTTGGAAGGATTGGGAGCTGTCTTAAATTTTTCCCACTGGTGAATAATCTTTTTCACTGTAAAATAATGTACTTTAAAAAGTTTGGAAATGGTCCTCTAACCCTGTCTTGATTCAGCAATAGTTGCTTCTCGATGGTCATTACTGATGTCTTTCCTCAGCTTTATGTTTTTTTAGAGGTGATCACAATGATGATGACCAATCAAATTTTTTAAGTAGCAGCTCCAGACTGACACTTACTAGTTAAATATCATGGAGGCATGTACTTGGTTTCTTGAAATTGCATTATGACTGGGAATCAGGCATCAGTGACAACTTACCTAAAACATGATTGTGGTTTTGACATATTCTAAGGTTTAGACTTTATGGTTTTAGGAATTGCATTAATTATTCAGTCATACTTTTTATGGTACATTTCCTATCATGTCATTTTGACAACGCCTGCCTATTTCTAGCTATATGTGACATCACCTTTGGGAGATGTAGATGAATGTTCCTATTTCATATTTTCTGGTTAGTCTGGTGTTTTTTATTAACAACCCTCTTCACCTCTGCTGTTCTATATGCAGGATTATTTCAGAAAGATTTATTTTCTCATTAGTAACTACGTTAATTTTTCATTTTTCCTTTTCTTCTTACTGATGTCTGTTAAATGTACAAAGTACAGGAACGTGTGCTAAGACAAGCCATGGAAGGAAAAAACCAAGACAAAAGGTTAATATTCTGTAATCATTAGCAGAAAGAAAATACTTTGCTGTAAAAAACAATTAGCTGGTCAAATTTAGACTATTTTATAAGTATCAGACCTACTCAAAAAGGTAAGAATAAAAGTAATCAAATCAGAGTTAATTCCAATAAACAGTGACATAGAGCTCAACTCTGGTACACCATCAGGACTGAATGGGTTACATTTCACTGTGTACAGAGTTATATTACACCCACTCACTCTAATGTAACACATTAATAAAGCCCACTGCATCATGCTGGAAAAAAAATTTCATTGAGCCTTAAAATTTGTCAGCATTTGTGTAGTCAAAATTCTTTGAAGACTGTTGTACTCTTAAAGAAGAGAGATGTGTGCTCTAAGGGCGTTTGGTGGCTTGATACTTTAGTGTGAAAACACAAATAAAACCACCTCTTGTACATAGGTACAACTACAGAACAGAGTAGATATCAAAGTGATGACCCTGACTTGATGTGCATGACGAATTATTGACAGCTGGAATTATTGGTATAGTTGCATATCATCTGCATGCCAGTGATACAGTAGGCCATACAAACATAACTTGACCAATAGAAGTGGTGTTAATTGCAAAGCACTGAGCCCACAGGTGTCTGAGGTTTGTTGCCAGAGCACCATAAGCTTGGCCAAGAAACACAAATGGTTCTCTAAATGCAAACAATGTTGTTTACGCTTAAAATGTTACATGGGATACCTTGTACTAGCACAGAATGCAATTAGACAGAAAGTTCAGCTTTCAAAATATAAAAAAATTATCTACCAAGTCTTGCCAAAGTAGACTTTGTCGCTTAAGATTCTGAGATACCATGAAAGCTCTGCAGTCGTCATTACGTATTACATTACGTAT
The DNA here is from genome assembly GCA_036173005.1 of Crenichthys baileyi. Taxonomy (NCBI): domain Eukaryota; kingdom Metazoa; phylum Chordata; class Actinopteri; order Cyprinodontiformes; family Goodeidae; genus Crenichthys; species Crenichthys baileyi. The sequence goes on along the minus strand of JAHHUM010000879.1, from coordinate 855,324 downwards.
GTCATTAAGTTAATGTGTTAATGTGTGGCCGCTAATTGGCAACAAAGAAACAGGAAAGAGTGAGCACTCTTGCTTTCCCCAAAAATCCTGTATGTAAAAAAGTAGGTAAGCTTTATGAAGTAAACAGGTAAAGATAACACATTTTTCTTGACATGATCTCTCAGTTTGAAACCCTTTATACCACATGATTATGAAACAATTGGTTACCAGGCTTCAGAGGAGTAGCCTAAAGCTCAAGGATCAGGGCATAAAATAGTTAATGCAACGACAGTGACCGATAGCTGTAGCAGTGAGTCAACAGCCAGAGCACTAAGGTGACCGCTAATGTAGTGTATGTGCATAAGTTTAGCAGGTAAGAAAGTGCATTCTCTTTTTGTGTGCCCTTTGTCAACACAAAGTGTCTGCTGATGTCAACAGATCATGTCATTAAGTAAGTCAAAAAGCACTCAAAGGTCTCAAAGGTTCCTCCTGTATAGTTTCTCACAATAATTACCTGCAGCAGCGACTCACTTTTCTCAATGATAGTCCAAATGAAGGAGAGAGTGTCTTACTGCAGCTGAGTCTGATCAGTATTTTAGCTTTCCTGTACAGTATGGATGTGTATAGACTGCAGGTGGAAATGACTTCTCATTGCAAAATCACTAAAATGGCTGTGAGAAAACAAACTGTAGACGGACTTAAAGAATTTGAGTGACATGACTGACAGTGTGCGGTAAATAAAGTCCGAACAGTTACACTACTGTTGGGCAGTTAATCCTACAGTAGTAAAACATTATTTTGGCCTCATAGCATAGTTGACTAAGTCATATGACTTAGGCAACTATGCTATGAGGCTAACGATAAGCTAGTTAAGTGTAGAACAATAATACGCTATCACTGCATATCTGACTAATATCATTATCGTGGTGTAACAGTTGTTGGGAGAGCTGAAACGTGCCTGTGTGCATTAAACTTACAATGTTGGTCAGAACCAAAGCAGAAATTATGACCTGTGTCTGAATAATAAAAGAATTTCAGTTTTTTAAGTACAGTTTTTGTAACAAGACGTTACTCACCACAGTAGTGAATTAAAGGCAGACTAGGCTCAGTACAGATTGGCTGTAATTCTGGATGCTTTGTGCTCACTTTTTCTTTTACAATTTTTTGCCTATTACTTGAATTTGGACAATGAATTTAACATGAGCAACAAGCCTGGAATCAATTGAAAAAAAATATTTACAACAGATGCTTTGACTTATGAAAAACTACAAATACTCTTCTATGTCAATGATTACACCCACATACCATTAATGATTGAATTCTTGTTCATTTCTGTTGCTTGTTCCTTCAGTTCCACCTCTTATTCAAATATTTCTTTTGACATTCCAAAGAGTCTTTCCTTTATACCTGTAATAATTAACACCCACTAGACATACAGACTTTGCACCATCTATTCTAATTTGATTATGCTCACCTTGACATCTTCATTCCTGACCTTCTCTGATGTCAAAAGCACTTTAATCAAGTTTGCTCTGCTAAATGTTAGGTCCCTCTATGGCAAGTCTTATGTTAATGATTTGATTTTTCCTCATAATTTAGACCCCCTTTATCTGATACCTGGGGTGAAAGAAAATGTTGTCCATCTTCCAGTGTGTGCTGAAATTCTAAAAAAAGACATTTTCCCTTCCCCAGGCTGAGTGGCAGACGTGCTCACTTTTACTGTGGATTATAAAAAGCACCTCAAACACTCTCTTGGCTGTAGGTTTGAAGCTTTAAGGCAGCACAGACATTTTCTGTCTTCCAAATTGAGAAATGAAAATAAAGTATATAGGTTTGAAAGCATTTCCATGTAAACTGTTTTTCAATTCTGTAGGAGTATGTATGTTTTTGGTGAATCTTTCAGTTTGTACAACTGGTGAAAAGCCCAGCTTAATGCAGCAGAATGAGAAGCTACACTATATTGTATTGGTCCCCTAGCCTTTACACACAAATGAACTTTAATGACATTCTATTCTTAAGACAACGGCTTTAATGTGGTGTTGACCCACCCATTGCAGGTAAAGCTTCAACTCTTCTGGAAATGCATTCCCCAAGGTTTGGGTCTGTGCATGGAATATCTGATCATTCCTGTAAGAGAACCCATGTGAGCTCAGACATTGATGTTGGACAAGAGGGCAGCCTCTGCTCTGTCATTTCAAAGGTGCTCTCACAGCTCAAGGTCAGGACTCCAGTGCAAACCAGGCAAGTTGCTCTACACCAAACTCACTTATCCATGTCTTTATGGACCTTGCTTTGTACAATGGAACATAGTTATGTTGGGACTGAAAGGGGCCATCTTCAAACCGCTCCTACCATCAAGAAATATCTGAAATATTCCAAAATGTCTTTCTGTGCTGCACCACCAAGAGTTCCTTTTATTAGAAGAAAGGTGCCGAGCACAACCCCTAAATAGACAAAAACCTCAGTCCTCCTTCCACCAAACTTTACATTTAGAAAAATCCAAGGTGAAAAAACAGTTTTCTTGGCAACTACCAAACTCAGACTCGTCCATTGGATTACCAGACTGAAAATTTTTCACCCTAGAGAACTGTGCTCTAAAGTCCCGTGACTGTGTAAATTCACCCCTCTAGAACGAGTGTTTGCATATCACTTAGTTATGTAAGGTTTGGATCTAGCTGCTTAGCCATAGAAACTCATTCCATGAACTTCTCTATACACTGTTCTTGAGCTCATCTAAAAACCACACGAAATTTGAAGGCCAGTAGCTTTTGGCTCTGCAGACAGTTGGTGACATCTAAAGACTGTGCATATCAACGTGCTTATATGGTAAACTTACTGTTTACTATGGAATGTTTAGTACCAAAGAAATATCATGCTAAACATTTTCCCTTTAAAAACCCAAAAATGGTCCAAATGTATTAGAAAGCCCTAAATTAATATAATAATCACGTCAACTAAATGAAACTTTTGTAAACAGTTTAAAATAGCTCAGGTGAGGAACACATTAGCATTTCCAACTCTCTACCAATAACCTTCAACCATCCAAAGTTCCTAATAAAAATACTGTAACATATCTGTATATAAACTGCTGCTTCTGATGTAAGCTACAAGGCTGCAGGATTCCCCGAGCTCTCTTTCAACTTTGGTAATATTACTCCTACCACATCTAAACAGTGTTAAAAGCCCATAACTGCTTGAAAAGGCTCGACAGATGAGGTGAAACAAGGTTAAAGGAAAGGGATTTGCACAGGTATAAACTGAACAGATGCTTTTCCCCCTGTTACCGATTTGGAGAAATCCACAAGAGGGCAGTGTGGCTTAACTAAAAGTCTGCCAGGCAGGGAGGAAAATGTACCTTTCATTGAAGGTGTCTTATGCTGTGTGGGTCACAGTCGCAGTGCTATGTTTTCTTACATGAGCAATGAACAGTGATGGGTAGCAGGAAAAAAATAACAGAAATAAAAATTTATGTCAAGCAATCAGAAAAGACAGTTTTTCTGGAAATCAGTGTAATAAAAGAGCCCTTAATGGAAAAGGAAGGCCTGAGCGAAGGAACCATTACAATCCAAAGATGCTTTGAAATAATTACACATTCTGTACAAGAGCTGTTAATTACACACATTCACACAATTTTCTGCTGATGTATGATCACTATCACTCTTGGCTATCAGCGAAAAAGAATCATCCAGAGTCTAAACCACAAATGGAAACCTGATGCTGCCTTTTTTGAATCTCACAATGGGTGTTGACAATAAAATGGCATAAAAAGAGCCTTGTGCTCCTTTTATGGATTTAGGGGGATTTGTTAGGAATAGTTGCCTGTATAGGCTATGACTCTGCACCACTGGACCACACTGTCTCTTAGTCCCACAAAACAATTTTCAACTCAAGATGAAAAGAGTGAGTGGACCTTACGGTGGACAAATTAACTGTCAGCCTCAATTTTCATGCCTATGCCATCAAGAAATTATATGAGAGGAGCTGATTGGAATCAGAAAGTTGGAAGTCCAGCAACAGCAAACACCTTTTGAAGCAGCCATGTGGCACTGGACCCTGGAGAACAACTCCTCTGCCTTAGGTTAAAACTGCTCAACCAGTGTTTCTGAGGTCCATAATAAATTGGGAGTCTTATTTCAGAACCTTCTTTTAAAAGAATAACACATATATCTGTGAAACATAATTTAAGCTACAAAACTTGAAATACAGTGGCTTGCAAAATAAAAATCTATGGTTTGGTTTTGCATTTGTATTCAACCCCTTTTACACTGATGCACCTAAGTAAAACCTGGCACACCAATTGTAATTCAGAACACCTTCTTAGTAAACAGTTCACCAAGGGGATTTCATCTCGGTATGTAGCTGTTGTGTGAAGGCCCCGGAGGTTTGTTAAAAGAGAGTAGTGGATAGGTTTAAAGCAAGGTTAGGTTATAAGAAATATCTTACGGCTTTAAATATCTCCATCATCTGAAAATAGAAAGAGTATTGCAAACAACTACAAACCTATCAATACATGGCTGTTCATCTAAAACTGACAGGGCAGGAGACAGGAAAGGAGAGGATTAAGGAGAGGCCCAATGTAATTCTAGAGGACATGAAGAGATTCACACAAACCATGGTAGGAGATAGAGCAAATTTGTGGAAGAAGTTGGTTAGATGAGACCAAAACTGAACTTTTTGGCTCACATTCAAAATGCTATGTGTGGTGGAAAACTAACTCTGTACTACACACACCTTCCCCAAGGTAAACCATGTTGATGACAACATCATGCTGTCGGACTGCTTCGTTTCAGCAGGGACATGAAAGCTGGTCAGACTTGATGGAAAGGTTGAATGAGCTAAATACAGGACGATCCTGTTAGAGCAGACTCTAGACTGCGATGGAAGTTCACCTTCCAGCAGAACGACCATAAACATACAACCACAGCTACAATGGAATGGTTTAGATCAAAGTATTTTCATGGCCCGGACAAAGTCCAACTGAAAACCTTTTGCAAGACTTGAAATTTAATGTTCACAGGTCCTCTCCTTCCAACCTGACGTGGACAAACCTATTTTGTAAGAAGGACTGGGGAAAAATTTCAGTCTTTAGATGTTTTGTAATTTCAGCAAAAGGTGGTTCTACAAAGTATTGTATCAGCGAGATTGAATACAAATGCACACTAAACGTTTCTAATTTTTATTTGTAAAAATTCCAAAAAGAAGAATCCTTTTTGCCCATGTCACAATTATGTACTATTTTGGATTGGTGAAAAATACATTGAGGAGTATGGATACTGCATTCCCAGTTCAGCATACCGGGAATGCTGAACCAAAGTTTCTTAGTTTAAAAAATGTAACCTATTTGAATAATAAGCTGAATTGACTGCATTGTTTGTTAACTAGGATCAATTTAAATGCATGTACTTGACTTGGATTCTGTATGATTCAACTGAACTGACATTTTTTTGTAAAGTGCCTCAAGATGACGTGTTGGCTATCTAAAAAAACTGAACATGAGAGAATTGAGTTCAACTGAATGGACAAAGTCACAACACATCGCTAAAATCATAGAAGGGTCATGTGATGCTGCCTTTAACTGTCTGTTGCCATAGACCCCAGTGTTTGGACTGGGTCACCCTTACAGCAGAAATAAACATATTTACAGCTTTTGAACTTTCAAGTTCTGTTTCGGATTCAGTCCAAACAAGTTACTTTTGTCAGAAAAATCTAATTTTTCACATAACGTCGTAGAGGAGTATAACAGCAGGAGATTTGAGAAGTTGGAGTAAACACTTACTCCTCCAATGAGATGTTGGAGAATAGCAGAGGGAAGGCTGAGGAAGGAGGCGCAGAGGGACTGCTGGAGGTGGGCCGGGTTGTTGTCTCAGCAGCCATCCTCCTCTCTGGTAATGACGTCTGTGGGACAATCTCGAGCACTGCCCAGCACCTGGTAAACACACACACACACACACAAACACACACACACACACACACACACTGAAAGCTACAAAATGAATTCAACTTGTCTTGTATATATGTTAGGCACTTATGTTTTTTGGTATAAGTATCAGTGAAGAATGTATCAGTTTGGTTATGCAACTCGACAAACTTCCCCTGATTGGCTCTAAAGACAGGTCAAATACTGAAAAATGCAGGAAAACTTGTAAGACTGGGCTGCACGGTGGCGCAGTTGGTAGCACTGTTGCCTTGCAGCAAGAAGGTCCTGGGTTCGATTGCCGGGCGGGGGTCTTTCTGCATGGAGTTTGCATGTTCTCCCCGTGCATGCGTGGGTACTCCGGCTTCCTCCCACAGTCCAAAGACATGCCTGTTAGGTTAATTGGTCAATCTAAAATTGCCCTTAGGTGTATGAATGAATGAATGAGTGTGTGTGCATGGTTGTTTGTGTGTTGCCGTGCGATGGACTGGCGACCTGTCCAGGGTGTACCCCGCCTCTCGCCCATAGACTGCTGGAGATAGGCACCAGCTCCCCTGCAACCCAATATGGAATAAGCGGTAGAAAATGACTGACTGACTTATAAGACTCACTTTTTAACAATCTACAGATCACATATAACTCTATGACCACAAATAGAAAAAGTGAATATCACTGATTATCCTTTCATATTAGCCCCTAAAAGCTGAAATAACTCTATGACTTAAACTAAAAGGAGAATATCATGAGAATCTTATTAAAATAAATGATATGTGAATTGTACAAAAAAAACAATGAAACCTCCAAACCTTTAACTTGTATTAAACCCAGTCCCAACCAATTTATTTAAGGAATTGTCCCCTTGATCAATTTTACCAAGTTAAAATGGGGCTGGTTGCTGTCTGTATGTATTTGTTCTCCACTTTATAAAATTATCTGACAACACGGCATACATTTTCACAGCTATACCGACACTGAGCTATATTTATCTATAAATCCTGACGAATCCAATCAGTTAGGTAGACTGCAGGTACGCCTTGAAGACATAAAATGTTTGATTACCTTTACCCTGTCTCTCTCCTACACAAAGCAACTGAAGCAGCTATTGCTGCAATCAACTATTTTTACTGTTGTTCAACATATAGATTTTACAACAGGCTCAAAGCGTATCTGCTTAGCTGTGTGTATCTCCTAGAAGAAGCCACTAAGGTTGCTTCTACTGCCATTAACACTGCACTTTGTCTTTATCATAGAAAGTACTCCTAGCCCAATGCTGAATCTCCTGCTGTGAGACACATCAGGGCAGAATTTCAGAGCAATCAGGAAAAACAGGGTTCGACAGTGGAAAACATACTTTGCTGTGTTACAGCCTATCATTCCTCTGGTTGTTTTAGCTGCACACGTTTTCTTCACATGCTTTTCAGAATTTCACTTTAATTCTACTGTAATTTGTGTTGCCCATGGTAACAGTAGTGCTTGTGGCATTATGCAATTTAAAAATGAAATGCTGAAACTGTAATTTCAGGATTGGTAAACAAGAGGGATCGGAAATTTCAGTGTATCAGTCGCAGTGTGTGCAGAGGTTTACAGGGTTATTTTTGTTAGTTAGTTTCCTGAGTCCATTAAGATATGATTCTATTAAAAATAGAGGATAACTGTGTTGAAAATCGCTGCCTTTTGATATCTGAGGGTTGCAGATCTATTAGCACTTCTTCAACTGCCTTTATATCACTGCAGAGATTTAAAAAGAAGAGGCAAAAAGCTTTTTTATGTAGAATAAAGCAAATGAAAAAACAAAGTACGTCTGTGAGAAAAAGTTCCTGAAGGTAAAAAAGGTGCGATCGTGAGTGCAGCGATAGAAATTTTATTTGAGCATTGATAAGTAGTTACTAAAATCCTTAATGTATTGTGAAGGGAAATGTAATCTGAATTTTGTAAATTTATCTTCCAGCCTTACAGATCCTTAGCTTTGTCTTTAACTCCTCTGAATTAAAGTTGTGTTCAGTACAGCCTCAAGATCCAGTCACCAGTTAACTTGGTTGTAGTCATCTGATAGGATTTCTTAACCACAAGATTTGTTATGGTGGAAAACTAAGTTAGGGTTAGCGTAGTATCTGACAATACACTATGTCTGGAGCACATTTCTAAGCCGAAGCTATATGCTGAGAAGGAACAAACAAACACCATGTTTGAGTTGCTGACCTCCGTTCTTCTGCTTTTGTATAAGTTCAAAACTCATAGATGGTTGAGCATTGCATTCAGCAAATTGATAAAATCACCTCTCAAAGGCCTACAAAGCCCAGGTTTTTGACATGTAAAAAAATGAGACCACAATAAGTATTTTTAAAACATTTGTCTTGTACAAATCAACAGGAAAACCACCCATCCATCCAGTCATTCCTGTTTATCCATTCAGGGATCCATGCAGGGTGCATATCTCCAATCATAGGTGGGTACACCCTGGACAGGTTGCCAGTCCATCACAAGGCAGCAAAAGAACAAACAGGACAAACAACCACAGACACACCCACTTCTAAGGGACACTTGGAACTTGGAGGCCAAACAACATAATGTGCATATTTTGGCTGCCTGCACAGACAGAACATGCAAACTCCATACAATGTGGTCCAACCCAGGACCTTTTTTCTGCAACTGTGCTGCCGTGTAACCCAGAGAAAAATGTAAAGGAGTCAGATTAGAATTCACCAAAATTCCTGTTGAAAAGACTAAAAGTTTCTAGGAGAATGTGTTTAAGACTGCTGAGACAAAACTGGAGGTTTTTGGCTGGCTTCATTGCATAAGGCAAAACGAAGGTTCCGACGCAAGGAACAGCATACCTACTAAGAAACATGCAGTGGACTCAGTTTTGTTTTCCTGAAACTGGTATATGAACCTTGAATAAAACTAACAAGGCACCATGCAGCAAAACATACTGCCTAGAGGTAAAAGTCTCAGCCTCCTCAGTGCCACTTCATGGTGATTGCCACAAAGTAATAAATTAAGGAGACCATCTTATCTCTCAATCCCATTTTCATGTATTATATGAATTACTTTGCTCAATCAATGTTGAAGAGAAAGTCTGTTTTGTGTTGAATATGAAACAAATAATATCATTCCATGAAGGGTTTGTATGTTATTTCAGATAGTTGTACCGAATCTTTCTGTATCTGTATCAACATTAGCAGTCTGAAATAAACAGAGCCCACTAAAACAAAAAATAAACTTTTTCTTTCAGAGAAGGAATCTTGTCTTGCGGGATCAGTCATGAATCATCATTCATTTTACAAGAAATAGAACTCAAATATCCCTCCCAGCTGCTGATATCAATAACATTCAGACTCCTAAACTGACATCACACTGCAGGCATGAGGTGGTACCCATTAAATGTTAACAGATCTGAGTTGTGTACTTTATGAGAGATGATAGTTGACCAGGAGGTCAAACCAAGAACCCCAAGGGGATTTTCTTTCAGACTTTACAGGTTTTTGAGTTTGTTCAAAATCAGCCTGCTAATCCTTCAGGATATAACAGGCCTCTGAAAGTTTTTTAAGGGACAATAAAACACCAGACAGAGAACCGAAAGCTGAATCAAAACTTCTTTGCTTAGAACCAAAGGCCATACAGGCCAAAGACTGCAGAAAGAGAGGAGGGGGCAAGTGAGGAACAGGCAAGCTTTCTCCTCTCTGCAGCTGTTGGTTGGAGTCGGCAGTGCAGCTCTGAGAGATTTATCCTTTCATTTGTTGTGGCTTCGCTCGAATGCACCCAACAACACACCATTTCTATTTTATTCTACTAGTCTTTCACTCTGCAGGGTGGCTCAACAGAATTATGTCCCCAACGATAATTATCAATCAAAATTATGTTCTGAAAAATGAAGTGCTTACCAGGATGTCAAGCTAGAAAAGGACCCTCAGAAGAGAGGGAGTCGGAGGGAATAAAAGAGAGCGATTTGCATCTGTGCAGGATAAAGAACCCTGATTCCAGTCAATTGTGAAGTAAATGCTCACAGATGTCAAACTTTTTGCTAATTTTAAATGCAGAACATACTTGTTTTTCTAGTTGTTTGTTTAGTGCTTATACATTTTACATCAATATTTACAGACGATGACTTTAAATCCATTAAATAACTCCACACTTTAGAAATTATTAATTGTTGTTTTGTTCATAAGAACATTTGAGCTCTATTGTGATATCCCGTTTATTAGAATAAGGCAACGAATTTAATAATTTATGCCCTTCTCCATATTTAAATGGGCATTTACAAGATGAATTGTGGCAAATATGAGAGGTTAATAAATGGTTCAGAAAAAAGTTCCCTTTGGTTCATACAAACAATTGCTTTTTTGATTTATCCATAAGTAAAAGATCTAAAAGGCTGTTCTGTAAGATAAAGTTATGTTTCCTACCCATAGAAAAAAATACCAGTTTTAGACACTTTAAACCAGCCGCACAGAGTGGAGTACCAACTGAAATCAAATCCTTCAGAGAGTCATAAAACTGAAGCACAACCATTGCTGTGATTTCCCTAAACCTCTATCGCGCTGAAAAGGAAGATGTTGAACCCTGTCTTAATCTAGTCATATGTATCCCTACTTACAAGCTTAGAATTAAAAACAAGGGATAAAACAATGAAAAACTAAAACAAGATCCAGACTCATGGGTATTACTCTCTGCAAATCCATTATGGTTTACAAAGGCCTCTTTTGCGCCCCAAGCCCTAAGTGATACAGGCAAACCAGGCAACAGACCCCAGTCACTTTTTTCCTACCAAGCTTACCGTCATCCCATATCCCTTTGATCTCAAAAATAAATCTGTTAAGCCCCTCCACGACAAAAGACTAAGAAAAAAGGGTACTCCTACTCCATAAGATAACAATCCGAACCAAACTGGTTTTTTTTATAAAAGGGAAGGCTTTCCATTTCCACAAATTCCGACGCAGATTTACTTACTTTAATAGGTCCTATTCCCTACAGTAAAAAAATAATTGGAGGCCTAATTTATTTTTCTCTAATGGCAGAGAAAAAGAAATTTGATAGAGTTTAATCCCGGACATTCCGCTTGTTTTTTGCACCAAACCTTGACGTAAATTTTTTTTTAGTGGGGTTTTGAAACGCCCTTTGTTTTGTCCGCCAAATAATAAAAGTGGTTAAAAAATTATTTTAATATCAGGTTTTCACCCACAGCAATGTTTCAGGAGAAATTAACCCAAACCTCCTTTCCAGCTTCCTATCTTTCAGGTGGGGCACCCAAGGCACCCCCCAGGAATTGCCCACTGTTCCTTTCCCCCTCCCTCTTATGCGTTGCCTATTCCTTGTTTTCAAACCCACGTCAGCGGCCCAAAGCCATCAAGTAAAAGTAAGATATTAAAGGGCCAAATAAAATTATGGCCAATGAATATTGAAACAAAAAAATCAGTCGCCATTGTTTATTGCAAAAAAAGATGGATGGTTATTTAGAAACTTTTTTCTCCGCATTCACATAACTGCTCTCGTCTCAGGTAATTGGATTTTGGATAAATTTCCCCTTTTCCTCAAGATTTTACAATTATTCCTATAAATTGGGGTTAAAAATCTATTAATGTTGTTCCACCCTAGATTGGGCCAATTTAACAAAATACTAAACCACAAATCTCCGCTTTCAAAAAAATGAAAAGATAGATCTTGGGTAGAAATGGAACCCCTCAACCGATTCTCACTCATTCAGTTAAAAAACTGGTTGTCTTTTACCAAAATTACCTTTATTCTCTATGATCCCAAATAAACCCGTACACTGACTGGTTTGATCTTCCCTTGCAGAACTCCCTCCATCACTAAATTTCTTTTCCCTTTGGAAACGATAAACCCACATTGCCGTAGAATTGTATCCCTGAAAAGAAACACCCGCTTACCAGAAAGACCAAAAGATATTTGGTCTTTTTGTATTTGTAATTGTCTGTTTACTAAATCGAATTGTTCCCCACATGTCGTGCATTAGCTAGTTTTAAAAAGGCCTTCAGTCAACTGATTTCCAAAAATGCGCTTTCTGTGTAGTTTTTTATGCTGGGAGTTTGTATGCCTGCTATAGGACTTTAGGCTTGCTGGGAGGAACCAATAAATTTGGAACTACTCTCATCCCTCCTTCGCTACATTCTCAATAACTTAACTCTCCAATTTTTTTGCAAATTATTTTTTTTTGCTGTTTATTTTTTCCAGCTTTTAAACTTTGGTTGCTCTCTCCCTTTTCCTCTTTCCTAGAAGCTTACACCTGGCCCTGACTCTGTTGGTCCCCCCCTCACACACTGTGGGAACACCTTTCTGGAGAAGGGGCTCAATCGTCCGATGGTTCTTTGCTGGCAACAAGTTTTAATGTGCCTGCTCCCCTCTTAACCGCATGGATGACACCATGGCCCCCTGACCCTTTTTAAGTGTTTAACCCTTTTCTCTCTCCTGAGACCATGGGCGATTGAACTGAGCTTTTTTAACCTGTACTAATTAATATTGCCTCTGTCCCCTTTTCAGACCTTCTTAACACTTGAAAAACCTGGGCTCCCAGAGTTTTTTTATGTTTCTTTCCTTTCCTCTCGGTGAAACGACTAAAGGAGCCCTTACATCCATTACTAGCGTGTCTAACTGATTTCCCTTCCCCCATAGAAGTAACTTATCCCTCTTATGGATTTTACAGTTGCTTCTTTTGTTCTTCCTTGTTGTTCTCCCTGCGCGCTTGGTTTTTTTCTCCCTAACCACCACAGTTCCCCGTCATGGCCTAGATTGGCCGCCCAATTCCACCGACCTGACGCCCCCTGGTTTCTGCTGGTAAAGTTTTCTTCCTGTATAGAAAAAAGGGAAGTTTTTTTTCTTCTCCCTTGATTCCCCCCGTTACATGCATGCCAAGTAATGAGGGATTTGCTGCAAATATCCCCAACGACCAGTGTGCTGTCCCCCCACCCCCCACTGTCTCTCTTGCTTCCATTGGCCCCCAGCAGCAGGGGAAATGCGTGCAGTCCCCCCAGCTGACTATGCATTCAATCTGCCCTTTGGTTTTCCTTAAGCCAGAAAAAACTTTTTTATGCCCAATTTTTGAATAAAAATAAACAGAATTCTGAACCTGGCACTGTTGCAATTGATTTTTAGGAATTTAATTTTTTGGATATGGTATGTTAACCTGACATTTTGTTGAAAGTTGCCCCTGTTTTGAGACAACAGTTGTTTTCTTTTCTTGTGTGGAAAATTGGCGCTATCATAAATAAAACTGAATTGTAAAAAGAGGACTATTAGATCTTTCTGCCCTCAACCCTTACACTATTTACTTTGCTCTTAGTAATATGCTAACAAATACATCCTCAAAAATGGGTTGAAAAACACAGTTCCCCCTCCCCCCTCTAGATTGAACCCACACCTGGCGTAGACGTAGAAGAAATTATTTTATTAAGATTTCAGACCTACCATTTTTAGAATATAAAACGGACAGTTGGTAAAATGCCGTTTTTTTTAAAACTCTCAATATACAGCAGTTCCTCCCTTGACAGCAATGGTGGGTTGGTTCTAAAAATTGAGAAACAAGTGTCCCTTCACTAATCCCATGCCAGACGTAACACCCCATCTGGAACCAACCCTGGGGCATCGACAAAAAAATATAAACCTTTTCCCAGAATTGGAGGAGTAAAGGGAATTAAATTTAACCTGGAACATATTTTTTTGGGAAAGGATTCCCAGTTTTTTTCCGTACCATTCCAACAAATTCCATTATTACAATATGGGATGGAACAAGAAAATAACTTGTTTTTATACTAGAATATAAACCAGATTTACATCCTATGTTTCAAAAAAATAAATTTAGCTCAATAACCCCGTTTTTGGTTTACAATTGCCCAATAAAGTGTAAATTTAGAGGTTGTTCCCTTAAATCCCTCAGCGCCCCCCAAATTATTGTCCCAAAATATAACCTGGACACTAGATTTGAAATCCCCAATATCACCCTTCCCCCTATTATAAAAATGGGGGGGTGGGGAAATTTTTTTTAATCAAGTCAAACTTTTGACCAACCATTCTGGTCCCCGTCCCAAGATGGCTCATTTTAAACTGAACCTTTTTTTAAAATGACACTATAACCCAGTTTTACAGGTTATTTACAATAAATTTAAGGAATCATTTATTAGATGTTACCCTTTACCACGTCGTATAAATGTTGATTTCAAGGAATTGGTTTTGGCACCGTCTAATACTTGCTTAAACGTGCAGCAGTCCCACATATACCTTGACCCAATTCACAGAGCTTATTATTTACACCTGTTTTTCGTATGTTTCACGATGTGCCCGGATATGTGAGAGGACCCTTATCAAAGTCCCCCCCCCCCCCTCCTGAAGATGGGTAAACGAGGGGTGTTTTGCCTTTGTTTTCTTTGGGGCAACTATAGAAAGATGTTCCCACCATGGGAGAAACAAATTTGTTTGGTAATACATTATTCCTATAGAACAGCCTCTGCCCTCACTCATCATATCCAATCTCCTCCTGGGCTTCCTTTTCATTGGCTTCCCATCCACCTTAGGTGCTTGGTGGGGGAGCCCTTGGCTTCGTACTGTGGGCCTGTTTTTTCGATGCCTATAATAAGGGGTGGGTGGTCTGGGTTTTTTTTTTTGGGTTTTGTTGCTGCGGGGTTCCCCTGGTTAACCAGGGGGCCTTGGGTGGGCCGCCAACAGGGTTGGGGCTTTTGTTGGCTTTCTTCCGGGGCTGACCTTATACTGTACTGGCCTTTGCATGTGATGCTTTTTAGGTACTGGCCTGGTGGGCCTGTCCTCCCAGACGAATTGGAAACCAATTTTTTGGTTTGGGGGGTGGTCTGGCCCGAGATCGTGTTTATCCTTCTTGTGGGTGGGGGGGTTCCCACCCCCCTTGCTTTCTTTGTGGGATTTTGTTGAATTTTTTTTGCCTCCTGTGGGGGGCCCTTTTTCGTCTGCCCTTTTTGGGCTTTTTGGTGTAGCGGGTTTTTGTTCCTTTTTCTCGGTGGGACCCCTTTTTAATAAAATTATGTTATATTAAATCTGTATATGTATATAAATTTTATAATATGTAATATAATATTTATAATATGATAAATATAATATATATATTATATTTATAATATATATTAATATTATATTAATATATCTATAATCGTTTGGTCCAATTTCCTTTTCCCTTACTGAACTTGCTTTGTTGGTTTTTCTATATCATTTCTATATTTATGTTTTTCTTCTTTTCTGGGTTTTTAAACTGTCCCCCTATCTTTTTCCCCCTTTCCTTTATTTCTCTTTTCTTCCCTGGTCCCCCCCCTTTTATCTTTTTCTATTCCCTCTGTCCCCCCCACCTGTCCTGCCAACTATTGTATTTTATTCAACAAGCTCAGTCCCCTTATGAGCCGAAAAAACCTTTTTTTTATTTCGGTGGTGACTGGGAACCCCCCTTTTTTGGTTTTTCATGTTCAGGGGCAAATGCCATGACGAACACCTTTTTTTTTTGTTAGGGCACCTTTTGGTGGGCCTTCCAACCCATATGTTAAACCAGGAAGTAAGGAAAGGAGATTAAGCCCTGGTTTTATTTTTTTACCTCGCAGGAGAGGAAGGTTCGAAACCGAAAAAATTCCCAACACTTTCCCTAAAAACCCACAAGATACCACTTGCATTGCTTTTCTTTTCCAGGTTGGTTTGGCCCGGCATATTGTTTCTGCTCTGTCTTGCCCTGTTGGGAGCCGTGTTTTGTCCACGGGCCCAAACCTGCCGTATGAGCGGGTGTAAAGCGATCGGGTGGACAGAGAAGAGTATTGAGGCCCTGCCATTTTATCCCTCTAGTCTTGTGTCCAAGTCCCCCCACTGGGGCCATAGAAAGTAGAAGGTAACGAAACGGCGCAAGGGACAAGAAAATCCGCTCCCACGGACGTGAATTCTAATACCTGGTGTAAAAAACGTACTATTACTGACAATCCCGTTAATCCTGTTTGGGGGGACAGGGCGCCCCTTTTTTGGATAATGTGTAAGGGAAAAAGCTTGGTGGTGGGGAGAGGCAGTTGTGTGAGTTTGCGGGGGTACCCTGGCTCGACTCCCATGGCTTGGTGGGGCTGGGCAAGTTTTTTCTTCTTTGTTTTTTGTTTAATGCTGGCTTGGGAGTTTTGCCATTTGGGTGGTCCCCTGACCATTTTGAGTCCGGTGGTGGGCTTTTATAGGCCCGCCTTGGTTGGTTTTTGTTTGTGGGGGCCGTGTTTTTTTTTGTTTGCCAGCTGGGCCCCCCTGACATTGGTGCTTGCCAATCCGGTGGGGCCAGGCCCACCCAGGGGGCAAATCAAAGGCCTTGGGGGCGCTTCTTGTTTGGCTTCTGGCCCGTTGGGTTACGTGAGGGTTGGTTTAGGCCATGCCCGTTGTCAGATGCCTTTTGTGCCGCAATATTCCGCCTTGTTTGTTGCTGGGGCCGGCTGGTCCTGCCCTTTTTTGTTTTTTTGGAGTGGGGCCACCAGTCCTTCCCCCTGGTCATTGCGACGCCTTTGCCAAGCTGGCTTCCCTTTGCTTTTTGGTGGGGTTTCACATGAGCTCTTGTTCGACGAAATGGATGAATCATCTTTTCAAACTCCACAGGATTATAACTGTGGAGTAAAAAAAAACCAAACCAACAAAGGTGTTATATTCAGTACTTGGGCCAATTCCCTCCTTTTACTATAGATAAAATGCTTCCAAATAAGGTAAAAGTTTAATCAGGCAGCATTGGTGACTTAAATTTAAAATCACTGGTTTTTGCTGATGTTTGAAAGTTCACATCCCATTTGCCTGGCCCTAACTACAGTTGAACAATGCCGACAACTACAGACATCCGCAGCTCTCAAACGTCCCACCCACACCCACCCGCCATTATAAAAACCCGCGGAAAACCCCAAACTTTTTGTTTGCCATTGTTTCCTGCCGTGTGTCCCACCTCACAACAGGACGCGCCAATGGAGGCCCCCCACATATCCTGGAGTGAGACCCCCAAAAAAAAGCTTTGCAAGAGGCGAACTTTTGTGCTACCACAAGTGCCATTCCGGGGAAAGAGCGTTGGAAAGCTGGAAAATTTGTGTTTGTCCCCTGATTAAAACAAGGAAGGTTGCTAAGAAAAGGATTTCAATATACCCCGATCGACAGATCCCGCCGACTCCCGCGCAGGTGGGAAAACCCACACAGAGGTTTTTTTTCAAGGAGGTGAGTTTTTATAGTTCCCTTACCCCTGGTTACTTGAACGTCTGTCGTAACGTGAAAACTGTTTCGTCCTTCAATAATTTTTTTCATCCTCTTGGACGGATGGAAGTTTACCGGGGGGTTTTTTCCCTTCTTTTGATCTTGACATGGGACCCCGGTGGCAATTCGCTCCGCCGCGCAAAACCCCCTCCTACCCCGCTGTGTAGAGGAATCCACATCAAATGTTAATTTTTTGTGTTTCTTTTTAATATTAAATGTCGGAATTAGTAAAAAACCATTTTAGAAGTCTGGCAGAGGATGAGGCAATAGCAAGGTGAATTTAGAATCCACCAGAGTTTAATGCAGGTATCAACCTGTTTTTTTCTTTTTTATAGCCATCGCAGAACAACGTGATATTCGAAGGGTTTATGCTGAATTGGTGTTTTATTTGATGTGCTGGTGCAAGCGCCTGCTGAAAAATCGTGCGTGTTCACGTTTTTATGTCCCTCGCCTGTGAAATCCCACAACAGGCCCAGTAGTTAGAAGTTGTTACCCAGTATTAAACAATGTTTTTCCCATTTCCCAAGCAAACTGTGGGGGAATCTTGTGCCTCGCCTGACATTCCCTGTTGTTTTTCCCAGTTTCCCTATAACTGGAGTTTTTTTTTTTTCCCACTGAAGTTGTTCCGCCCTCAGAAGTTTTTTTATTGAACTCCTTGTTTCGAGATTTGGGGCGATCAAAGCTTTTGCTTTACAGCCCTAAAGGGCCCGTAGCGCCCCACCGTTTTTATCCAGCCTGATTCGTGTGGTGCCACATTTTAGACCATCACAGCAAACACCAGAGGAGGACCTTCTATTTTTTCATTTAAACCCAAAATTACACAAATTTGTCCTCTTTCTCCATAAAACTGCTTGGTTTTTGATCCTCATAGACAACTCCAATCGCGGGATTATTATTTTTTCACTTTTATTAGTATGTTGTTTTGGTTAGGTTAAGCTCTCCCCATTTTTTATTCACCTAGTGTTTTTGGTGGGGAAGGTTTGTCACCGAAATAATGGGGTATTGATCAAGAATTATTTGGGGCTTCAATAAAATCTTCAATATATAATTAATACGAACCCATGTTTTTTTGTGGTTTAATTTTTTTCGGTGCCAGAGTGGAATCTATCCTGTTCCCCAAACCCAAGGTATATCCCGAAGTTTTTTATCACCCACTTTTCAGTGAAGCGGTCTTTGTGGAAATAAACAGTGACATTTTTGTGGTTCTAATTTACAATTAATTAATGAATGAATAGCTATGGTAATTATTAAGAGCCTTTGAGCCCCCAATATCACAACACAACAAGAGGGCAAACTCCTTGGATTTTCCCTTATTTGTAAGTAAATGATTTTTTGGTTAAGAACATATTTTCCCTGTATTAAACGATTTTAATTATAATTTGTTTTTTTATTAATAAATTAATTATCGATTAATCATAATTCCTGTACACTGGATGAAATACTCCAGCTTTTTTCTTATCCATAAATTCCTGATGACCCCAACATTTTTTGTTAATAGACCTACAAGCATGTCTATGAAAGAACTAAAAACTGAGTATGGAAACTTTAAATTTTTCTGCTTGTAAATTACCAGACAAGACAGAAGTTGTTCCCCCGTCTTTTTTGGACCGAGTCCCTTTAAAAAAGAACTACTTTAGTCATCAACTTAAAACCACTGGATGGCATTAAATTGAACTATTCCCGAATAATAAAGTAAACAGAACCTTGGTGTTGTTTTTTTATTTTGAACCATGAAAAAAACAAATAAACAATCATCAAAAAGAAAGAACTAAAAAAAAGTAATAACAAACAAAACCAAGCCCAACAAAAACAAAAAAAACGATAAAGAAAGACGAAAGGAAAAACACATCCAAAAAAAAAAAGCCAAATAAATCGCCATTGATTCTGCATGGCAGAAGTATTCATTATTTTAGTTTTAGGAGTTTGTGTAACCACAAAAAAAAGGAAAAGTGTTTATCTTTACAAACTCCCATTATTAAAACAGGTTTCTGTCTTTTCCTTATTCTTTCACCTCCGGAACCCATTGCCAAAAATTCGAAATAAATCCTGTTGCCAGGAAGTTGACACTGAACACAACTAGTCTCTGCACACGTTGTTTTTGCTTCAGGCCATGGTAACTGGATGTAAAATCCACCTCCCTTTCTATTCAGAATAGTCGCGCCACCAAAAATGCAGTTGTAAAAAGTCCTTTCAGCTGGTGTGAATTCAAAATGGCATTTCCCAGGCTAAGAGTTTCTGAATGGAAATTTCTACAAAACTGAAGGATCAAATTTTTTCCTCCTAGTTTTGTGCTTGTCCCTTCTGTTGGCTCCCTGTTTAATCCCCAGAAAATAGTAATTTTACAAAAATTATCTCCATATTCTCACACTAATAAGCCCTTAAAATGTGGAATACTTAAGCCTCCTCCCATACCCTCCTCTTTGATTTTTTCTTGGGATTGTCGTTACCATAAGTCCCCCTAAACCAGAATCACTATTTCTCTTTCTCCAACGTGCAGTGTTTTTACTGGTTTGGGTCGTTTCCCCTAAGTTCCCCCTCTTTGAAGTAAAGAAACTGGGTGAAGCAGATCCTGTTAAGTTTTTCAGGCTCCTCTCCCTGTGGAAAGCCAGCTCCCCCAGTTTTGTTGGTTCCCTCTGACGGCGGACACCCCTGGGCCTTACTTTAGGCTAAGCTTAAAACTCCCTCCCTTTTTTGATAACTGTAAGCTTTATGTTAGTAAGGTGGGCTTAGGTTATCCTGAGCGTGAAATCCTCTCTGTAGTTTTTTTTATGCTGCTATAAAAGGCCTGGCTGCTGGGGGACATAATGAACCACCTTTTTCCCACTTCCTCTTCGTCTCTGCGTACATTTTTCCTCCCTCCAATACTACTCTCCGGTTTTGCGCACATTATTTTGCTGTTATTTCCAGACGCTCTTTGTTTAAACTTTATGGGTCTCTCTTTCACTTTCCCTGAGACAAGCTACACCTGGCCTGACCTCCGTATCTACGTGGGTGGACAACCTTTTTTTGAGGGGTCCTTCGTCCAGCCTTCTGCTGCCAACCACTTATCTCCCACCTTCCCTACCGAAAGTGGATACACCTGGCCTGTCTTTTTCCAGTTGTTTAACCACTGTGCTTTTCTCCTAGAAACCTAGCTGTATGACCTGAGCCTTTTTTAACTGTGAGTAAAACTATATGGTGGCCCTCCTCTTCCATCCATACTCCCTGAACTTGAAAATTGGGGCTCCAGAGTTTTAAATCTGTTTTTTTCTCTCTCCCACTCTCCACGGTCGCTACCTGCAAATGCTTCCCAGATGAGGGAATTGCCTTGCAAGTCCAACGCTTGGGTGGACTGGCCACTGGTTCGCCTACAAATGCTCGTCCAGGCAGGGGGCGATAGGGTTGCCTGAACTGGATAGGCATCTGGTTGGTGTTTTCCTTAGATAGAAAAAAATCTTTTTGTATCCCCCTTTTTAGCAATAAATACACTGAAATCTGACCCTGCACTGTCTTCCCGATAGTTTTTAGGAATTAATTGGAATGTGTGGGTACCTGACTTGACAATCTGTTTATGGAAATTCGATTGAAATTGACTCCGTGCCCTATCAAGTTTATCCACCCACCTTGTCCACCAATGGAACAGGAAAAAACAAATTAACAACACCCATCGCCAAGTTATTGTGTAACCTCTTGGCCCTCGCCTACCCCCTCCCCTGTGTTCTTGGTGGAGTTAAAGGGGTTGGTGTTTATTAGGTTTTAGCCCTAAACCAGCTCTCAGTACTTTTTTTTTTTATGGGTTGGAGGGTGGCAAACAACACACCCCTCCATTTTTTTCTGCCCCCCTTTATCTTTTTTTCCATTGTTATAATCAATTTTTTTGACAGAGAGAAATTTACCGCCCAATCCCTTCGTGGTTATATTTGTTAGTATAACACTGGCGCCACCAGTTTTGGCTCTACATGGACACAACCCGGTTTATCCCTATTGCTTATTGTGATTTAGTAACCCCGTAACCATAGCCCCCAACTCCTAAAATGGCCCAAACTCCTAAACACTCCAGTAGTTTTATTCCCTAACATCGGGGTGAACCTCCGATGGTTTCCTGGGTTGCTTTCAGATTTCCACCTCCATGTCCTGTCCCTTGGTTTCCTAGGGGGGCCAAGGTCCCCCCCCCTGTCGCCGTTCTCCGACACTACACATGTGGCATTTTTTTTTATGGAAAAACCTAAAAATATGTGCCACAAGTACGCTCACACTTACACCCACAGGTGTTTTTGGAGATTCACAGGTGTTAACAGATTACACAGAGGGTTCTATATTGAGACGCAGTTGTTACCACCCAAATACCTATACATCTTGCATTCATTTTAGTCACCGTATGCACTTTTTGCTGGTTAACCTTGGCTTTGTGTTTGTTTTAATATATGTTTCCTGAAAGGGGGAAAGGGCAGTCTTTTTCAAGTATCTTTTGTATTGTCTTCCATCCTTCTTTCTTACCCTCCCTTCTTATTCCCCTTTGCTCTTCTCTCCCTTTTCTTTCCCTTTTTTTGCCTGGACCTTCCTCGTCTCTTACCCCTTTGCATCTTTTTTTTTTCGTTTCCATCGCATTGTCCATTGCATTTGAAATGCAAGTTTCAAATAATTTATTTTTTACATCAAGCGGAGCATTATGGCGTTAACTGTAATGCTGCCCCCCCGAACACTTTTTGAAAGTAATTTGGTTGGCTTCCCTTCTTTGGCACTCAGACAACCCCAGTCCCCCCTGGCAGTGCTACTCTGCCCAGAAACTGGACCTTTTTTTTTAAACAAATTGTTTTGAATCCTGATGTGCTATAGCTTAATAAAGGTCCAAAAAAACAGGGAGTTATAATGACTCATCAAATTTAGTTCCACAATGGGGAAAAAACATTTACTATTACAGAGCATTTGCCACACAACACGGCTTTCACAATGTGGAGTGTAGCTTGGACACAAAACAAAGGTTGGCGGGGTAGGGGGGTTGATTTTAGCCAGAAGCTTATAAATCTCAGGGAAGTGTCCCAGAGGAGAGAGACTTATTGTACGGACCTGCTGTACTCTGTTTTGCCAGAAGCCGATCAGCAAAGTACACCAAAGGTCAGAACCAAGCAGTTGTAAGGTTCAGCTCAGTGAAATCTGTCATAGATGTGCAGGGACTCATTTAGTGCACCAGGACTAAAGATTTTTTTGGTTTGTTCGTGAATTTTGAAAAGCCGGAAATAGTAAACCAGCAGTTTGGACACTGAAACATGCTGTGTACACCAGCTGCATACGGTTGTAGCACTGAGCAGCTTGTGTTGTGGTGATTTGTGGACTATACATGCAGTAATTTATTGGGAAAATGAAGTGCAGCAGTATGATGAAGCAATATGGGACATATTTTAGTCTAAATAGAAAAATTATGTACCATCTTTGCTGTTACTGCATATGCTGCCCTTTAGTAGCGACAGTAGCTTGTGTATTTAAACCCTCCTTTTCCCAGAACAAAAAAAAAACTTTAGGACAACTTTTCAAAACTAGTGAATTGCCTTAGACATATAAAGCTGATACAGAGCATTATTAAATTAATTACACCTTTTCATTGATTTGTTTTAACCTACAAGTCAACACACAAATTGCCAGGTAGTAAATCACACCAAATGTTCTCCACATATGATCCAGTATTGCTGGCTATATTTCCCTTATGCTGAGATTTGGCCATTTAATGTTAGATATTAGGAAGTAAATGAACTTCTCAGCACATAGGGACAAAAGACAAAAGACAAACTTTTAATCAGCTGGTCAAGGTTTTATCTCAAAGACTTGGGTTTGAATATACAATTGAAAACATATATTTACATAAACTGTATAAAAGACAAATATGCTTTTTTCCCTTACTATCAGACATTAAATCAAGACTATAACGTTCCTGTTTTTGTTCAGTTAGTTTTACCAACCTTGTTTCTGTTTGTTAAAAGCCAGAATAATGACAGCATTTGTTTAATTTTCTTTTTTAATTCAGAATTTTACATACATTTCCTCACTTTTTTGGTAGAATAACCTGTCAACTGAATGACTTGTGTCAAACATTTTATGTATACTTCTACAATCTTCCTTCTATAGGTGATGTCTGAAGATTTTAATGGTTGTATGTATTTTTATACAGTGTATGCAAATGTCTGGTTTCAGCTTTAAGTACTGTTTGACTTAAAAATCCATCCTGCAGAAGCTTATTTTTGTGTAGAGGACCAGAAGATAGCAGGCGAAACATTCTCCCTAAATGCACCTGATTCCTCAGCAGCAAAGTGGAGTTTAAGAGATCGCAGATGGTTTTTGCTCTCTGGTGTAGTTAGAGTCCTTTGTGGATGGTTATTTTGCCAGATGGCCTTCTTTTACTTTGGACCACCATGCTCACTGCTGCTTTTAATGTCTGCTCCCTTCGAACGTTTGCCCATGGTCTCAGAGGATCTTGCTTCTCCAGCCAGTTTTTTATATGGTTTTTACAGTGCCTTGCTAAATTATTCATAACCCAGAAATCATTACGAACAACAAACCCTAATGTATTCTAAGTGGAATTTTATTGTATGGACAAACAGAACGCAAGTCATATTTGTGAAGTAGAAGAGAAATTATACACGGTTTTCGAGCAGTTATAAAAAAAAAGTTGTAGAGTGCTCAAGAGCATTCGTATTCATCCTCCTTTATTATATACCCCTTAATAATCCAGTTACTATGTATAATCCACCTGTTTGTAATTTAATCTAAGTATTCTGTGAAGGCCTCTGGTTTGTCAGAGAACATTAGGGAACAAAAAGCAGACAGGTCAAGAAAGACATGGTCGAGAAGTTTAAAGCAGGGTTAGGTTAAAAAGCAACATTCCAATCTTAAACATCTCACAGAGTTCTGTTCCGTTCATCAATTGATAACTGATGAGTATGGCACAACTACAAAAACATGACTTTCCACCTAAACTGGCTAGGTGAGCAGCTAAGAGTCGTACACAGCAACTCTGGAGGAGCTGCAATGGGAGGAGCTGCAACGGGACAATCCATAGACTAAAAAACTATTTGGACATGCAAGTCTGGGCTTTATTGAAGGATTGACAAGAAAAAACATTGTTAAAAGAAATACATAAGAAGTCTGGTTTGAAGTGCCAACAGCTAACCAGTATAGTTCTCATAAAGAGGATGCTCTGAGTTATCCATTATGGACTTCATTTTATGATGCATCCTTCTTTGAACAATGATCTCCAGAGGTTCCAGAGCAGTCCCAAGAACAGCGTCAGGCTTCTTTATCAGCTTGATGAGCTTTTTAAGCTCTTTGGCTTTTGTAATTTTCTATTATTATATATAGCATTGAGCTGAAAATGTAGAGTGGGAATTTTTAATTAAGTGTACTGCATCTACAGTAACTGGGTGGAATGTACACAACAAGAAGTTTTGTCTGAGTGTGCTTGAATGGGTGAATACCAACTTGATGGTTAAGAGGTTCCTAATAGTTTTAAATAAACAATTTAAAAGTTTTTATTGTTGTCCATTTACCAGAGAATGTTAAGGACCATACAGGTTGTCAGACCTCCAAGAACAGCTCTCCGAAACCACAGGATCTGGATAAGAACAAAACACAATATATTGTGAGCAATGGTGTACTTGAAAATGATGTCCAGTCATGCACAGTCATTCAAACATAATGGAAGACATTTATTTGCTGGAAAATGCTTCAGTATAACTCATGTGAAAGATTAATCTCAAAGTGTCCTTGGTGTTGTTGTATTAGACCACTTTATCTATGCAGCTAACTAACCCAGGATAGCTTCTAAACCACTCGATGCCTTTCTTACAATGGCTAATTCTATCATTCAATACTGGCAACACAAAACAGTGAATAAGACTATGAAAGGTTTCAAATGAAATCATTTGAATTGCTTAGATAATTTAATACAGAGGCTTATTAAAATGAAGCACATCATTTTATTCTGCCAAAGGCATTGAGAAACTACAGCAGTCCAAATGCAGAAGAGCATTTAGTGACATTGAAGGAGGACATTTCAATCAGGTGACTTTTGTTCCAGGCAGTAAGTGCAACTCATTTGTAACCCTGGGTATTCAAAAGCACAAAATTCCTGAAAATGTGAAAATAGAATATAATCTATTCTTAGAAGTTTTTTTTTATTATTGTCTCAGACAATGGGTAATCATAGCATGTCTATGTTGTTTCTGTTTCAGCAAAGAAAGAGTCCTAGTTTTAATCAGCTAGAAAGACAAGGGTATAGCTCAACGGTTAGCAATTTTGGTCCTGAAGCATCCTGCCAAACTTGATGATAGTCTGAGAAGGTAATTAAGCAATTTGATTCACATGGGATGTAGCTGGGAAACATCTAAAAAATGCAGGTTATTGGGGCCAGAGGACCCTGAACATTTTAGGACATATGGATATTAATCAAACATTTTAACTATACTTTAACTAAGCTGAAGCAAAGACTCTAAAATCACCCAGAGACCCAGATTTTGATCTCACTGAGATGCCGTGACCTGAAACATGCAAAGACTAGGCTCTTTGGCTTTTGTAAAGTCCTGAAACACCTTACAGCTGAAAGTGAGGAGTAGACATACTGTTCTCAGACCAAATTCAGAGACTTGTAGATGTCTTGGTTGTTATTCAATGACAGATATTCAGAGTAGCTTCAATTATCTAGTTCGAATACATTGTCAATAAATTCATGAGGAAATCAAGGTTAATGTGTGGTTCTAACCTGTACTTAATCACATAAGAAAAATAAATATTTACATTTTTAACATGACTGTATGTGATAATATGTCCAAGCTATTATACAACTAAAAGCTGCTCCTGAAACAAAACCAACTCTCTCACTCATCTGAATAAATATTTTATTAGGTTGAGACACTAAACAACACTCTATTCCTCAATCTGATAAGCAGACACTCATACCAAGCAGTTCTGACTTCTGGAGGACATTGAGGAGCATTGATGTAAAAAGCTCCTTGACCAAACTTGTATTATTGTAAAAGATCCTACCCACCCTCTTGATTAAATTATGTCTCTCCCAGCTACAGGAACAAACTGGAGCAATCAGGCTGGAAATTTCTTCGCATACCAACATAGCCACAAAATACACACTGGACTGTGCTCATGAACACAGTTATAACAGTGCAGTATGCCAGGTTCAATATTAAACTTTTTCCTTCCTTATTATGTGTTTATTTATTATACATATGAATTGTTGCACTTTATTAAATCCATTATTTATTTACTGTTTCCTTGGTTCTGAGCGACTGCCATGGCATTTCATTCCGGTGTCTAATATTTCTTGCCTATATACAGCCTGAATGACAATAAAATGCTGTCTAGCTTGGGCTTGGGTTCTGTTCCTTTGCACCCAGGTTCCCCACATTAAAGTACAGGTAATTTGTTTGTAATTTTTGTACATATTAAGAATATACACCAATCGTGCATAACATTGTGACCACCAAATGAGAATTCAGTATGAAATGGTCAGTATCTATCAAAGTGTTTCACTGCTCATTGATGTAAGTGTGGAGCAAAGGCTGGTCTGCATAGCCCAATACAACAGAAGAGCTATTTTAGTTCAATTGAAGAGAATGATAAAAAGGTGTCTGAATGAACAGTGCATTACAGGTAAATGTGCATCACTTACCATGGGAACACATGGCAACAGGATGCACTATGGGAAGAAGGTTAACCAGTGGAGGCAGTGGGATCCTGTCATCCATGTGGAGGTTACTTTGACAAGTACCACCAAAGAACTGCTGCAGAACGTGTATATACTCTTAACAGATACACTATGCCCTGATTGTTGTGCCATTTTCAGCAGCCTGATGCATCTCACTACAAAGCAAAAAGGTTCAGGGATGGTTTGAGGACTTAAATATCAGTGGGATGTGCTTGATAAACACTTTCTATCAATGGAGGCACCACCTTACAACTGTGGTGTATATTACTGCTATATGCATTTAGAAAACACTGTAAAATTAATGAATTCATCCCTGTTGTATTAATCAACTAATTAAACAGTCTATTTATGAATTAGTCAATCAGATGTAAATTATTGTGCCACTGAACAATCAGTTATTTTACATTTAAAAAGTCAAGGAATTTAATTTGTTTGAGTGCTATGATTTATCAGCAATAAGAACACATCATTCAAAGACAGTAAGAAAATCCATAAGATAATAATTTCTTCAAATGTTTTATTAATCAAACTGAAATATAAGCACATTTAATGATTTGGTAATAAAAAACTAACAAACATATGGCTAAACAACAAAGAACAACAACAAAAGTCCTTCTACTGGTAATGATGGTCTGGAGACATTAAGGAATGTTGAGGGAGCTTATTCAGCAGATTACGTGGTAGCGGGACGTGGTAGTGGTATACTTTCAATCTAAACATTGAAAGTATAAAAAACAAAAAGGGCCAATTTGAAAAGCATCTTCTACTTGTTTTACCAAGTTAGATTGAAGATGGAAAAGACATCTTTTCCATTTTTCTAGATAGTTGTTTAATTTGCTTAAATGTACTAACGGTAAATCTTTGAGCTCAGAAACTTCTAATCTATTTAAGATTTTATTCAGTCTTTTTGGCCTGATCCTTCAAAACCTTCCTAAATCCACGCCGGTAAATATTGCTCACATCTACTACGACATAAATACTTTGTAAGGATATTTTTATTTATTTATTTTCTGAGAATATTTTATGTTTTAAAAAAACTTCTACATCACTAAACTCTAGTACCATTAGTTTAGAAAAGCACACAACTAAACTACAATACACGCTTCTTTAAACAAAAACTAGACAATTTGCCTGCGGAAAAAGATGGGTTCTAACCAGCTGCTCTTCAGAACTGTCCTAACCAGCTGGAAGGGTTACGTGCCTAGCAGGAAGACAATCGGAACAAGGAGCAGAGGGAACTGAAGCCGTTCAGTTTCACAACAGAATAACAAGTAGAGGCAGATCCAGTCTAAGGAACAGTTACCTGTGTTTTGTTGTGTGAGATTTGAGAGAAGAGCAGAGGCATCACATTTACAATCCCCCCTGTTGAAACAAAAAGAAAGCAGTACATTAATTCCAGTCATTTATACAATCTGATCTTTTTGTGCTTTATTTCTCTGCATGTTATTTTCCTTGAGGTGCATCGATCAGAATCTTGTTTCCAATCTCCAGTTTTTGTAAAGCTTTGACCTAACAATATTTAAAATAGATGATTTCTCTTTAACAACTATAATAAAGGAATATATTAGTGCTGCACTGAAATGTTTTTTTTTTACCAGCCTTCCTGTCATAAGTGATCATTAAATATTAATACTAGGGAGCGGAGGGCATGTCACACTCCCTGTGTGTGTGAGAGAGCACTCAATTGAAATAAGAATTTTATCGTTATTTTAAAACAACAAGAAATGGTGAATGAGTTTAAACCTGCTTTAGCATCTTATAGAATAGTACACATAGAGTTATTAATATTTATTTCCTATAGAGAATGTAGTCGTAGCTAACTCTGGCTTTTCTAAAATAACATTTCCAAATCCAGCATGTCCCATGACAGAGGCTGAAAGCTCAGAGCGATTCAAACAGAGCCCCTTTGCTCTACAATACTCTGTTCACGTTTAAGTTTGGATTTTTTTAAAGTGAGGTTCTGTAAAGTTAATGTCTGCAGTAGTTCCCTTACCTGTAGTACAAATATGTCATATCACTGTGAGCTTGTAGGAATGTAAATCCTCAGAGTGGTAGAAGCCAACAGAAGGCCAGCACAGCTTCTTGTTCTGCTGACTTCAGCAGTTTAACTAAAACTCATTGCTAAAAACAAAGCTTTTAGCAGTGAGATAGAATGCTATGTTAGCAAAAATAAACAGTTTACAATGTCGGGAAAGAATGGTAGAGCACAAACATTACAATTCCAAAAAGCTCACTGTGATATGACATCTTTCTACTGCGGGTAAGAGAACCATTATCGATAATAACGTCATAGAACCTCACTTCAAAACAACTCTGTTAGTCTTCCTGTTAGTAGTTGGCTCTCTCTCACTTTCGTGCAGCCTGAGTTAACCACAAACATGTAATAGAAAATACAGACTTCTTTAAAATTAGATTCTTACATCCCTGTGCTTCCATTGACTTCATTTTCTACAGCCCTAAAATACTGAAAACAGCTAACTTCTCCTTCTCTTAGTAACTGCATCCACACCAAATGTTGCTATCCGGGCAACTTGGTATGGTCAGATCACTGATCATAAGATCAGACTCTTGAGATGTCTACCTACTGGTCACCTGTAACAGCCCATCAAACTTATTTTGTCAATCAGTACCTGTTTTTTGAATCTTGTTTAATTATGTACACACATTTGCCTGCTCTAACAGGAAAACTGCTATAAACCTGTAACACTGTATGTATTATTTATACTGATGTCATTTGAAGATGTTCTTGTTTACCATAGAAGGTATTGTTCTTTCATTTAAACAGCAATGGGCTGTACTGGACAAGTAGTAGCAGGAAATAATATTTTGAAATATAGACGTACTTCTCTCTGATGTTACCTTTCTGGCTTTCTCCTTTTAAATTTCATTTTGGATGTGAAACTTTAATTTGCAATAAAATGCGTGTCTGTATGCTGCAAGTAAAAGGTATCAGAAGGCAGCTTAAAAGGCTCATCATTGCTCCAAAGTTGTCTAGCAGACTTTTAAATCTGGACCAAAATTTCAAAGGGGAGCCTTTTTTAAATCACTAGGAAATAATTTGAAGTTGTTGTATTGCATCTCAAACAACTAGGAATGACAAACTGCAAAGCAGCTGTCACAACTGGCAGCTTCCATGTTCCAATAGCCCTCTGAAGTAATAGAAACCGCAAAGAAGTACAGTCAGAGCTGTCACAGAGAGACTAATGAAACTGAGCCATCATCCCACAGCTGAGACACAGACACAATACATGCTGGTGGTGGAAATAAAAATAAATTTTGCACTTAATGGAAATCAGAAACACACACCAGACCAGATCCCAGACCTTCTTCTACCTTTAGCTGTCAATTTGTTCTGGTTTGTTTTAGTCCACACATACTTTGGAGCAGAGCTAACCCTAACTTGACTGACACTAGCATGCACCAGTAATGGTCACTGGGAAAGCAAACATGGTTCTCTGGCTGGAATGATGTGGAATGTATTAGCAGCATTTCAAACAGCTTTACAAACTGTTCCAAGTAAGTAACAGTGTGGACCATTATAAATAATTTCAAACCTTGTTACACCTTTAATGTGAAAATTCAGCTGAAAAACAATCAAACCTGTAAGAAGGAAAAAAAAAAAACACAAAAGTTTGCCAAATTCAATTGGGAAAATGTTTAAAAAATATTTATCATGGTGCCATTTTTTAATTTAACTTAAACCAGGTATTTTAACAGAAGTGTGTGCATTATTATTATTATTTTTCAATAATAACCATACTTTTCAATAATATTCTAATTGCTTGAATGGGTCTGTAGATACCTGAGGATGTAACTGTCTACTTACAGAATCAAAACGAAAGATCACCCATTTATACACTAACTGTGAGCCTATCATTGTGTATGCCTGCTTAAGTAGATAATATGTAAGAAAGATGTATGCAGTCATATAGGCTTCAGTTTGTGAGCATGTCAAAACTGAGCCACTAAATATCGGCTTGTAAAACAGTACTCCATCAAGCTGGTAACACAGATCATCACCAAATTATGTCTAAACTGTTGAAGGAAGTTGTTCTTAGATGATTTTTGATACCACTCCTTCATGAGTGTTTTTGAGAAGAACCCACTCTCTCTGATGTGAAGCAACCCCACACCTGGATTATAGGAGCACCCTTTACTGTGGTGATGACACAACACTTATAATCAAGCTGCAATGTTCTTCTTTGGACGAAACAAACAGAAGATTTATCAGAGAAAATACTTTGTAACATTTTTTTTGGCTGTCCATCCTTGTACACTGCAGAATGTCCGTCTGTCCTTAATATTATTTTGGAAATGGATCTTGTCACAAGATCATGGTCCAAATTAAACACCATATTTCCCAGAAGCTGAACACCTGTTAGTTTCCTGTTAGGCACTGACGGGGTTCACAATTCTCCAATGTGTTTTGCCATTCTTTATGATTGCTATTTCAATAACCTTGAATGGAGTTTCACTGCAGGTTTGGAGTCTTAGCAGTCGTTAGTCGTTATTTATTAACCAGAAAAAAGAGAGGGCAGTAGAAGAAAGGAAAAAGGGCCAGAAAAGATGCAGACAGAAAGTAGGTGAGTGATACGGAACCAAGCTGAGTCTCACCTAGAGCTACGGTGCCCATTAGGAAAGGTTTCCCCATCTGACTGAAGTCACTGCTGCTCTGGAGGCCGACCTCAGAGCCCACTGCAAATGTCACCGCCACCTGAGACACACAAACACAATGCCGGGTGGTTAAAAAAACAAGAAAAGTAACCCAAAACAGATTAACTTTGAGGAATTTACATCTTTAATGAACCACTGGTAAAAAATAAAACTATCAGCAAAAAGTGGCAATCTAAGTTGCATAAAGGATCTATTATTGATTACTTGTTTTCCATGTTTGTTTTAAAGATGATTTTGCTGTCTAAACTAAAAAAAATGGGTTGCGGTTGTGTCCTCTTATTAGATGTGGGGGTCACCAGCATTTGAATCGGCTGAGCAGTGATGGTGGAACTGAGCGAGCTGGTGTTTCTCCCTTGGCTCTCGTTGCAGTGGCAGCCAGCCCCGGGTGCGTGCTGCTGGCCAGGGACCTCTTGCCGGGTGAATTTGTCCCATCCTGGTGTATGGTCAGGGGGTCTGTTGTGAGCACGGTGCTTCGTGGGGTCTGGTCTTTTGCGCTTTCGGGCGTAGGCTGGGGTGGCAGGGGTGCTTGGAGTGGGGCTAGTGTGGACCTTGCGCTGTGTCTTCATCGGCTTTTCAGGTTTTTGGGGGCATGTGTTTATATCTGTCCTGGTTGAGGGTGGCCCTATGGGGAAATTCATGTTGGGGTTCCTGTGGGGTGGGGGGCTCATGGGGTTGAGATTGGAATTCATTCCGGGGTTGGGACTGTTTCTTCCTGGGATGGCTTAGGTTGGTGGGCTCGTTTGAACCAGGTAGATCCCTCTTTTGTACATCGCCCCTCTCCGGATAGGGACGGGTGTCGTTGGGGGCTGGAGTCTGGGCCGGGGTCGCTCGGGTTTAGGCGGTGCCTGCACTAGTCTGGGCTGGTGCTGTCTGCCTGTCTCCTCCTGGGTCCAGGGGCTGGTTGCCCCTCTGGGGTATCAGTAGGGAGTATAGAGTATGTACAGGGAGTGTGAGTGAGTATACTGAGCTATCTCTGTAGTTATGCTGCTATAGGCTTAGGCTGCTGGAGGACATGACCACTTTCACCCTCTTCGCTACTTTCTCACACTACTCTTCAATTTTGTATTATTTGCTGTTATTTCAGCTTTTAACTTTGTTCTCTCTCTTTTCTCTTCCTAGAAGCTACACCTGGCCTGACTCTGTGTCTACCTGTGACACCTTTCTGGAGAGGGGAATCGTCCGAGCTTCTGCTGGCAACAACTTAATGCTCACCCTCTACCGATAATCCACATGGCCCTGTCTTTCAGTGTTTAACCCTTTCTCTCTCCTAGACATAGCTACTGACTGAGCTTTTACTGTAACTAACTCTATGTGCTCTCTTCAGACTCTAACATTGAAAACTGGCTCAGAGTTTATCTGTTCCTTCTTTCTAGGTGAAACGACTAAAGGAGCTACATCCATTAACATTTACGTTTTCCTTCCCATAGAAAGTACTCCTGGATCAGTGCTTCTTTGTTCTCTTTGTGTCTCTGCTCTGTTCTCTCTAACCCCCAGTCGGTCGTGGCAGATGGCCGCTCACACTGAGCCTGGTTCCGCTGGAGGTTTCTTCCTGTTAAAAGGGAGTTTTTCCTCTCCACTGTCGCTACATGCATGCTCAGTATGAGGGATTGCTGCAAAGTCAACGCCAGTGACTGTCCACTGTCTCTACATGCTCATCCGGGAGGAGGGAATGCTGCAAGTCACTGACTGGATGCAATCTGCTGGGTTTCCTTAGATAGACAAACTTTTTATCCAATTTGAATAAAT
Organism: Crenichthys baileyi; assembly: GCA_036173005.1. Taxonomy (NCBI): domain Eukaryota; kingdom Metazoa; phylum Chordata; class Actinopteri; order Cyprinodontiformes; family Goodeidae; genus Crenichthys; species Crenichthys baileyi. The sequence goes on along the minus strand of JAHHUM010000879.1, from coordinate 822,112 downwards.
AACAGAATCTGACTGCACTGTTCTATGATTCGGATTAATTGTAATGCATGTACCTGACTTTTGTGAAGTGCCTTGAGACGACATGTGTTGTGAATTGGCGCTATATAAATAAACTGAATTGAATTGAATTATACGATTCACTGTTGTGCATTATGTTCGGTGTTTGGGTGTGAGTATTTTTATGTTTACGCATGAGTGTGGGAATATGTGATTGTGACTGTGCGTCCTTGTTTTTCTATCAGGTTGGGTCTAGGGCTGCTCCCTCTCATGGATCAGTTTAGGCCCCCCATCAAATGTGGGGTCTACTCACAGGTGTTTAGATTCGGGTGTCAACAGATACAAAGATGTTATATATTGAGCCACAGTTACCTCTAAATACATCTTGCATTCATTAGTACCGTGCACTTTTCAGTAACAATGCTGTTCTTATATATATTTCTGCAGGTGTAGAAGCTATCTTCTAGGTTGTTATGGTGTATTCTGTTCACCCTTCTTTCTCTCCTCCATTCTTTTCTCCTTCTCCTTTTCTTTTTTGCCCCACCTCTCTCTCTTTATTGCTTCTTTTTTTTCCTTTTCATTTCCGCCTCTGTGTCCATTGCAATTGAAATAATTCCAAAGCAGTTTCTAAAAAAGTTTCTTTTATAAATATCAAGCAGAGCATTGAATGTTAGCAGTACTGCTGCACCTGTGAAAGTAAATCTGTTGGGCTCCGTCTTGGCACTCAGACAACAGTTCTAAGTGCTATTAAATAAAATATAAATACACAAAACAATTACAGGAGTTTATACAGTCAATGGATTTCAAATATGTTTACCAAATGAAACTATGAAATTGTGGTATGCATTTGTACTCAATCTCCTTTACTCTGATACCATTATATGCAATCCAGTGCAACTAATCACCTCCAGAAGTCACCTCTTTAGTAAATAGAGTCCTGTGTTTATTTCATTTCAGTATAGCGTAAATCCAGATGTTCTATGAAACTCTCAGAGGTTTGTTAGAGAACATTAGTGAAACAGCCAGCATCACCAAGAACACCAGAACTACTATTATTGTGCACTTCAAAACATCTAGCAGTTATGGAAGAATGGCTAGAAGAAAGCCATTGTTGAAAGAAATCTATCAGAGTTCCTGTTTGATGTGTACTACAAGCAATTTGAGGGACACTGCAAACATGTAGAAGAAGGAGTTCTAGACACATGACATACATGCAAACTGTTATGTGTGGCTTAAAGCTAACAGTTCTGATCAACCATAACCCACGATTCCCATGATGAAACATGGTGGTAGCAGCATTTCTTCATGAAAACCTGTCAGAGGCTGGGACTGGGTGGAGGACAAACAACCTTAAACCTAAAGCCAGTGCTACACTGGAATGCTTTGGATCAACCCATATTTAGACAATGGCCCAGTCAGGATAAAGCACTAAATCCAATTAAGAATTTGTGACACGTGTAGAAACCCGGGCCCGTATTCACAAAGAATCCTAAAACTAAAAGTAGGTCCTTGAAACGTCATTCTAAGAAAAATCTTAGGATTTCTCGAATTTAAGATTTTTAAGATATTCTCCATACAATAAACAACAGTTAATTAATAAAACGCTACCGGCTCAATAGTGCAGGGATCCACCCCCTAAACAGTCCAGTAAATAAGCACATAAACTTCTATAACAATCATACAATTATTTATATAGAGATAAGATTAACTTTACCGTCCCCCTAGGGGGAAATTAAATAGCTTAAGGGGCAGGTAATATTAGGAAGGATAAATAAATAATAGAAACAATAATGAACAACAATGAATAAAAAGTGAATAAAAAGTTTCTTTTAACAACCTTTCACAGCTCATCGAAGACAGCGTCACACCTAGCAACAGGGTCAACCACTTCATCCCTAAGATAGGAATTTCTGGTGTCTCCTAGTTCAGAGTTGCTCTCATTAGAGAACTAAATCACTCTTAAGCTAGGGGTCCTTGGCAGGATTTTTTAGGTTAAGATAGAAGCTCTCTGAGAGGACTCAGAGAATCTTTGTGAATACGGGCCCAGGTCTTCACATATGCTCTCCATCCAGTCTGACTGAACTTGAACTGTTTTGCAGAGAATAATGGGCAAATGCTTCAATCTCTCAGAGATTGAGTATGTAGAGATTTACCAAAAACATGCTGCTGTAACTGCAGCAAAATGTAATTTTATAAAGTACTCACTCTGGGTTCATATTACATGCCTGACGCAATTTAATATGAAAAATAATTGGAAAACCATTTCTGGCCCTGTTGATAATTGTGCATTAATTTGTGTTGGTCTGTTACATAAAAATCCCTACAGAATACAATGAAGTTTTTGGTTGTAATGTAGAAAAATGTGAGAAAAAAGTTCAAAGAGTCTGAAAACATTTGCAAAACAAACGGCAAATGATGGGGAAGACAATAAAATACAGAAAGGACTAGAAAAAAAGTACTATTTTAGGAGAAATGTATACTTTGAACATGGGTGTTGGTGGTCATGTTCGTTGTATCGAGCTTACTGTCTCATGGTGGGATTGTTTCAGTTATGTTTGGACAAACAACAGAACCCACTCTACCAGCCACCTTCCACACCAAACACACATGCACTATATAAACCAGACTGCATTGTCCTTCTAAAAGTGATCTGACTGCCCTGCAGCGGGCTGCAGTGCTCCCCTGCTGTCATGGGAGGCAGTGGCATTAAAGGTTCAATGACAACTTTATTAGAGGTGAGGGTCTGGAATCCTAACCAATTATTAAGCCTGGATAAATGTCACACTAATTATTTCCAGAAAGCCGTGAAATTGCAGTCGATTCTCCATGAATAATCTTCCTTCCAACACTGTTCAACTGCTTGGTGTATGAGATTCATTTAAAAGTGCATGTATGTCTCAAACAATGCTGCATTTTCATGTGTGGCTGATGTAATGACTAAAGCTACACTCAGGCCTATTTCACAATGACTTCATAGAGCTTCTATAAAGGTCCATAAACTTCATTTGGGCTACCCTCTTATTTTATTTAGCTGCAGGTTTTTGTGTGAAGCAATCAGTCAGATGTCAGGTCTTAAGGAGCTGCTGGTGCAGCACATCGATTTGGACGGAATTACAGAGAGAAGAGAGCAGTGGAAAGAACAGATGAGAAGAGAGGCGGAAAGAGGGGAATTCATTTTCACCAGGACGCAGGGGTCCCATAAGGCAGGGGCAGATGTGATTTTATTCTTTAATTAGCATGTGTAGTTTTTGCTATTCCCCAGCGAACAGGATGGAGCACAATATGAGAGGCAGCTAAAAGTTAACTTCAGAACAATGTGTTGCATAATGGATCTTCCAGATCTTGCTCTCCAGATGACATGCGGCTGACAAATCAGGCGACTGTGGCTCAGTAGGTAGAGTAGTTGTCTTGCAATCAGAAGGTTGTGGGTTCGATTCCAGCTTCCTCCTGCCATATGTTGATGTGCCCCTGGGCAAGGCACTTAACCTCAAGTTGCCTACCGATCTGCGTATCGGTGTATGAATGTGTTAGCGTTAGTGAGTGCGATAGGGTGAATGTGGCTCTAGTGTAAAGCGCTTTGAGCGGTCTGTATGACTGGAAAAGCGCTATGTAAGTTCAGTCCATTTATCATTACAAATGAAGCTAGGCAGGTTCACAGCTGTGTTTGAAGTTAAATGCTACAGTCATCTGTCCAATCACAACACTACACAATTCTGATTTTTAACAATCAACCACAAACTTTAATGTGTTTTATTGGGACTTTATCGAAGCACATAATTGTGAAGTGAAAAGAAAAGGAAATATGATTTTTAAATAGTTTTTCAAATATAAAACTGAAATGTGTGGTGTGCATTTGTCTTCAGCTATCCTGAGGGAACACTTTGTTGCAGCTGTAGGTCTTTTGGGATAGGTCTCTTTCAGCTTTGCACATCTGAAGACAAACATTTTTGCCCATTCTTCTTTGTACAATAGTTTAAGCTCAGTCAGATTGGATGAAGAGCATCTATAAACATCAATTTTAAAGTCTCAATTAAATCCGTTAGAACCCCCGTTCTGTTCGTCTCAGTTGTATCCTTGGGAGACACTTCACCCGCCTTGCCTGCTGATGGTGGTCAGTGGGCTCAGTAGCGCTAATTGTATGGCAACCCCACTTCTGTCAGTCTGCCCCAGGGCAGCTGTGGCCTCAATGGCCACTGTCAGTGGTAGGCTACGCAAGCACTTTGGGGTCCTTGGACTTGATGAAGCACCATACAAGTGCAGGCCATTTACCGTTTAAATCCAGATCTGGACTTTGACTGGGCCATTCTGGATGGATGAACATGCTTTGATCAAAACATTCCATCGTAGCTCTGTCTGAATGTTCAGGGTCGATGTCATGCTGGAAGGGTTACCTCTGTCCCAGTCCCAAGTTTTCCGCGGCCTCAAACAAATTATCTTCTAAGATATCACTGTATTTACCTCCATCCATCCATCAATCCTAACATCAAGTCTGACCAGCTTTCCTAGAAAAAACATCCTCACACCATGTGTTCAGAGTAATGTGAAGTGTTTGTTTTCATTCACATGCCATAGCGTTTTGCATGTGGGTCTCATCTGACCAGAACGCCTTCATCCTAGAACTTTCTTTCAACAATGGCTTTCTTCTTGCCATTCTTCCATGAGGACATTTCTTGTCATTTTGTCAACAAAATCCCCCCCTGAGCTGTGAATTTTCTGCAGCTCTTCTAGACTTAACTTGGAGTTCTTGGCTGTTTCTCTGATTAATGTTTTCTCTAACCCCCTGCCAATTTAGGTGGAAGACCATGTCTTGATCAGTTTGGAGTTGTGCCATTTTCATTTATAGACAATGGATTGAACAGAGCTCTGTGAAATGTTCAAAACATGGAGTTTTGTTTTGATAACTTTCTCCCTGACCTATCTGCTGCATTCCTTAGCCTTCATGATTCTGTTTGTTTACTAATGTTCTCCGAAACAACCTCTGAGCCCAGAAAAAGAACAGCTGGAGTTATACTGAAATTACATTACACAAAGATGAACTCTACTAAATTTAGAGAAAATTTGTTGTACAGAACTTTATTTTAGGAAATCAGAGTAAAACGGGCTGATTACAAAAGTCTGCTATATTTTCAGCTTTTAAATTGTTAAAAAATTGGAAACCATGTATTAGTTTTGGTTAATTTCATAACATGCTAAACCTTGTGTTGGCACAAAAAGATCAACTGAAATACGTTAAAGTTTGAGGTTGTAACGTAACAAAATATGAAAAAGTTCAAAGTTTTTTGAATATTTTTGCACGACACTGTAAATAGGACTTACTCTAGCAATCTGACATACAGTATTTAGTCATTAAATGGTAAAATGACTGAATTAATTTTGTGCCTTTCAAGTCATACAGAACATTCAAAGCATTTTAGACTAGAGCCACATCCACCCAATCACACTCTCAAACATTCATACACCAATATCCAGATCACTAGGCAACTTGGGGTTAAGTCCCTTGCCCAGGGGCACATTGTTATATGGCAGGATGAAGCTTGGAATGGAATTCACAACATTTAGATTGTAAGATGACTAATCTTCCTACCGAGTCACATTTGCCCCACTTTAAAAAATGTAAAGTGACTAAAGAAGATTTATTAATATGCATTGAGTTAATTAATATTTCCCAGCACAGGTAAGGGGCCAGCCTCCTGTCTATAATCCCAGCCCTTCCAATAACTTAACATATCTTACACATGTTAGGATCTTTGCTACGGAGGAACCCAGAACGCAGACAAGCAGGCAGCATGACGGTAGTTGACTTTAGGCTTTAATTAACAAAAACTCACTCTTAGAAGAGGCAGGAACAAAACAGAAGCAGGCTGGCTTGACAGGCATGGCATGGTCCACAAAACAAGACATGAGTAGAGACAATGATTCCGCCATGACTAACTGAACAAGTGTGTATATATGGAGTGAAAACCAGGTGGAGCAAGGAGACAGGTAAACTTGGAGCAGGTGAACCGGATAAAGATAATTAACAGACAGAACGTGGCTGGAGCAAGAACAGAGACTCATGAATACAAACAAAAACTAAAGCATGACCAAAACCAAACTTGACAAAACATGAACAAGACTAAAACATAACCAGAAAAATTAATAAAGAAAGCATGATTTAAAAACTGTGAGAAATATAAGAAAAACCCAGAAAAACAAACAGAAACATGATTCAAAACCATAACTGTGAAAAACATAAAGAAAAAAACAGAAATCAAAAACCAAACAACCCCAAATCATAACAACACATCTAAGATATTTGCACTGAATGACTTTTGTGAGATGCGTATACTCACTATCCTAATGCTAGGTTTCTAAACTTCCTTTAAAATATACACATATTTTCTTTTATGAACTGAGTTGTCCCAAAGGACCAAGCTTTCACTTTTATTATGTCCTCTAACATTGTTTTCTTGGACCTTATTTACCTCATCAGTGCTGCTTCTTCATTGATATACTGGCAGATCAACGGATGCTGTGGGATTTAGTAACAAAGAGATTGATCTTAGTGTTACTGAGTCTTGTGCCGCAGGCAGTGGGAGAGTCAGCAGATGGGTTTATGCTGCAGTCGTTGGTTTGTTGTTTTGGTGGAGAACATACATTTAATGTCAGCATCCACCTAAAGATCGGTGTTTGTGAAAACAATTGTTATTTAGAGATTCAGCTGAAAGAGTTTAAGCATCTTTCTCAATACAAATACATCAAATAAAGTGAAAAGTAACCACAGAGGATTTAAATCTGATGTGAAGCCTGAAACTGGTGGGTGTTCATGCATGAATGATAAGGATGCATGAGACCAACATCAGATTGTTCAGTAGCATGCAGTGAGTGAGGCCTCTAAATTTCCCCAATGGATCTCCTGTCCTTGAAGAACAATGAAGAAATGGGACAGAGTCATTTCAGACTGCATCAATGGCACACAGCCTTCGAACAACAAACACACACTCACACACAAACCTCAACAGACTCTGTGTCACAGAGGTTGTGATTGAATTTCGCAGTCATTATTGACGCCTATTTTTTAACAGGAAACTGATGAAATCATACTGACACCTCATTATGATGTACCTCCTTGTGAGCATTATTTTGGGAAAGAGCCACACTGTGTTTTTGCACCCTGTAGATGGAAATGCACACACACGCGCACACACACACACACACACACACAGAGTGAAGAAACAGTGACCTGGAGCCAAACAGGAGGAGGTCCTAAGATTTAGAGGCTCAGCTGTGTAACGGGGCACTGAGTGCCATTCCTTCTTCTGTGCATCAATATGAGTGAGAGCTGGCCAGCCAGCCAAGGCCGAGTGCTCCCGAATAAAACCCACCAACGTCAAAAACCAGCCATTTATGGACCAGCAAATGGATTTTTTTTCTTTCTGAGTGAAATATTAATGTTTCCATCTTGGTATACTTGCTAAGAAAACTGTTTTCAGGCTCCTGAGTTCAGAAAAGGCACAGAGCCCATCGCAGTCTAGAGAGGGACCAGTTTACCACAGGGCAACCTAGAAATGCAAAGACAAGCAACCCTGCACATAAACATTCAAACCTATAGGAGATAAAAAAAATAACCACTTAAGACATAACATGCATGGTTTTGGACTTTGGAAAAGAAAACCTGAGCCCCAAGAAGAAGAAATAAAATCACACATTTTGTCAGGTTGCTACCAAAAACTCAAATAAAATGCGGTGAGCATTTTATTTGAATTTATGGGATAGATCAACACTTAGCAGCACAGACCTTTAAAATAGAAGGGGAATAAACAAAAAACTATACAAACAAAAATCTATAGTGTGGCACACATTTGTTTTTACAAAACTTGTATTTTAATCCAAATAAATTTTTTTAATATTTGCTTTTTCCAGAAATCACTGCATGGTTTTATTGTTTTATGAAAAACTAAAAATGTGACCTGCATTTTGTTCAACCCCCTTCATAAAAACTTGCTGCTACTGCAATTACAGCTGCAACTCTTATGCAAGGTCTGGCTCTACTAGCTCTGTAGCCCATTCTTCTTTGCAACACAGCTCACGCTCAATCAGATTGGATGGAGAGCATCAGTGCAATCTTCAGGTCTTTCTACAGATTCTCAACTGGATTTACGGTTAAACTTTAACTGGGCCATTTTAATAACGGCATGTTTTAAACAATTTCATTGTGGCTCTGGTTGCATGTTTAGCACTTCCTGCTGAAAGGTGAAACTTTGTCCCAGTCTCAAGTCTTTTTCAGCTTATAAGAGGTTTTGTTGCAGGATTGCCCTGTATTCAGCTCCATCTATACTCCCATCAACCAGGTTTTACTGTGGGGATAGTGCATTCAGGGTGTTAGTTTTTCTCCACACAGTGTTTTGCATGTAGGCCATAACATTTAATTTATCTTTAATTTACAGTTTTGCACTATTTTGTGTTAGTGTTTCATATAATTTCCCAATAAAACATTGAAGTTTATGGTTGTAAGGTGACAACATGAGTCAAGGTATGTGAATACTTTTGCACACTGTAGAAGGGAAGAACAAGCCCGCTCTCCATGGAGAGGCTCCAGCTTAGATTTAAACTGACAACTGATTCATGTTGAAGTTCCACACATACAAACAGAAAGAAAAGCTTAACTAGTGAAAGTACAAACTAAAAACAGTATTGCTAGTTCTGACAGCTGTGAGAAGCCTACTCATCTTACTGCATATGAAGCTATTTGTAATTCTCCAATTTTTGACTTAAGTAAATTTTTTGTTTTTAGTCACAATAAAACTGATCAAACATGTCTGAATGGGTGGCTGAAACATAATCTACAACCCATTAGCTACAGTGGTTTTGTGCTGTTCTAAGTCTCATCTAGAGAACATGGCCACTGAATGAAAAACACGCCATATTAATATAAATTCAAGGCTGGAGTTCTGGCCTTTAACTCGCACTTAAATCAGTTAAATCTAACCTGCTGAATATGAATCTAGAGAATACATATTCCACACTATCATTATTTATCAAACAGAAAAGAAGCCAAAATGAATAAGCTTTGTGAAAAACTAAGTAAACGCTTGCTGCTTACACAAAAATTAGGAGAGAAAGTAGCATTCAGGCAGGTGATGCTAATCAGACACATTTAACTGATCACCAACAAGTTTGAACAGCTCTTTAAAAGCTGAGGTTTTGACTGTTTAACCTGTAGCACATACGTAGGTGTGTGTTAATCCAAGGTCTGATCATGCAATATTCAAAGTGAGGAATAAACATATATTCTGATGAATATTGTTTTTTGTCTTTTTTGTTCATCCATGATTGGGCATTTGGCAACAAACTAATTTGTTCTATTTAATAAAAAAAATAATGATTTCAATTTAGTCTGAGTTGAGTATCTCTACCACTGTTTGGATTGTATTGTAATCAAACTGGGCTCTCCAACCATCAAATTAAGAATATTTCAAAAATATTATTTGTGGAGAAAAATATAATCCTAATATTTATAGTTACATAAAACTTTTTCCCTTCCCCCCCTCCTAATTGTCCTTGCAGTAGTGGGGAAGAAACCCCCCTCCACCAATCCCACAGAATGCTTTGGCCTCAGACACAACCTCTGATTATTAAGCCACTCCAGTATAGTATAAAATGCTCGGTGTGCTACAGGCAGAGAGAGGAGAATAATTTCAATCTGTCCCTGCGTTCTTCGTCAGGCAGCTGCTTCATCCCTTTGACAGAGCGAAACGATACTGGGTCTGTCACCTGAGGAACACGCCTCAAGCCACAGGTACAGCCTGCATTCATCTCTGCGTCCTCTGCTCTAATGGCATTAACAAACTCAGCAGTTTCTGTAGGAGACATGTTGCGTATTTTTGCTATTTGAACCTATAATCAGAACGGGTCCGATAGGAAACGTTTGGAGGCTGGTAAATTTTAATGGCTGTAACGTTTTTAACATTTGACGTAACCTGCAGGCGCATCATCACCGCTGCTCCCACACACAGGATTTGTGGCTGAGGTAAGCAGCTGTTGGTGAAGGTACTGCTATACAGGGGTTGGACAATGAAACTGAAACACCTGGTTTTAGACCACAATAATTTATTAGTATGGTGTAGGGCCTCCTTTTGCGGCCAACACAGCGTCAGTTCGTCTTGGGAATGACAGATACAAGTCCTGCACAGTGGTCAGAGGGATTTTAAGCCATTCTTCTTGCAGGATAGTGGCCAGGTCACTACGTGATACTGGTGGAGGAAAACATTTCCTGACTCGCTCCTCCAAAACACCCCAAAGTGGCTCAATAATGTTTAGATCTGGTGACTGTGCAGGCCATGGGAGATGTTCAACTTCACTTTCATGTTCATCAAACCAATCTTTCACCAGTCTTGCTGTGTGTATTGGTGCCTTGTCATCCTGATACACGGCACCGCCTTGAGGATACAATGTTTTAAAAACCATTGGGAGCACATGGTCCTCAAGAATGCTTCGGTAGCCTTTTGGCAGTGACGCGCCCATCTAGCACAAGTATTGGGGCCCAAAGGGGAAATGCCATGATATGGCAGCCAATCCTAAAGATCCACCCCCATGTTTCACTCTGGGCATGCAACATTTGGGGGGGTACGCTTCTTTGGAGCTTCTCCACACCGTAACTCTCCCGGATGTGGGGAAAACAGTAAAGGGGGACTCATCAGAGAAACAATACATGTTTCACATTGTCCACAGCCCAAGATTTTGCGCTCCTTGCACCATTGAACCGACGTTTGGCACTGGCATGAGTGTAAAAGGGTTTTGGTTATAGCAGCCCGGGCCCCGTGTATATTGACCCTGTGGAGCTCCCCGACAGACAGTTTGGTGGAAACAGGAGATTGAGGTGCAATTTTAATTCTGCCGTGATTTTGGGGGGCCGTGGTTTTATGTTTTTTGGATACAATCTGGGTTAGCACCCGAACATCCCTTTTTGACAGCTTCTCTTGCGTCCACAGTTTAAACCCGTTGGATGTGGTTCGTCCCCTTTTTTGGTGGGGTTTCTGACATCAGGTGTTTCAGTTTCATTTCCCAACCCCCCAGGGGGTTTGGACAATGAAACTGAAAAACCCGTCATTTTAGTGTGGGAGGTTTCATGGCTAAATTGAAGCCGGGGACCAGTCTTCTTGATTGCACATTGCACCAGTAAGAGCAGAGTGTTAAAGGGTTTAAATTTAAGGGTAAGAGCACAGTTTTGCTCAAAATAAAATTAAAAAGCAACACATTATGGGTGACATACGAGTTCAAAAGGGACAAATTGTTAGTGGAAGTCTTTTTGGGGGCTCTGTGACCAACACACCAAGTCTTTGTGATTATCAAGAGCCACGGTATCCAGGGAATGTCAGCATACCACCAAGAAGGAAAACCCACATCCAAAACAGGATTAAAATGTGGACGCAAAGAGGAAGCTGTCTGAAAGGGATGTTCGGGTTTGCTAACCCAGATTGTATCCAAAAAACATAAACCACGGCTGCCCAAATCACCGGCAGAATTTAAAAAGTGCACCTCAATTTCCTGTTTCCCCCAAAGAACTGTCCATCGGGGAGCTCCACAGGGGCAATATACACGGGGCCGGGTTTGCTATACCCAAAAACCTTTTGGTCACTCATTGCCAATGCCAAAACGTTGGTTTAAAATGGGAAGGAGCACAAATCTTGGGCTGTGGACAAATGTGAAACATGTATTGTTCTCTGATGGCCCCACCTTTACTTTTTTCCCCCCACATCCGGGGAGAGTTACGGTGGGGAAAAAGCCCCAAAGAAGTGTACCACCCAGACTGTTGCATGCCCAGGAAGTGAAAGCATGGGGGGGGTCAGTGATGGTTTGGGGGTTTCCCAAAATTAATGGTTTCCCCTTTTGGCCCCAATACTTGTGTACTAGAGGGGCGCGTCCCACCCAAGGACTCCAAAACCATTCTTGAGGACCATGTGCATCAACGGGTTCAAACATTGTATCCTGAAGGCGGTGCCTTTCTATCAGGATGAAAAATGCCCCAATACACACAGCAAGACGGGGTAAAATTTTTGGTTTGATGAACATGAAATTTGAATTTTGAACATCTCCCATGGCCTGCACAGTCACCAGATCTAAATATTATTGAGCCACTTTGGGGGTTTTTTGGAGGAGCGAGTCGGGAAAACGTTTTTCCCCCAAAACCGTATCACGTAGTGACCCTGGCCACTATCCTGCAAGAAGAAGGGCTTAAAATCCCTCTGACCACTGTGCCGGGAATTGTATAGTCATTCCCCAAGACGAATTGACGCTGTATTGGCCCAAAAGAAGGCCCTACACCAACTAATAAATTATTGTGGTCTAAAACCAGGTGTTTCAGTTTCATTGTCCAACCCCTGTACCTCCTCAGCTGATGACAACCTGTCGCACCTGTGTCCTCTCATCTCCAGGGCTCAAGCGGAATCTAGTGGTAAAAGAATGTTAATAGCAGGCATGAAACAACACACTAAGGTCCGAGACTCCGACAATAATAAATATATTAATAAAAATTTACCACCTTCTACTAGTTACTGGATGCCGTAGGTGGGGGCCCATCGAAGATTATCTTGGCCAAGCCAAGGCTGTCAGTAGCCTGACTACCAGTGAAGTTGGTCTATGTTTAAAACAAACATCTTTTAAAGTAGTGGGGCAAGCAAGAGCAGTAGTTGTCTGCCAACAGGGAGGCTGTCAGTTTGAATCCCATTCCCCAACCCCTGATCCCTGTAGAAAGGTCCATGAACAAAACCCTAAACCAACTCTGCCTGTTTTTTGTATGTGTGAGTGAGTGCATGTGAATGTGGCTAACTGTATAAAGGCAGGTAGGACTAAAAAAGTGCAAAAGAATGTCATCGTCAGCCATACCTAGGTTGTGCCACCTGTATATCATTGTGCAACTATAAAATGCAATTTATCTACTACATACCTTATATATTCAGAGAAAATCTCAAAGTGCTCAAAGCAGCAAAAAACAAACAGAAGACAACTACAGCCTCAATTAACAGATAGGTTCTGAAGCAAACCATCACCATGGTAGCTGAAATAAAAATGTTTGAGTGCAGCAGACGTTGGCAGCTAAACGATCACAAATGCATAAATCTCACATTATCCAGTTTTGTAAAATTTTACTTACTTTATCTTCTTTGTTTTTTCCTGTCCAAACAGTTCTAATGCAGACTTCAGGATTTTCAGTTTGACACCATGTTAAATCATTATGTCCTGTTTAATGAAATGAAAATTATAAATAGCAAAGTAAGTAGTAGGTGGGATTGTCAAAGTTAGGCTAAAGCACATTTAAAAAGTGCAGTTCAGGAATTTACACAAACATGTTTTATCAGTGTCAAATTATTTATTAAATAAGGGTGATGAACTCTGGTTGGAGGTCCTCCTGGTGAATTTGTGCCTCGGGGCCCGAAGGGACTCTAGAATCTCCTCTGCTAAAAACCAAAGGTTTCAAAATATTGTAGCTGTACACACTAATGATTCTATCTGATGCTTGTGTGCAACTCCCAGCATTCTGCTAACTTTTACAAATTTAACCTGGTAAATAATTTGTTATTAGCTGACTTTTTGCTTCTTTTCATCTGATTTCATTTTGGAGATAGGTGAGTATGTGCTCAGTAGTGGAGACAGGTAAACTGATCAACAGACTGGTTACACTGATGGTAAAGTGATATATATAAACAAATATCTAAATCCATACTAAAATTCTCCCTAAGTAAACATGATTGGCATTTGTGATGTCTGCCAATACATGGCATGCCATCTGTATAACAGCAGCAGCAGCAGATGTTGCAGCTAGCCGTACAACTCTTTCAGACTGTAATCTTGTGGGACCCAATTGTGTTAAATGGACTCTGGTCTGTACCCAAAGACCTCTCTCCAGAGCTCCCAGTGAGCTGCTGACACTTCAAAATGCTGATGAGCACTGACCTGGAAAAGCTTTAACCACCAAATACACAGTGGAACTCAATATGTCTGACAACTTCTGCATGAAAGGACAAGTGTTCAGGGCCATTTTCATCCATTTTCCCAGCATGACATCATACTGGAATTGTGGTAAATTTGCATTTTTCAAGAACTGGATGAAAAACACACAATAAAGATGCACCGAAGAGTAAATGTGAAAGACAGCATTTCACTCACGTACTTTAACACATTTTGTACTTCTGTTTTAACCAGTCTTGAGGTCTTCTGCGGCACAGTGGTCTGCCTACTACACATGATCAAAGTGTTCAGACTGATATCTAAAGATCCTGAAGTAAGGTTGTGTTGTTAATGCTGGTGAAGCTAGACTGGCCTAACACGCCTAGGCCAGTCCACTCCATTCTCATAACCTTACAATTTTTGCAAGTCATTGTTCTTGGTGGGTACTTGGGTAGAGGTGGCTGTGGCACAGGTGATAGGAGTTCCTGTAATCGGTGGGTTGCTGGTTCGAATCCCCACTCTGTCTGTTTCAGTCATTGTGTCCTTGGGCAAGACACTTCACCCTTTGCCTTGCCTGCTGATGGTGGTCATAGGGCTCGGTGGCGCCTCACCTCTGTCAGTCTGCCCCAGGGCAGCTGTAGCTTCATTTTAGCTCACCACTGTCATTGTGTGAGTGGGTCAATGACTGACTGTAGTGCTTTGGGGATTCTAGGGGTCTGATAAAGAGCTATACAAGTTCAGGCCATTTACCATTTGATAGCTGCTTTGCACATTGCGCCGCGTTGCTGGGCAGCTTCAAACAACATTTTTCTTGGACCACTCTTTCATAGAAGGTGCTCCTGTTATGGAAAAGTGTGCACACCTCCATATTGCACCAGTGCCTACATTTGTGTCTACCGTTCATACAAAATAGTTATATTTTTTCAGAATTTGAAAAATATTTAGTATTTTTATGTTTCATACAATAACATTTTCATCCATGGTAAATGGTAAATAGCCTGTTCTTCTATAGCGCTTCATCAAGTCCACAGAGACGCCAAAGCGCAGTGACCATTATCATTTAGAGAAAATATGTACGAAACACATCAGGCATTGGCTGATCATTTCAGTCTGGTACTTCAATGAAGTTCAAAAAATCACGTGCTAATAAACTGAAATACAACACATTTCACTATTATTAGAACTCACTGACCAATGCCGTTCCTGGCGCCACACCCCTTTATATTCTTCAATGTATTTCTCCTGTTCTTGACAGTAACCGTTATTTTGTCCCAACCACAGCTTCTCAATATTCTTCCCCAAAACCGGCTTAACGTTGGCAAAAAAAAGCATTTAATGTTTTGATAATACGTCCCCTAAAAAGTGAATAGCGTCATCCTTTGTTTCTAAACATACATCTGACTCGACACACAGCTACAGTCTTTAACAAACTCCCGTCCTGCTTCTGATGTTTTCAGGGGGAGCAGTTCGCTGAAGTGCTAGCCTAATGTTACTCACTTTTACTCTATGTTCCATGACTTGTTGATTATTTGACTTGTAATATTCGGTTCCAAAAAAATCACTTGTAAACAAAACACTGGTAGAGAACTGCTCTGCCTGAAAGAAAGTTATCTCTTTGTTTTCAGTGTCGTGAAATTTACGTTTCTGCTGCACTCCGTAGAGATCCCTCTGCTATATGTTTTACTCAATCTTTTTTGCCCGACAACAGATGAAAAGCACTTTCAAGCAACACTTATCTTTACCCTAAGACTGTCACCATAAATTGTGTAATATCAAGCTTCCTCATTCCTTCAGTGGGTCACATTTCCTTCACAATAACTGATAATTTGACTCTAGTACGGCTTATCTGACTTAATGATGTCATATTAGTATTAGATATAAAGATTAAAAGAAGTACATACGTTTTATTTAGCCAGGTTTTGATGCAACTAAAAGAAAACAAATTCGTTGATTTGCATTTGGCCTTGACTTTTTTCTGCACCTTTTACTTGTTGCCACCAGTGAATATAAAAAATATAATTAGTAGCTCTCTTGCATATATTCAAATTACTTTAAGTGCCTCTCGCTGCTCTACACAGAGTGCGGGCTACATGCTTTGGTATGGGACACTCGTTTGTGAAGAGATGTTTTCTCTAATTTCCCATGAGGGTCCTGTTGCATAATATAAACACCAGCCTGGTAAAAAGGTTTGAGAGAATTCATTTACACTATATATAGTGTTGTGTGTATTAGGTTCTTGTCTCTGGATTAGTACAAAAACACTGCAGGAATAAAGTTTGGCACAGTGCACATAAGGTCCGTCATTTCTGAAAAAAATATTGTTTTCTTATTACTGCACAGAAAGTTTTGATAATTCTGTCAATTCTAGCAATAAACACAAATCAATGGATTTCCCAGGAACACTGATAATGCTAAAGTATACTTAGAAAGGCACTTTATGGTACGTATATTTTTTCTAAAGTAAAGACGTATATAATGTGGTCTTGTCAGCAAATATAGCATGAAGAATGTATTCATTAAAAGCATCTGTACAGATTTTATCCATTGTACAAAGTTAACATGGATACAGAAAGAACTTTAGGAGCAGTTTAACTCTCCTTTATTATGGAAAGTTTGATTTACAATGACTGTTTCAAAGAGATAGCCCTTCCTGGCCTAACTTTGTACTTGTGGCATTTTCTATCTAGTTTCAGATAATTGAACAGAGCTCTGTGAGATGTTCAACGCTTAGAATATTGTTTTATAACCTAAGGAGACATGTCATGCTTTTAAATCCTTCCTTTTCACACTTAAATCATTTAGTTGTGCTCTATATAAAGTGGAACTGCAATGTTTTGGTCTGAATTTCTTGTTATTGTAGCTCCAGAGGCTCCTCTTTTCCCCCCGTTTCTCAGGGCGTTTAAGAGCAACTTGTTTTAGTGCTGTCTCTTTAAAAGCTGTTGAGGCACTTCACACCCTGCCCCCCTACAGGTCAAAGAGCGCTTCGCTCCATCACGTTTGGACATTTTTGTAGTTTCATAACAGAGATTCCATTAGCTAGCGTCAGAAACAAGACAAAGCAGCAAAAACAAAGCAAAACTGTTTATGTATTGATTCAATTCAAAACACGCAATACGGTTCTGTCCTCAGGGAGCTAAATGTAGAACACAGAGCTAACATAAGCAGAAGGCAAGAAGCTACTGCTATCAGAACAATATCCAGGACATCATATCAACACACAATAAATTAATGTCTTAAATAAAGTTTGTCGTCATTTTAGTGTTATTTGCAGCTTACCGCTTTGCTGTGTCCGTCCTTCCATAGACAGAAGGAACTTATCCCTTAATCAGATGAAATCTTTCAGCAAATTCTTGATAGTGCTGCTGAAGAACTCATACTTGAAGTGGGGGAAATTGGAATTTCCTCACTGATGTGGGAACATTTCCATGAAAAATAAAATGTATCCAGGCACTTTGAAGAGGTTCTGATGCTGGGGGACAGTGTAATGAATTATGTGAGTTAATACACCAAAAACCAACCGAACATTTAGACCCATCTACTTGAAGCACAGGCATACTTGAGCTTGGACTACAAAGTCACTTCGAGAAATAAAAATGGCGGATTCGCGAAATTGGTTAACTGGAAGTCCATGAACTTGTTTAGTAATGACTATGACAGAATAGTTCAAACAACGTAACAGAGAACAGGGAAAACTGAAGGAACTGAAAAATATGAGCCAAACAGAATATAAAGTTATTTTTGAGACAACCACACAGATTAAATTCAGCTTTTCAGCACTCCTACAGACTCCAAGCACAAAACAAAGCAAACGTGATGCCTTCACAGAAAACCTGGATTTATACAGACAATAAATTACACACAGGCATTACCACTTGAAGACTTCTGAAGTGATATGGTTGCACAGGATTTTCTTAAGTGGACGGATAACAATGTCTAATCTTTCTTCCACTCCATCTTAGTACCTTGTGTTGGTCTATCACTGGGGTGTCAAACTCAATCACAGAAAGGGCCAACTTAAAACGAAGGCTATGTGACAGACCAAACAGAATTAATGCCAATTCATAGCAGTCAAACAGAACTGTTTTAAACAGAAAATAGAATTTGAAGAGGTTTAACAAATGGGCTTTTTTCAGTAAACTAACCAAAATATACCTAAAAGGTGGTAGAAACACAAATTTACACAGTAATAACATCATTTAAAAAAAGGCATATTTAGTTTTTTCAGTGCTTTATATCATTTTGACTGAGAAACATGCTTGGCTTCGCAAATTCAATTCAATTCAAAAATAAAATAATAATAAAAAATAATGTTTGGTGTTAAGTTTTGAGCTGTGGAACTTCATTATTTGGAGGTGCGTCTCACTAAGTTGGTTCTTTCAGCCAATGAATTACAGAATAGTTCCACATTTTTTTTCTTTTTCAAAGTCAACGAAGCACCAGCGTGAACTCTGCAGCATGCTTAGTTTACTGTATGAGGAAAATATGGACTTAACATGCCAGAGCTGATATGTTCGTCTTTGCTTGGCAACATGGAGACATTAGTTTCCCTGTTACTACTCACCTGTGCACCCCTGCCTTTAGCTATGAGTACCCATTGTGGTGCATCGTGGGATATGTAGTGTGATTAATGTGAGTTCTATGTAACTGACTTGAGGGACATGAACAACAGATATGTAAATTCATCTTGCAGACCAGATGCAATTGTATTGCGAGCCAGAAGTGGCTCATGGGCTTTGATCTTGACACATAAAATATATGGTTACATTGTTGTAATGTTATAAATGTGGAAAATACTTTTGCAAGGTCCTTTCCATCCATAAAACAAGTCAGGGTAAGATCACTTCTATTTCTAAGCAAATTATGAAGTTTTTATTAAACACAGTTATTAGTGACATTACCATTTTTTAAAATCTCCACCGTGTTTAGACTTAACCCCTCTGATTTACTTCTGAAACATGTTTGAGTCATCACCAGCACAATTGCCCTGAGAAATGCTTGACTAACAACATTAAACAGAATCACAATTACCGTAACAATGAGCAGAATTCCCTTCAGGAGGGTAAGCAACGAAGTGATTGGCTGAATGATTGTGTGGGCAAGTAGGATGGCAAGGGTTAGAATCCAGGTGAAGGCTGGGATCACATAAATGTGTCTGTGGAGACATGCAAACAAATGGAGAAACATTAATACAAAACATTCAAATGATTTAGTTTTGAATGCTTGAATGATATTTCAGGAATGTTCTACAGCACTCAGGAAAGTTAGTTCATTTATGCTAGTTAAGTAACAATTCTGTTTTGCTTTTGTAGTTCTGACATACAGTACTTCTGACAAAACAGTAAGAGAACCAATGAATCCTTCTAGGCACCCAGGAGGACACAACACAACTAAAACCAGGAAATATGAAAAGCTTCAGATAATATTAGAGCTGTGCAGTTAGTGACATTTATCATTCCACTCCTCTCTTTACCTACCTTATCATTTCAAATCATAATAATGGCATGTGGAGAATATGAAAACATATTTAACAAAACAAAGCAAAACTGTTGCAGCTACAAAACAGCGAGAGACACAATAGACACAATACAGTATGGCAGAGACCAAGTCGATGCTGTGAGTGGGATTTGACGGAGAATTAAAGTTGTATCCTCGATCCTAGTTGCAACCCAGCAGACACAAAAAGGACTTGGCAGCAAATCAAGATGAAATATAAAAATACAGTTACATCAGGTAAGGACCAGTTATAAATCTTTGTTTGTGTTTATTCTATGTGTGCAGATCTTGCTGTTTGAGGACGCCAGAGCTTGAATTCACTCCTTTACCAACTGTTCTATGATACCACACATTGGGCTGCTATTAACAGGACAATACCTAACAGACTGATAGTTGTTTGGCTGAAATTTTAATATTCAAACTTTTGCTAATAGTCAAACAATCATTATTTCACAACAGGTGTTCCTTTTTGAGTTTTTTTAACCTACTTACTAAGTATGACATTAATCACTCTTTCATTAATCACTTTTTTTTACAATAGGCCAGTTTTGTTTGAATAGCTTTTTCTCAGTAAGAAATGAAATCAACATTTATAAATTGCTTTTTATATTTACTCAGTTTATCTTTGTCTGATATTGTTTAAACATTTAAACTTCACAAACAGGCAAAAAAAGAAACCTGTAAGGTAGGAAATGAGCCTACATTTTGATAGCACTTTACAAGTATGCTGAGGTTTTGTTGAGGAAAAAAGATGAGACATAAGTACAGAAAGAACAAGTTTAATTAATGATCTGCTAAAGAAAATTAAATATAGAAAATAACTGGGTATTATAAGTTTTACATAAAATGAACACATTTATAACACATTTTAGCTTTCCACAAAGATTTCTAATTTTAACATCAACAGCGTGTTTCTTATTTAACGTGAAATATGATGTAAAGAAAAATCATAAAAGTTATGCTACCACAAGTATTAAGTGTAGCTAAATAACTAAGTTCACAATCTGTAGAGATAAAGCTGAGCTTGGTTTAATTAAACACATGAGATTTAACTGATATCTGCTGGTTAAAGATAGTCTTCTAATCCTCTTATATTTTAAGCTCTAGGGAAAATCCTGACTCCTTAAATTCAAAACTCACTCAAACTAAGGCTACATCACAATGAGGTGAATGCTGATGTGAAAGGACCCTCAGTAATGCTTTAAAACCTCTGACGTTCAGTGGGGTTTCTGTCCAGGGCATCCACCATCCTGAAGAGGTGAATCTGAGCAGAGGAGCTTCTGCTCACAAGCCTGCAACACGCTATTGACAGCTGTATCCTGAAGGCGAGAAAAAGATGGTTTATTAAAAGGAGGCCTCCCAAGATTTTTTCACTCCACTACCCCTGCCTTCCTACTCCCACAACAAATCGCTGCATCTCCCCTGGCGCTGAGCGTGCTGATAATGAAGCACCCAAGCGTGCCAATGAAGCAGTCTGACCGTCCCGCAGAGTGTGAATAATATTATTTGGGTAAAGGATTTACTGGGGCATGACAAAATAAATTAGCCCTGTTAACTGATAAAGGTAATTATAGCCCTGGGAGGGAAAGAGGTGTGAATTGAGGGAAGAGACAGCAATCACCAGAAGAGTCCCAAATAATCCAACTGTGAGTTTAAACACTACAGCATTCTAGCTTTTACTCAAGATCTGCACAGTATTGTTTAAGTTTAATCACTGTAAACAACACTCTGTGCTAGCTACTGTGAGTAATGTGCTGCTGCCTAACATTATGTTAGATGCACTTGCAGGAATAAAACAACTAATCCAGCCAACAGAGGGAGCCACCTAAACAAATATCTGATTCTATTCTTAGTACTGTACAGTTACAAAATACCCATATGCTTGATATTGTTACAAAAAAGAATCTTAAAAGGACAATACGCCAGTTAACCGGTCGCATGTAATAGAATTGCGTCCTTGAAGTTAATGCATTGAATCAGTAAAAATGGGGAGGAGAAAGAATTTCTGTGAGTTTGACAGATGACCAGATCTCCAAAAGTGCAGTTTCCCAGTGTGCAGTGGTCAGTATCTATCAAAAGTGGTCAAAGAAAGCAACAGTGGGGAAATGGCAACAGGATCATTGGTGGCCAAGGCTTCTTGATGCATGTAGTGGAGCAAATGCTGGCCCTTGTTGTCTGATTCAACAGACACGTTTTACTAGCTCAGATGCATGAAGAAGTTATTAAGGGTTTTCAGAGGAAATGTGTCAGAATATACAACACAACACAGTTTTTTACTTTACCCCTAACCAAATCCGAAGTACCAACAATCAAGCGAGTATCAGAACTGGACCATGAAGTAATGGAAGAAGATGGCCTGGTCTGATGAGTCCAGTGCAAATTTGTTTCTTATTTGGGGAACATGTGGCACCACGATCCACAGAGAGGAAGAGCCAGTGTGATACTTTGTGGAATCAATCATTCATCCGTGTAGAAACTAATATGACAACTATCTAACTAAGCATTCTATTGGGAAATAATGACCTTGTTTGGCTATCAGTGTCTATACATACTAAGTACCCCAGGGCGTTTATTAATAAAGCAGAGTGGTTTGTGATTAAATCACAAGTTGAGACACTAATCAATGGCCAAACACTTTTGGTCTACGTAGGTTATTGTTGTAGATGTAGCAGCCTGAATGAGGTGTGGTATTGTAGAGCAATGCATGGAGGAGTGACACATATAAAAAATAAACACAAATGATTTCTCCTTAAATCACATAAGAATTAATTAACGCAATACCACAACGTTAAGGTTAAAATACCTTAGTTAATAAATTTAAAACCACAAAACAAAAGGCAAAAACAGGATAATTCTTAATATAGCAATATCACAATCAAGCAGGTGTATGTGTGTATGCATATATGGGTGTGTGTGTATGCACGGCCATGCTAACTGAAAGACAAATTCGGACAAGATGATTGAGTTTGATTTATCAAGCAGTTTCAGCAGCAGCAAACAAAACAAAGAACAACAGAACCAAGAATATTTATATTTTCATACTAATGTAATGTTCCTGCCCAGCCTCTTACTGTGATCAATCGTTAGCGACCAAAGCAAGCGGTTCTTCAAGCATAAGGACCAGGTAGACTGGCTGAAGATGAATGGACCAGGACAGCACTCCACCTGGTCCTTTGTTTGTTAACATGGTAATTCCCTACAAATGTTACAGTCCATGTGATCCAGGGATGTTCAACTCTGATCCTCGAGAGCTACTGTCCTTCAAAATGTAGATGTATCCCAGCTTTACCACACAGGAATAAAATACTGAATTTGATTCAGGTGTGTTGGAGAACTGAGTTGCAGCATAGTAGCTCTCGAGGACTGAAAGTGGGCACCCCTGATGTAAACCCTTTCATGAAAACGGGTTAACTGATGGCTGTGGCCTCTTTCAGCAGGATAAAGCCTGATGCAACAAAGAAAAATTTGTTCACAGGAACAAGTTTGAGGTGTTGACTTGGTCTCCAAATTCCCCAGGTCTCATCCAGGCATGTGGTGAGATCCATGGAGGGTCTACCTGACCACATAGAGGACTTAAAGGATCTGTTGTTAACATATTGGTGCCACATCACACCTTCATGGGACTAGTTGAATCCCTGGTTCAAAGCTCCAGGACTGTTTTGGTAGCAATGGTATACCTGACCAGAATATATTTTTAACAAAATATATGTGCCACTGTCACAACTATATGCCCTAAGCATTTCAACATTTGACAACTCAGCTTCCTCACGAATGCAAAATGGAATCCTTGTTGAGCTTCACCAAGGGGTGGTGTTTTCTTTAGATTTTTTTCTGAAAGCCACCCATGTCCACAGGGTTATTAATGCTGAAATGACGAAAGATGCTGCTTTGCATCTAAACTCGTAAATATGGTTGAAAGGTGAAAAGCTACATTTTAAACATCGATGGATGCTTAAGTCTTAAAAATGTGTTAGGGTTACTCAAACTGTCTATTCATGCCTCACCTTCTACATATTTGTTTAGGAAAATTTGAAAATGGCATATTGTCTAAAATGCCACAAGTGCTATTGTTCTGGGCTAAATAGGGAGAATATTTGGTAGACCTGAAATAGCCATAAAATAAGATGTCCATGGAGACCCAGTGTTAAGTGGGCTGCATCTAGTAACCTTCACTCACTGCCTTAATTGATTGTTGAATGCCCCAACCCTGACCAAGATCACAAAGCAAACACAATTCTGATCAACACTTATCAGTCTGTGAAGCATGGACAGAAGTTTCAGCGGCACTGCATAAAACCTCAGCAAGATCTGGACTAGTGTGTTTCTGACCTCAGTTTTAAAGAATGAAAGTGCTGAATAGCTGATTGAGAGAGAGAGCATCTTGCATGTAGTGGCCCAGCTGGCTGCAGGATGCTGGATGGGGGGCTGCATAAAATATACATTGATCTTTTTGTACACCACAAAAATAAAGATGTCAAATCTAATTCTATGGATGCCACTCAGTTGTAGTGACATTCAATCTGTCAAAACAATTGGGCTACGTAATAATGAAATGGATCATTGTCATGGAGCATTTTTTCCGATGTTTGCAGTGACAGACAGCTTAGATGCAGAGCCAAGCAGAGATGCGGGTGGTGTGTTTTTGGCGTCACTTCTACTACAGGTATTACAGCAATAGCGTCACTTAGTTGAACTAATCAATTTCTTGTTTTTCCTGCGCTGGCAGTGCAGTGAATGCCCTGGAGCAGAGTGAAAGAGGAAGTGGTGACAGAATGGCTTGCTCCAAAAAAAGAAAAGTTGATGCGGTTTTAAAGATGAATAGACGGAAAAATGTATGTTCTTTCTTCCAGCAGGCGGTTCAAAACATTACGCATTAATTAAAAGTGGCAAAATGAAAAGCCACTACAAAACGAAGCACAGTTCTTTTGAGCAAAGTTACCCCATGAAGTCCGAGCAAAGAACACATAAATTACCTGAAAAGCAAGCCCAATATAACAGGTCTACCCGACGCATCACACATACTTTTACGACCCAGCAACGTGCAAATGAATGTTCACTCAAGGTATCGTGGATTTTGGGACAACATAACAGTTGTGAAGGAGTGCTTAAATGCTGTTGCTGAGACATTTTTTGAGGGAAAACAATTAGACGAGATATGTAATCTAACAAATCCCGATGTCAGCTTCAAAAGCAACTAGAAAATCAGAAATATTAGCAGATGATGTATGTGTATGTGAGATTTTATCACAAAGGTAAAAAGGGGTTCTGTAGGACCTGCTGGGTGTAACATTGAAAACATACACTAGAGGAAAGGACATATATGCGGCAACAAAAGAGTTGCTGAGAATGAGGGGCATAGTTCTGAAGCGGGTTCTCTCTTTCACCACAGATGGTGACCCTGCCATGGTGGAAAAAGAGCAGGGGGCTGTGCCCCAGATGAAAAAGGAAAACCCAGATCTTATTGCTTACCACTGTCTCATCCATCAGAATGTTCTTTGTGCCACTCTATCAGAACATTTTGCTGAAGTAATGAACACTGTGATGAAGCTCATCAACTTGCTTAGGGCATCCTCACCCCTTCAGCATCGCCTCCAAAGAGAATTCCTGGAAGATGTTGAGGCAAATGCCAATGACCTGCTACTGCACAAAAATGTGAGGTGGCTCAGTAAGGCCAATGCACTGGGACTTTTCTAGTCTATTCGAAAAAAAATTGCGGCTTCCTTAAGGCAGGCCAACACAGTTTCACTTTTTCATCACGAAGAGCACAAGATGGATATGGTTGTTTTTTGGTTGACATTGCGTCACATCTTAAAGAGCACAATTTAAAGCTGCTTACCAAAACTGCAGGAACAGTTTTAAGGTGAGAGAGACATTTCACCCTATGTTGACTGTTGGGATTATGATTATTGATTAATTAATATTTATCAATAATTATAATTGAAAATCATAATTTGACAAAATTAATTTCTTAACCAAAAATCCTTATTTATGAATCGAAATCAGAGATGTCCTCTGGGGTTGTAATTGTGGCTCAAAGCCCTTGATAATTACAGTTATTAAATTCTCAGTAATAGTTGATAACTATTACTAGATGTCACTGTCACTGCCGAAACGTGGGGAACTTTAACCTTATTTTGACTGACAAATCACTCTTGCACAAAATAAACACAAACGCCTTCTCTTTATCTACATGAATATTTATTAAATCAACAGCCCTGATACAACTCGCTCTTCCGATTCAATAATCTTCACCTAATCAAACATGCAAAGTTCTACACAAAAACGGTAAAATATCTAACTAAACAAAATAAAACAGCATTGAGTGTGTATGAAATCAAACCAGCAGTTATGGCAAAATGGCAAAATACAAAAGGAGTATGGTTGAACGAAGCTCTGGGAGGCCACTCCCAAAGTGTAGCTTAGTTAAAACAGGTAGTCATAAAACATCCCCCAACACTGGGAAGTCCGCGCACACAAAGGATAATAAAACTTTTGGCGACAAGCCAGTAAAGCATAAAGTTGAAGACAAAGAAAATGGTTGATTTTCACCATAAGGTTATAGCACTTCAGTTTCACAGCGCACCTGCGCTCAGGTGTCCACACAGTAAAAACACAACTTGCGAGACTCGGCGGCCTCCGAAAATCAACAGCAATCAAGTTTCAATAAACACTGGCATGCACATACAATTTAGAACACATTAGACTATAAGTGGCGATTCTAAATCGCCCTAAAATCCTACTCTATCCTGCCCAAGCTATTCCTAATAAAGAAAATAAAAACGAACAGACTTTACTTGATATAGTCTTCCTTGGGCAGAGAGGTAGAGAAAAAGGGGGGCGAAGAATTTCCACGCGTCCGTGGGTAACTCAGGAAAGCAGTCCGTCCTCGTCCTTTTGGACTCCTTGGCAGAAAGGTGAAAAACATGACGGACCGTCACTAGTCAACTGGAACAAAAAAAACAAAGAGGACATTTTCTTCTCCTTGAAACCTCCCTTTTTTTCAGGTTACATGTTAAATCCACGTCTTCGATCGGTAAAGTAGAAACTTTCAAGCCTTCTTATTCTTGTAAGCTTAATTCGCTTAGTTTTCTGGCCAATGGGAGAATGAATGAAAGTCCACGTGGGATTTCTTCTCCAGGATGATGCGCCTCAGATGCTGGTAACCGCGTCTCGGTTCCAATCTGAAAAGCAATGGGGGTGATCTCAGAGTATGTTATATAGTCGACCGTGACATCAGAGCTGCGACGCCCCCTGTCCTATCAGCTGCGGTGCCCACTGGGATTTGTAGTAGCGGACTATCCTGGGGTACAAAATGGCTGATGACGCCGGAATGCATAGTGGCATCCAGCAACGTCCAAATGGTCCAATATTAAGCAACACATGGTCCAACATGACTTTATAAACAAGCTGATTGGAAACTTCAGTAAAAGGTTCAACAGCTTCTGTCTTGGGCAGCAGCTCCTTCTGCTAATCCAGAATCCTTTCCTCATCAATGAAGTTAAAGGATTTTCAAAGGAGGTGACACAGACATTCAACTGGGCACATGCAGGATCTCTACAGCTTGAGCTGCAAGCAAATGCAGAATAAAGAGAGCATTTTGACACAAATGACCCTGCTACCTTTTGGCTACAGATTGTGCCTGAGAATGTGTTCCGTGGTCTAACCAAAGTAGCACTGCACACATTGACTATGTTTGGATCAACTTAAAGCTGTGAGTCAGCTTTTTCTACTATGAACTAGAATGGCTCTGACTCCCTTCCAACCAAGATTCAAACTACTGGTAGGGCAGTGCCATGCCCTTTTCTCTCATTAAGAAAAGTGAAATAGAAGAATAATTACAAGTGAAAAGGTGGCGTTGAGAGCTCTATTTTAATTTTTCCCCTAAAAGAGCCATTTTTATTTATTCTTTTCTAAAAATGCTGATCTGTTTTACTTGAAATTTTCATTTTTTTTTAGTTTGGCACCTCTTTAATTTAAACAAAAAAGAGAAAATTGTTGCTTGCACTGTTTTTCCCAGCCTTCAATTCTTTAGGCTGGGACCTCTTCAGTTTAAGAGAAAAAAATGGTTACTCATTTTTAAATTCTGAGGTGTCTGTTTTAATATGAAATAACGCCTTACTTTTATTTGCCTGGGGCTGCTTTTATTTAGATGAATATCATAGTCTCCATCAACCCTGATGAATAATAGAAAAAATGGCTTTGTAATAAACTCTATTTCTGATCTCTCACTCTATGATACTGTGTGGCCGTTGATTTTCCCATAACATTATTTAAGTATGACTAATGACTATATTTTTGTTTTGTCGTTGTTTCCCCAAGCCTCTGCAAAGTAACCTAAATATGGTAAAACTAAGGAACAGTGCTTTTTCATGTAACACATTTAACTTTATGCAATAAAGAAATGCTGTTGGATAATATACTTTGAATGTACCTGATATGAGGTTTACAGGTCAGTTTTTAATCAGTAATGACACGAAAAAAATTGACTTTGTGTACAATTTCAACATTCACCTTATGTATCTGTATTTTCAGTTTCTTGTCCAACAGTTCCAAAACATGGCATCCCACAGTGGCTGTGTGATTTTTTTTTGTGTTTTGTGCTGTGTTTCTTTTTGCCTGCAGAGTGTGACTGGCAGGTGCAGCTGTAACAGGTATTTCTCATTGACCCCAATCACCAGGGCTTCTTAAGGAGCAGGAACCTGAATGGAGGCGTCAGCCCGTTGTCTCTGCCAGTGTGGTAACCTGACTGTGTTCTGCAGTTCTCTGCATGTCCTAAGCCTGCTCTAATCAAGTTATTTGTTCTGCTTTACAGACCTGATCACTCTGTGACAGTGTCCTGGATTCCAAGCTTCTGTTCTCTGTATCCGTGCTCCGGTGAGTTCTGGAAAATACTCCCTGCTGCTCCAGCCGTGAGCCTCCCTTCCTTTCCTACCTCCAGCCCTGCAGCTCTGAGACCACCTCGTGGAAACACCAAACCACTGCTCACCTGCATGTCCACCCTCCAACACTTCCAACACTATGACAGAACGGGCTGACCTGACCAACAAGACTCGGTGGCACAATTATAGGGTGTCATTTCCCACCAGTGCACATTACTTGGACAGCATGATTCACTTATTCAGTCCCTAACTCAGCAACAAACCGAAATCAAGCAAACAGTCCATTTCATTGCTCAATAGGTTCAGGATGTTGTTTCCAGGTTTCCACATCCTCCCGTTAACCCTGTTACATCTGCTTTTTCTTCAGCCCAGTCCTCTGCCAGCCCCTTCCAGATCCAGCTTGTTGGCCGTGAAATATTTTCACCTCCTCCCGCACCGTTCTCTGGGGACTTCGAAAAATGCAGGGGGTTCCTCCTGCAATGTACCCTCGTATTCCGACGCCTTCCCCACTCTTTTCCAGATGACGCAAGCAAGATCTCATATATCATTTCTCTATTCAGAAACAAGGCACTAAGGTGGGGGGAATTTATTGACGAAACAACCATTCAGTTCTATTCATTTCAAGATTTTCTGGATTTATTTAAACAGGCTTTCTCCCAAACCCTGAGTAAAGAGGAGGCTGCTAAGAAACTATGGACTCTTAAACAAGGCACCAGATCTGTTGCCGAAATGGCCATCGAGTTTCGCACATTAGCAGCAGAATCAGGATGGAACTCCCCGGGCCTAAAAGGAGCCTTCCAAAATTCTCTAAATGACACACTGAGGGATGAATCCGCCTGTTGCGACGAAACCAAGTCTCTAGAGGAACTTATTAACTTATTCATCCGCATAGACAATCGTATATGGGAGAGAGCCAGAGAAAAGAAGACCCAAACAGCAAACTTCTTTACCTCTTGTGATGTCATCAGGTACCAACTCTCAGACACACCAGAGACCTTACTCTTCTGAACCTATGCAGATAGGTAGAGCATGACTCTCCCCTGTGGAAAAACAGAAGCGTTTTAACGCCTGTCACTGTCTCTACTGCGGGATGTCTGGTCATGTTCGATTCAGTTGCCCAGTGCGCCCAAAAGATCTTGCCTGCCAGTAGAACCAGGGTCGCTGCGGGGCACAATTCATCAGAATGATTACCCCCATTTCCTTCTAAAAACCACCATTTGTGTTAAGCAGGAACAGATTTCTGTTATGGCTCTGCTTGATTCAGGGTCTGAGCAGAACCTTAATAACCCAGATCCGGTTCTGAAAAATAATATCCCAGTTGAAGAACTCCATTCACCCATAAAGGTCACTGCATTGGATGGGTGTGCAGACCCAACCAATTGAACTGGTCACTTCAGGTATCCCTCATGAGTTTATTTAATTTTTTTATATTTCCCACAAAGGAGTCCCCAGTGGTTTTAGGTCACCCTTGGCTTAAGACCCACAATCCTTACATTAATTGAATGTACTCATGCATCTTGCCTTTGCTCAGCAGTTCCATCCTCTTCTTCACCTGCTGAACCTCAGTCGGCCTCTGATCCCTCCATTGTTCCCCCTGAGTATCATGATCTCCCTCATCGTCCTTACAACTGCGCCATGGATCTACTTTAGGGCGCCCCCATAAAGTCTGGGAGCCTTTTCCGCATGTCTGATGCGGAACGTGAGACCATGGAGCAGTACATAAACGACTACCACCTCCAGTGGGCACATTTATCAATAAAATAATTAGGGTATTCTAATTTATTGGTTCCATTTATATATTATTTAGCATATTCATATTAGTTTCATATTATGTTTATTTTCCACCACCAACACTTTTAACTGCTTTGGTGTTCTATTTAATCTGAGAAAGATCTTGCAGCTTGATGCCCATGTGCTCTGTATTTTTCTCTAGCTCCCATAATTTTCTGGTGATGACAGCGTTTTCAGGTGTTTGTTCAGAAACATGTTGGTCCCCTTCAGTTTTATCCGCTGTTTCAGAAGTACTGTCTGGAGTTTCCAGTGCATGAACCTCCGGATTAGGGCAGGTCTCTCCCCCTTTCTCCTTCTGGGCAGCGGATGGCAAGCTCCAACATTGTTGAGGGCCAGCTTGATGCCGTTGGACTGTAGGAAAATGGCCACCTGTTGCTCCGTGTCCAGGTCTGCTGGCTCTCTCTCACTGTCACCATTAACACCCCACGTGTCATTCATTCCAGTATGATGACATCGTTGATTCTTGAATACTGCTTCAGTTCAGCCACCTGGGTTTCAAGAAAAGCCAGTGGCCTGTCTTTTCCAGCATTTCTGACCCTCAGGCATTTCACCTCCTCCAAGAGCTGTAGGATTTTTTTTGGAAAGGTTTCTTCTTGTAGCCGAAACGCCGACAACTCTGCCATGAGGAAATCCAATGTCTTCTTCACATCTTCAATCTGCTCGGCTGGATATTTCTTCTTTGGCCCTATGTCATTAATGTCTGTCATTCTCCCATAAGCTGTTGGGTCACTCAGGGCATTTAGAACTAGGCACTGGCAATTCACATCGCTGACTGCTGTTAGCTCCGCTATCGCTTCTCCCGTCAAGAACAGAAACAGGAAGCCTGTTTATTAGACTTTTAATAATCCATACGGTATAATATTTTTGCAGCAGTAGGAAAAGCTGTTTTTCAGTTTGACTCAGCCATGACTAAGGCTTAATACATGTTCTAAATTAGGACTTTAAACTTTAAAAGTTGTCTCCTACTGTCTCCTACTGAACAGAATATATGTGTCCAAAGTAGCCTCTGTAAAAAAAAGTACCTACTGATCTTTTATGTTTAATACTTTTCTAATTTAGTCTCTTATTGCAGAACTGCTGCATTTTCCTAAGTCCTCCCAATGGCTACAAGAAGCTTTCCTTGACAATTTTCAACTTAATATCTCCACAATATATCAAATCCCAATTGCTATTGCAATTTCAGGATACGCAATATCAAAATCTCAAAGGACTGTTTAGAGGCAATGCATGGCACTCGAACTATAATAGCTTTGCAAATGGACTCTTATATTTTGAGTGCCATGTATTAACTCTGCATGCAAGAAGGGTGAGAAAAATGTGGGTTAATCACAATCCAAACAATCATCATAATATTTCACAAGATCACATTCGCATCTTTTCCTAACATCATGCAGTCGTGCTTCTATTTTAGCTGGATTTTTCAAAAATAGCCAAAATGTTACATTTCTTTCTAATGGATTCTAAAGAAAACCTATAGAGTAAAGCATGGCATGCTATTTATCTTTAACATGTACTCCTTTCTCTCTGCTCTCCTTTCACACAGTGAAATCTCAAAAGTATATGAACTACTAAAGCTGATTAACTAATGCTAAACAAGAAAAAATCTATTAGACATTTGAGAAGATTCTGATAGTGACTAAAGTTTGGTTTTGAGTTTCATAAAATGTCACTTTGGTCCTGCTAAAACCCAACATTCAACGGCAAACTCACCTGATATCAAGAAGAGCAGCATAGGCTTCGCTGCCAGCCAGCACATAACTTATTCCAATTGAAATACTGTAAATTAAAACAGAAAGAACAGAACAAAGAAATTGAGAAAGAAATGTAAAGGAAAAAGGCCACAGAAAATGACAGGGTGTTAAGTAGTGAACAGGTATCATTAAAACGTCCAGAGAAGAGCTCCTTTGTTGAGATGAGATGAGATGTAGCATGATCAAAGTGTCTGAAGATATGGAGAGATAAGAGATTTAATGTTAAAATCACTTCCTGTTTGTAAAGCAATGTCTTTATCCTCCACAACTGTTCTAGTTTAGGTTTTTCAAAACTAAAGAAGCCTTTGGGATTAACGTCGGGATCTTCTCTTCTTACGCTCTTTAAACATCACACTCTGAGAAGCAGCAGGAATCCATTCCCACAACAACGTGCATGTCGTCATAAAGAGGAATGTCTTCATAAAGAGGACAAATACCAGAACGGAATGTTTTTACAGTTGGTTTCAAGACAGGTTTATGCAGCTCGACAACTGTTCCCTTCCTTACACGTTAAAGCTCCTGTAATCTCTTAACAGCTGGTTACTAAGACTGCAAATTTATCACTGGTTTCTCCAGACATCTAAGTTATTATGGTGGGCTGAAGTACATCCATGCTTTTAATTCTGTTCCCTTTCAAACATTTAAAAGGAAATGCCAAGAAGTGAAAAAATAGCTGCTTTCCATCTAGAAAAAAAATCAAAACTTACAACACAAAGTCCTTAGAAAGGAAGAACTGATTGCATAAACTTGAATTTATTGGTGATTTTTACTAATTTACACTTGGTCGAGATACTCGTACAGTTTTAAGAACTTGAAGGAAGGAAATTTGTGTTTGGCCGATTATGTCTTTATTTCTGCTTGAAAGGTGCTTTTATAGGTCGAGCAGTAGAGCTGAGTATAGATGTGCCTGTGAAAAACTTGCTATAGTCTCTCTGTCAATGCCAAACAGCTTAATTAGCAAGACGCACGTGTTTGGCATCATTTATTAAATTGAATGAATGACGTTTAAAAAAAACAAGAGTTCCTGCCAATTTAATAATTTATTCATAACAGAGGCCACAGTAGTGTGTGAGAAAATCGTAGACAACTGCAACAGCCTCATGCTGGTCACCTGCTTGGTCATACACTGCTTAATTTTTGGTTTTCCTGTTGCTCTTCCATAAGGAAGTCAACAACTAAGTCTGGCCTTCCTTGGTAATCCAAGGACTACATTTCTGAAAGCATTCCTGGGCTTCTAAGCTTTGTCACACACTGTTGTCAGATGGCATCCTATTTCTTCACCAGCTTTTGTCCCAGGTTAGCTGATGTGGTTGTACTGCCCACTGATCAAATGTTCTTACTTTTTGTGTTAAGTATATACACAATGGCCCCACATATAATTGGTAGAATTAGAACTAAATATAGCAGTCAACAAGACCACTCTTGTCGGCCGAATTGGTACCCCTCATTAAACGAGTCAGTTTCCTTGCACAGACTTGGGTTCTAAGTTTTCCCCACAGAATTCCAATAAAGATGAGGTTAGGACCTTTGAACGGCCATTCCAAAAGCTTAGTTTGTCCTTTACAAAACCAATTTTAACATGTTTTTTGGATTCTTTGTCCTGTTGGAATATCATCCAGCTGTATTAAAATTTTAACCATTTGACCAAACCTCTCACCATCAAATTAAAGGAAAGTAGTTAGAATATTCAAAGACAACCCAGAAATCAAGGCTCAAGCCTAAACTGAATAGTGGTGAGACACCAGTGTCACTGTTCACAGTATATTTACATCAACATGGACTAAGCTGTGTGCTGAAGAAGAAATAAGCTGCTCCTCCAAAATCATCACTTTCAACTAATGTTGCCTTCTTGGAAAAAACAAATTCTTTCTGGAGAAAGTTTTATAAGCAGATGAGACGAAGAATAAGCTGTTTGGTCACAACAACACTAAAAATCTTTATAGGGTCTGGCAGTGGTACTGATGTGTTGCATTAAGTGGACATTGAAAGACTATTTCCACATTTTTTAATTTTACATCTACTAAAACTGAAAAAAAATAGTCCCATGATACAGCAGGGAACCATTAAACTTGACATGTAAAATATTTATTGTAAATGAAGCTTAATGTAAATTGTAGTTATGTATTTACTTTTTATACTGTTGCCCATATTTATTTGAATATTGGTGGAAATAGCATTTTCTAGTATCTGGAATGGTCTTCCCAACCTCCAACCACAACCCACTGAAGATTGGTAGATTGTCTAAAAGCAGAGCGAACTCTTTTTTAAATTAAAAAAAGAGTCATAAAATATGCAGACAGAATTATACTAGAAACTTTTTGATGGGTACAAAAAGTGTGTCTTTGAGGTGTATTGTGTTAAAGGACATGAGTGGAGTTGTATGTTTTTATTTAAGGTTGTGCATATAATTTTGACCATGTGAGAATAACAGAAATTCCTAATCGAAAAAAATTTCTTTTGTTGTAGGAAGATTTAACCTGGGGGGAAGAGCAGAAGTCCAAAAATCAAAAATAACATTAGTCTCTCAGTTTTTTTCAGGCCCACATGGGCCTTAAAATGTCCTTCAGTGAGTCGTTACAATTTGCAGCCTAATCGGATGTCACAGCTGGATCCGAGAGGAATTATCTGTCCTCCCAATCTTTATCTCCACCCACAGGTTGACATTGCGCCTTATTAACTTTGTCTCAGAGTAACTTCAATTTTGACTTTTACTTGCCATTTACAGTATGCTGGTGTAATGAAAAATGAATGTTAGGTGGGAAGAAGTGAAAGAAGGGGATTTTGTGGAGGCCTGTTAGGTTAAGACCTGTTACGTCTTTATAGTACGTGCATTACTTTTGATGCACTCTCTTTCTGAATAGGTTCTGTGTATTGGGATCAAGGATGTTCTGCTACTTCTAAACTGGGAATGTTTCTTTTACTGTGACGATACAGTCTGATTTTGTTTTGTTTTTCTGTTTATGAAACAATTGACCTGGAGATCAGGGCCGGGGAACAAAATCTCAAATTGCCAAATAATCATTAGCCAAATTAATCAGAAAGTAAGCAATGCCATACGTTTTAATTTCAGTTTCAAGCATACAACAACTGCAGGTGAATAAAGCATCTGCAAAGCATAGCATTAGATAGAAGAGCGCTATTATTGGATTGTTGCTATTATAATTTAGTTGCAAGTTGCGTTATTTCTGCAGCAGTGGTGTACAAGTGCAGTAAACATGGTGTTTGAGAGCTGCAGCGCTTATGTGGCTAAATCTGTCATCATAGCTAAGAAATCTCTTACAGCCTGGCTTAGCTGGTGAAGATTATGTGTAAAGGATTTTCTCCTATGGCATCACACCTTCCTATGCCATTCTAAAAGAAAGCTAGATTGGCAATAGCATAATGTGAACATTAGATGATTCTGTTTTTGTGGGGTTCTGACAGCCTGCAGTGATAGATTTAAGGCCAACAAAGACAATGAATTTAAAAATTGTTTTTTATTGTCACTTTTATTGTAATCACAATAAATATTAGGGGTGGAAAGCTGTGTCTCTGCTAGACAAGTATGACTCTCCTTGGGGGTGTTTGTTTGGAGCATACAACATACTAACTGCTGCTTATCAATTAATGTCCATTTACAGTGACATGAGATTAAGTGAGACTGGCTTTCCATGCATCTCGTGTTCGAACTAGTTTACCTGCTTGTTATCCCTTGGTTTGTTTTGGTCTCGCTGTAGTCCATGCAGATCTACATTTCAGTGAAGTATCTTTGCGGCGCGATTTTATTTCCAAAGAGCGCTTTATAGTCCAGTCTGGCAATGGTCACAGATCCTTGTCGGTAATAAGTGGAATGAACTTTGTCTGACAGATTCCAGTTTGTTCATGTAAATGATAAATCATCTTTAAACTCCAGGGTTAATTGTGGAGTACCACAGGGTTCAGTACTTGGGCCAATTCTCTTTACTATATATATGCTTCCAATAGGTCAAATTATCAGGCAGCATAGGATACATTTTCACTGTTACGCTGATGATACTCAGCTTTACTTATCCATAAATCCTGATGAACCCAACCAGTTAGATAGACTACAAGCATGTCTGGAAGATATAAAAACTTGGATGACTTTAAATTTTTTGCTTCTAAATTCAGACAACACAGAAGTTGTCGTCTTTGGACCGGAGTCTTTAAAAAAGAAACTACTTAGTCAATCACTTAACCTGGATAGCATTAAATTTACCTCTGGTAATAAAGTAAACAACCTGGGTGTTATTTTTGACCAGGACATCTCATTTGAATCCCATATTAAACAGGTTTCTAGGATTTCCTTCTTTCACCTCTGGAACATTGCCAAAATTAGAAATATCCTATCCAGGAGTGACGCTGAAAAACTAGTCCATGCATTTGTTTCTTCAAGGCTGGACTATTGTAATTCTTTACTATCAGGATGTCCACAAAATGCAGTTAAAAGCCTTTAGCTGATTCAAAATGCTGCAGCAAGAGTTCTGATGAAAATTAAAAAGAGAGATCATATTTCTCCTATTTTAGCTTCCCTTCATTGGCTCCCTGTTAAATCCAGAATAGAATTTAAAATTCTCCTCCTCACATATAAAGCCCTTAATGATCTAGCTCCATCATACATCAGAGATCTGATTGTTCCATATGTTCCTAACAGGGCACTTCGTTCTCAGACTGCAGGTTTACTGGTGGTTCCTAGAGTCTCTAGAAGTAGAATAGGAGGCAGATAATTTAGTTATCAGGCTCCTCTCCTGTGGAACCAGCTCCCGGTTTTGGTCCGTGAGGCGGACACCCTGTCTACTTTCAAGGCTAGGCTTAAAACTTTTCTTTTTCCTTTTTGAGCTTTCTCTCCTTTCCACCAGCAAGACTGGTGAAAGATTGGTTTGATAAACATGAAAGTGAAGTTGAACATCTCCCATGGCCTGCACAGTCACCAGATCTAAATATTATTGAGCCACTTTGGGGTGTTTTGGAGGAGCGAGTCAGGAAACGTTTTCCTCCACCAGTATCACGTAGTGACCTGGCCACTATCCTGCAAGAAGAATGGCTTAAAATCCCTCTGACCACTGTGCAGGACTTGTATCTGTCATTCCCAAGAAGAATTGACACTGTATTGGCCACAAAAGGAGGCCCTACACCATACTAATGAATTATTGTGGTGTAAAACCAGGTGTTTCAGTTTCATTGTCCAACCCCTGTATGTACCTGACTTTTGTGAAGTGCCTTGAGACAACATGTGTTGTGAATTGGCGCTATATAAATAAAACTGAATTGAATTGAATTGAATTGAATTTTGTAATTAGCTTTGCCTAGGGATAGGTACAGAGTCCAGTACTTTTAGGTATTGACTGAACTCCATCAGTACTACCGAGTACCGGTTCATGTAAAATCATAGGGTCACTATCTTTCGGTACCTAAACGCATCATTGTGGAGTGAAAGAGTGGGCGATTTTTCATGCCGGACAGGAACACAGCATTGTACGCACAAGGGCTTAATGATATCAGTAGACCCTGTTACTGTCAACAAAGCATCAAGCATCATGATAGAATGCGCTTGAAACTATGGCTCCACTTTTCAAAATGCGATGCAGATTACGCCTGCTGCAATATTTGTGACGCGAAGTGCAAGGCAGTCGGCGGGAATACTTCTAATCTGAGGAAGCACCCGGTTAAGCACCTGGTTAAGATTTTTCTCAAGGCTAAGGAGTGTTCAGTTTTTGTCAGCCTCAGATCTATGCCTACAACTCCTGCATTCGTTACCGTTTGCACACCTGCAATCGTTAGCGACTTGTTGTCTGCAACCAGCAACATGGCTGGGTTTTAATTTGTGCATTATTAAGAAAAAACACTGTGTAGTCAGTTAAGGGTTTTCATGTTGAAGAACTCAGATGTTACAATACAAACAGCTGGATGTTGTTTTAATTAATTCATTAAAGTTTACATATTGAGAAATAAATATGTTAAATTAAACAATTTTGAGATTTAATTCTTAAACAAATTTATTACCACATAAACACACACAAAAGTACTAAAAACTGGTACCGCTGAGTACCAATACAGATTCCCAGGTACAGGGTATCGGTTTAGATGTGAAAGGATCCCTAGTTTTGACGAAATGTGTAATAAACCTCTTTTTTCTAGTATTTTAATATATTTCCTTTCAATTTCAAATGGATCTTGTTGTCCAAGTGATATTTTCTTGGCATGTGATACTCACTATAAACTGTCTGGGTGCCTCACTTAGGCGCATTAGAGTTCTGTCTTCTGCGTCAACATTCGGTCATACATAAATAAAAAATTAAAGAAGTTTTGACGCTTGCTAATTGAGTCAGAATCATCCAGGTCCGCATCTTTATGCAATGAAAAATTTAGCTTTTTCTCTCACCATTAAGAAATATCACGAAACATCACACCACAATTTTAGGTTCATTTCACCCATTCATACTTCATAAAAATTATATGAAAACAGGCACTCATGACTAATACTTTGTAAATTTTCATTCTTTGTTCAGAGACAAAATATTATGGTATTATGAACACATGTGGTTTACGAGTCCTTACCACTGTATAGACAAGTACAAACAGACCAGGGCACAGCAAGGGTAAAGGATGCAGACCATGTGCTGCGTGGCGTTTGTGTGTTAGGGCCGTTGAGCCTCTGCATTGATCGACCACTAAGCTCCCTTGAACACAATGAAAGAAGTATTGATTGGCCAGGTGTTTCAGAGCCGCTCACATGCTGATAACAGGACCTTGTACCCGTGATGCTGAAAGAACTGTGCCCCTCCTTAAAGGACCTACACTTTCCTGCACACAAACTGGTCAATGTCACAAGCATTAACTCTGAATATCACAAGACCAAAGAGACGTAAGGAGCTACAGTTTTGTGTTTTCATAAAAGCAAAATTACTAGCTAGATTCAAATAGTCAAATTCTACAGTAGCGTATTGATTTGGAGTTTCAATGTAAAGTTTTCTGTTATAGCTCCCATGCTGAAATCAAGGTCAGCCAACAGATCTGAAAACAGTGGGATCACTTAAAAAAATTACAGTGCATCAGGAGCTGCTGTAATAAATCATATTTTATCAGTGTTTGGCTCAGTTTGGCTTGTAACTCCCTATTTCAGCTCTGTGCAGTAGACGGCTAAGATATACAGCCCTAACCTCAAGGACGGTTTTTACACAAGTCTGTCCTAGCTCTCCTTACTGTAGATGTACCTTTCTACACAGTGGAGATTAAATGACTTGGCAGGTTTCATTCCAACACTAATGCAGATAACATTTTAGGAGATCACAAAGTGTTCAAGCAAAAAAAGGCCACTAAAAAATGTATTGTATGATAATTTAATTTGCAGGGGAGTGTAGAAAAGGGTGTGATGTTGTTCTTAAGTTAATGCTGACTACAATAGTTTGTAAAAGCTGTTTTCCAGAGAACAAAAAGAAAAATATATTTTTTCAAATCATGAGAAAGCACAGTAACATGGAAAAAAAAGAAGTAAAAAAAAATGACTGCAGTCTAAGAAATACAACAGCCGGGAAACAAACGAAGAAAGAAAGGAAAAAGTGTTAAATGTGGGAATAATAAATACAGTGTGGGACATTTGCAAAACGTAAAAAACAAAAACTAACCTGCTGTCATTATGTCCTGTTACTTCAGTGGAAATTCGTTCTGATAAAATTCGATGCCGTTCCACAATTTTTTATTAACTGTCAGAATGTCAGAGCTTGGAGGTGCCTAGATCGCTCCAGGATGTGTGTTATTCCCCCTCAGGCCACTATTTGTAAATGCATGTTTTATTTTTAAGTGTTTTATCATCTTTATGCAATTTGTTTTCTTTAGAAATGGAAAAATCTGGGAGAAAACTGTAACTTTGTAAACATTCACACACTTTTTGCACAAAACACAGTTTTCATGACTTTATGTTGAAAATAAATCAACATTTTATGATCATCTTCATAAATTCTAATGCTTTATTTTTGGAACTCCTTGCCATTTTACTTAAAAAAGCATCAAGACTAATACTGCAAAGGCAAACAAACCTATACTTTAGATGTTAGTGGGAGCAGCTTTGGAAGTAATTACAGATTTAATCGTCTTGATTTTAGCTGTTCTTCAAGCTGGATTTCAGGGTTTATCCTGGAAGGTACCCTGTGCTGTACACTGCCTCTGTGGCCTGTAAATATAAATGTTATCCTCACCTTTCTCCACCTAAACTCACAGAGGGGAAGGGTACCTGAGAAGCAGCCAAAAGGACCACAGAAACTCTAGATGAGCTGCACAGATGTGCTGACATAAGAACTATTAGTCATGTACTAAACAAATCGGCCATTATGTAAGATTGGCAAGAAGAAACCAATTGTCAAAAGAAAATGACAAGGCCCACGTAAACTTGACTCAAGCTATGTAGGGCACACAGCAAACACTGTGGTGGCCGCATCATGCCAGGGAGATGATGTTTTTCTTCGGCATGGTCAGGGGAACATGCCAGAGTTGATGTGAAGACGGATGGAGCAGTGGATACAACGGATAATCATGGAGGAAAACCTGATAGAGGCTCTAAAACTGAAGAACTGAACTGAAGAGCTCGACTCTGTGGGGACTAAGTTTGCAGATCTACGACAGCAGCTGGAATCCACAGCTGTGCATGATCATGGAGCTTGCATTTTCACCTGCTGGTCATCACTACCAGACAAGTTTACCTGTCTCAAGAACATTGCTCAGACCTTTTTGACATTTTTTGGCTCTACCCATCTGTGTGAGCAGATTTTCTCTGACATGAAGAAAGTGCTCAGTGCCTCCCAGAGTCGTTTCACTGGTGGACACTCAAAGACTTGTGTGCTCCTTAAAGTTACTAACTGTGATCTAAGTCTGGTTTAGATCAAAGCATTTTAATGTGTTAGATCCTCTCAAAGTCCAGATCTAAATCCAAATGAGAATCTGTGGCAGGGCAAACTGATGTCCACATATGATATCCATCTAATCTACCAGGGCTTGAGCTATTTTGAATGAGCAAAAACAACTAAAACTAAAAAAGTATTAACTCGCTAGGGCTAAGTAATGCACAACACACTTTCAGATTTGTATCAACAGAAATATGTAAATTCCATGCATTATTTTCTTTACATTACACGACTATGCAGTACTTTGTTGGCCTATCACATAAATTACCAATAAAGTACATGTAAATGTGCAATTTCTATTTCTCAAAATGTGAAAAAGTTGAAGATGTATGAATATTGTTGGAAAACACTGTGCATCAAAAGGAAAACAACACAAATCAATAAATTCAACCACACACATCCTTCCCACACACAGTGTTATTTAACTTTTATTATGTAAATGATTCAACTTCATGCCATGAAAAGATCATTGCCATGGTAACTTACAACTGGAAGAGGAGAATGCAGTTGAAAGCGTGGCTCATGGGCCGGGAGAGGAAAAGGCAGCCAAGCAGATGAAGATTAGGTTGCAGGTTCTCAGCCTGATCATACAGAGCTGGAGCACTGGCCTGTAGTAAACCAGTATCTGAGACACAAATGGGTTAATGAACAAGGCTGTCATATTGGGCAGAGACAAGCTACAGCAGTAGCACATACACGATAACCTCACTGCCCATCACCATCTGGACTCCTTCCACTTCCAGCAACCGTACCTACACATTTAGCCTTTATGCACATGATGCTTTGTCTAATTGGACATGGTCTTTTTTTTTATCTTGTGAACAGAAAACAGAAGAAGAACTCAGATAAATCTTTAAAATGCGAAGTGTCCACATTCCATCTAACTTTGATTCCAGCCTTTCTTTAATCATAGCATATGTTCTAGCCCATGTTATGCACAAATGTGTTCACGAGTGGCGTTAACTCTTTCAAAAACTTTGAACTTAATGGTGTTTTGACATATGACATATTTATGACAAATTTGAGCCGAGCTCCACTCTCACTGATATAAACTGGTGATTGCTGTGTGTGTGTCAATGCATGGCTCAGGCTTCAGCAGACACATATCTGTGTGTCTGCATAAGCCTGACACACAGATATGTGTGGGAACCGAGACAGACATATGTTGTCTCTGAGAGGCTCTGTTGCTGAAAATGTAGGCCTCTCCTTTCTCCTATATTTATATAAACTGACGTCTCATGCCCTAACCATATAAACACCTAGTCTCTGTTGTTACTGCATAGGAGTCTGAAACAGGCTAACAGAGACTGAGGAATGAAGGCACATCCTAATACAGTCCCTTGCTCTAGCTAAACCAATAATGGTCTCTGACCATCCCAGAGGAAATATATATATATATATATATATGTATATATATATATATATATATATATATATATATATATATATATATATATATATATATAAAACATGTACATACATATATAACTGAACTAACATTACAGATGTTCTTTAAATTGCAGTAGTGAAGTTTTGTCAGTTGATGTATTTAAACAGAATCAGAATTTTAGGAAATAGGTACAGCAACCTCTTAGGGCCTGAAGAGAGGCCACACTTGGATACGTAGATTTAATTCGCAAATTAACAATCAGGATTTCATATTTGTTTTGCTTTCTGTCAACTAAAACATGAATGTTAGTGAATAAGCTCCAATTATGAGAGTTCAGCCCCACTGAAACAAGGTTAGTGTCAGCAAAGAGAGCAGCAGAGAATCCGTCACAGAATATCTACCTTTTATTTCAATTGCGTGGGAAGGCACTAGGCTATAGCCTTACAACGCATTTGATACTGCAGCATACATAATTTCATCAGCTATGCTGGCACAGAATTTTTTATGCATGTCGAAAAATTCCACAGAACGAGGACCAAAGCTCACATAAGCCATGTATAACACACATGTGAACCACTGCAACAGAATCAACACTACTAAGACTGAGTCATAGTAATGATCCAATAATAACATTACATTTTCTCATCCTAAGCAGTCCAATTGATTCAATTACCACATAATCCAGGAAGCTTAAAACTAATAGTAAAACTGATGTATTCTTTTTTGATTAACATGACCAATAATTGTTTGACCACTTGAAGGTTGATGGTTAGTTTATCTTCTGATATAAAAAAAAAAACATTAAACAAGTCTGTGACATCTCAAGGAAAGTAA
Source organism: Crenichthys baileyi (assembly GCA_036173005.1). NCBI lineage: Eukaryota > Metazoa > Chordata > Actinopteri > Cyprinodontiformes > Goodeidae > Crenichthys > Crenichthys baileyi. The sequence continues at coordinate 779,157 of JAHHUM010000879.1, read as the reverse complement.
CACACTTGGTCACGACACAGGAGAACACTGAATTCCACGCACATTCATATGCACAAGCTATTTTAAAAAGGCAGCACAAAGAAATGTTATACTCAGGGCCTGTCTACACGGCAGTCTTTTCTGGTAAAAGCAGAAATGTTTAGTTGTGTTTCTACTGTTTGTTTACACGACAATGGAGCATGTTTTCTCTGAAAATGTCACAATATGAAAATGGTTTCCAAAGTGTTGTGTAGACGGGAAAAAATTTAATCTTTCTTATGGAGAAGCCCTGGCTCATGTGTGTGAGCTGGTGTGACTCTCAACAGCTCAAGGCAGTGGAAATGATGATGAATCATAGGTCAGTTGGTGATCACCTTCACGTGGCTGTGCATGGGCACGACATTCAGTAAGTGAACTCCTTCAAATACGTCTGAATTCACATTAATAATGACCTAAGCTGGCAGACACTAGTGAACAGTGTTCGTGGTTGAATCTATCAGTGTCTCCACTTTCTCCGCAGACTCAGGTTGGTTGGTGATTGTACAGTTGTTACCTTTAAAACTTATGTCAAGTCACTTAAAACTCCATTCAAAAGTAGAACCACAACAAACTTTAAAGGTAAATCGTTGATTCAGGGTAGATCCAGAAGTTTGTTTTATCTGTATCTTTTAGCTCACACTTCAATGAAAAACCTCAAGGCCAGAGTTAGGGAAAAACAAAGGCTCAGCTCTCCACCTCCTACTGGCTCTAATCATCTAATCATCATGTTTTTCTTACACCTGGGTTGTCCAGTGTGGCCCAGGGGCCACTTGCGACCCCTTCAGTGATTTTGTCCGGCCCTCGACCACAGTACAAAAATGGCACAAATTTAGTTTATCAGCCCAGGAGGTTGATACATATAAACATTTGAAAAAAAATCTTACAGTGAAATTATCACTGATGCAATGCCTTTCGAACAATTTACAGACAATATAGAGTATTCTAAAAATGTAAGGTACAACACAAAGGGTTCAGCTTTCACCAATCAAGTTTTTTGCTTTTAATTCAATTTGATCGTCAAATAGGGCCACAGACATCCAATGAATATTACTCGAAAGAAGACTTAGTCACCCCCATTTAGTAAATTTGGCTGAATAAAGAGTTTTTGAATGGTCCCATCAGACTTCAGACTTCTTTATATTTTTTAAATGTTGTGTTTTATTTATTTTTGAGTGGGTAAAAATTAAACGTTTTACAATTTTTATGTTTTACATTTTCAATTAAAAAAGAAATTAAATATTTTGTGGCACTCAATTAATTTCAACTTCACAGTTTTGGCCACTTGTGCCAAAAAGGTTTGGGCACAACTGCCTCAAACTGTGCAGCTAAGCAGTAATTCCTTGTCTGTACTCCAAGTTGCTACACACTGTGGCTCAGTAGGAAGAGTAGTCGTATTGCAATCAGAAGGTTGTGGGTTCGATTCCAGCTTCCTCCTGCCATATGTCAATGTGCCCCTGGGCAAGGCACTTAACCTCAAGTGGCCTACCGATCTGCGTATCGGTGTGTGAATGTGTGAGCGTCAGTTAAATGTGGCTCTAGTGTAAAGCGCTTTGAGTGGTCTGTATAACTGGAAAAGCGCTATATAAGTTCAGTCCATTTACACTCAATTTGAACTGGGGCTAACATTCAGATTCTTTTGGAATTGTTCAAATGTTAAACTTTTGATTCCCAATTTTATCACCCAGTCCACTGACGGGAAGAAGTCGACACCGAAAACCAACAAATAACAATTCAACCTGAAAAGACTCACAATAAGAAACACAAAGATGGCGATTAGAGAAATTTATTAACATCTTTGGTGCTCAGACCCCGGAGGAAGACATGAATGCTGAGAATTACATGAGCTTGAATGAACGTCTTAGACTTAGAATTATATGAGGTTTCATGAATTTTCGTCAAAACTACATTTCACAGGAAGTGTGTGGGCAACCATGGACAGTGTGCAGTGGCGATCAAAATGTGGCTAAAAGAAATGACCAGTTGGCTCAGTGAAACACTTGCAATAAGATTATATCATGCAAAGGAGGGTGCACGATCAGCTTAATGTCACCTCTGGAGTCATGGTATAGAAGTAACAGAGTGCTCACTGTGCACGTACTGCGCCAAAGTCAGAGCACTTTTCCTACGCTGCCTCTTCCTTCAGACACTCAGCCTGTAGCCGCACTGCAGTCAGAATCAGGTAAATAAAACAATAAAATACGTCTTTCACCAACCATGAGGCAGCTAACAAGTTATACTGGACCAAAAACAGTGACTCAACTCAAATGCAAATACCCAGCTAACGTTAGCCCAAGTATTTTTTTCATAGACAAACTACCTGAAATTGCTGTGAGAATTTTACAGTAAAGTTCATGAAAAGTAAAGAGTCCATAAAATGCAAATTCAAAGAGAAGTTCAGACTATTTAATCCAGAAGGAATTCTGGGTAGCTAGCTCATTTAAAACATGTAAACTTCTTAGACCCTGCCTCTTAAAAGAAGTGGAATTGAGAATTGCTAGGAACCAGAATCAAAACGAGGAATCATAATCGTTCCATTTCAAATGATCAACCCATCTCATGTTAATGCCATCTCTACAGGATTTCCATGTTTTAATTTTTTTCCTCTAACACTTCAACGATGCCCGCTTTAAATTCAATTGAAAAGTTCAGTAACTCAGTAACTCAAGTTATTATTTAGATATTCTTTAGATCAATTTCACACCAACTGGTGTTTTCAAGTCTTTATTTCTGTTAAATATGACAATTTTCTGCTTACAGCTAATGAAAACACAACATTTAAGATTAGAATATTATGTCAGACCAATAAATGAACATATTTTTAATACCTGCTTAAAGGTTGTTAATCTCAAAAGGTACTTTTGATCTAACAAACGAGCCTCATCGCATATTGCTGTATGCGACCTTTGAAAATGAAATATTGCAATACAAAAGCTGTGAAAAACTTGGTTACACTTGAATGATGGGGTGGTACATTTAACTGAACATATCTGTTGCACCAGTGCTGCCAGTTAGGAATGCTAGTCTAAAGCCCTGCAAAAACAAAAAAAAGTCTTACCTGCTTCTGCATTTTCAGCCTCTTCTTCTTCCTCCTCTTCTTCTGTGGCTATCTGATTTTCTGTGCTCACCTGATCCATTACAATACACTCTGCAACACCTGTCTGAGTACAGCATAATAAACCAAGTCAGAATTTATCATATTAACACTTCCCAATAGAGTGTCACAACGGAAGGCTGCACGTGTTTCCTGCTATTACATCTGACAAGGAGAATCCCAAACTGAAAACAACAGACCAGAAGTAACTCATTGATTTTTCATCTGCAAAACTGACGCTCCAGCTAAAAATCATAAAAAAGCTAAATCAATTAACTATAAATCTGGATAAATGGGGCACATTTAAGAAAAATCGGTTCATGTATTTTTTTTTATTGTATTTTTACCAGCAGACAATTTAGAGGTTCCCTAAAACATTTTGAAAAAAGAAATTGACTGAACTGTGTGCATGTTTATGAATGTTATCAAACGGTAATTTCACAACCTGTGAAGTGAAACTGCAGAATCACTGTGAACTTCAGCTCTCTGGAATTCTAAATCACAGTGATTAATCACAGTGTCTTTAACAAAACTAGCAACACAACTCATCACATATATTTAGGAAATGAAGCAATGTCTTAAAGAAGCATAAACCCCACAAACACACAGCAGCAGCAGCACATAATTTCTTGAAAGTCACCAGGCAAGGGGTCAGCAACCCTGGGCAGTTGCAATTAAGTGGTTAACTGATGGCATGGCACACAGTGCATTAAACTTAGAACGTGTATTAAAAAACAAATCTATAGGGCCACCAGTGCACATTCCAAATTAGCTAGCACAGACACACCAGTTGAGCCACTTCCTTATGATGGTGTCCTAGCTAACACCCCACCTACCAGGTTCAACCTCTGATTGGCTAGAAATCGTTGACCATCTTGAGTCACAGGAATACACAGATAAATACAAAGACCCATTTAGTATGGGTATGGACCAGTGTTTTCTTCTCTGATCAAACCAGAAAAGCTTTAATGATCAGTTAGATTATCGCTCTTTAACTGGCTGGATACAGAGGATATGGAAATGCAGATTGAACTGAAGAACTGAAGAGCTCGACTCTGTGGGGACTAAGTTTGCAGATCTACGAAAGCAGTTGGAATCCACAGCTGTGCATGATCATGGAGCTTCCATTTTCACCTGCTGGTCATCATTACCAGACAACTTTAACTGTCTCAAGAACATTGCTCAGACCTTTTTGACAGTATTTGGCTCTAAATATCTGTGTGAGCAGATTTTCTCTCATATGAAGAATGTGCTCAGCGCCTCCCGGAGTCGTTTCACTGGTGGACACTCAAAGACTTGTGTGCTCCTTAAAGTTACTAATGCCCCTTTTCCACTAGTCCCTACTCAGCACGGTTTGTTACAGCTCTTCTCACTTTTTAGGCTTTTCCAGGCTTCCAGGTTTCGTCTTGTCACCAGCAGACTTCTCTGAATCTCTTCTTTCACTCAAGCTATAGACCAAACAGCAGGTCCTCCATTGTTGTGTTTGTGTCTCCTAAAAATCAAATCACATTAGTATTTTGGACTATGGGGTCAGGCGATGATCCCGCCCACATTGAGATGGCACTCCAATGTAATGAAGAAGAACCATGTAGAGCAGACCTGACTTGAGATGAACCGCGTTGAGTAGGTACTAATTGAAAAGGGGCATAAGTCTTATGCCCAGATAACAGAACTGGCCAATACAAAGCACAGGCAGGCATCTCGTTAACAGGTATGTCCCTGTATTATCATACACATTATGTTGGCCCAGTTTATTTTTTTCTCATGGTAAATGGTAAATGGCCTGCACTTGTATAGGACTTTATCAAGTCCCAGAGACCCCAAAGCACTTTACACTACAATCAGTCATCCACCCATTCATACACTGACAGTGGTAGACCTTATTGTAAAATAGTTCCATAAAGTTGTTGTCTATAATGCATGACCGTTGATTTGCAGCGTTAATAAATTTTATGTTAATGCAGTGGTTGATATGGCACATTGAGTTCTGAGGAAATTTGTGATGGCATTCCTTATCAGAAAGGTAACCGACGCTCTAAATGATCCTCTGCTTGATTTTATTTGTGGCCATACCCCGTTTGAAACCATAAAGTCCTACTTTTAATAAAGGAATTACTGCATCTTTTGTCACTGATGTAAGCTCTGTAACAATTTAGGTTAACAGAAACAATTAGCTCGGATAAATTTAAACTGATAATACAAAACTCTAAACCACTTTGAGATGGTTAGTACTCTCCCACTACAAATCTCCATCTAAAAGTTGCTGACAAATGAAAACCAACACACCCTCACCATAAGTTTTTTATGGCAGGTAAATGTCTACGCTGGTAATCTGTACATTATTAAATGCAGTGAAAAAACAGGATAGTAATACTGGCCCCTGAAAATGACCCAGATTCCTAGAAAATGTTCGTGTTATCAACATATATCACTAAGAAGGTCGTAAACATAAGTAGGAGAGAATTAAATAAATGGAACGGTTCCTGGTTTGTTCTCCTTCTGACCTTTAGAAATTCCAGCTGAACCACTTGACATTTCTGGAGAAGTTCCACAAACAGGTAAACGAGCAAGGCCTAGAAAGTAAAAAAAAAAGGACATGAATCATAAAAAAAGGGAAATAAAGAGGACAGGCAGACAGACAGGTAGGTAGGTAGGTAGGTTGGTAGGTGGGTATTAACATTTCAATACATGTTGCTTACCTGAACAAAGAAGCCAACAAGGAAGGAGATCAGGAAGGGCACCAGCCCAGCATGTGATATGGTGACTGGAAGACCTGGAAATTAATATAATGTTGAGCTGTTTCTGAAGTTGATTCTCACCCAGGTAAAAGAGAAAAATGCACACTGTCTGACAACCTTTTTGTGTGTCTCTCAGACACGTGTCTCTGCACTGGCTCAAGCTTTCTATAAAATTTAATTGACAGTGCTAATTTCCATATGAGATTTAAGTGGCTGAGCAAGTATTAACTTGGAAGGACTGGACCTTTGTGGAACTACATGAAAACTCAGCTCAAAACAAAGCAGTTAAATGTAATGTCCCATGTAATTTCACCTCTACAAAAATCTCTCTGGTATTGGCCACACTTCATAAAACACATTTAAATTTCCTCTGTATGAAGATGGACAGAGCTTTAATTATCCTCCAAGTGAAGTTATATTTCAGAAAGGACATGAAGTAGAAAGAGCAAACAGCTCCAATAGAACCTTTACCTTTATTTTACTGCAAGTAGCATCTTTTCAAAGCCACTACAAAATCGGGGCCTGAATCTTTTTAAACTTAACATCCCAGTTTGGATTTTTTAGGTTGTCCATAACGTTCCTAAAGTTGATTTAATCTGTTAAGCAAGGAGATGTTTTAGAGTAATTTCAGCCTGAAATTATATAACTTAAATAAACCACGTATAGCTCCACAGTTATAAAGTCTACATGCAAACATTTAGTACTTACGTAAAGGTAATACATAAAAAAACATTTTTTTTCCAGTGTAACCACTATTGCAACTCTTACTATGGCTGAGTTATTTGTAATTAAACTAAGGAAAAATCAAATTTTTCAAGCCTCGCCAAAATTAATTAATGAACATTCCAAAACACCAAGAAAATCCTTTTGAAAGGAAAGAAGGGTCCCCCAAAACCTAAGGGCGCCTTAAAAAGAGGCTCACCCCCCGCTGGGTCCTAAAGCCTCTCTCAACCTTCCCGGGTTGGGAGGGGGCCCCGTGAAAAATCCTCCCCCCAAAAAACTGTCCATGGCAAAATTTCCCAGCACCCCTTGCTAAACTTCCAGTTTAAATTTGGGTAAAAAAATTAAGTAGCTGCCACTTGACCCCCCACCCCACTTAGCCCCTCCTGGCATCCCCACACTTGGCGGTTCCGCTCAGTGTCTCTTGGTGCTGCCCACTTTGGTGACATTTTTTCTAAATCTGTCTGGGGGCAGGTTTATGCTTTCACATTGGGTTTAGTTCCACATTAATATTGAAACTCATAAGCTTTATTTTTTTGGAAAAATTTCTTTCTTTATGAATTGATGTTTCCCAAAACACTTTTCCAAAAAAGGCGGGCGGGAGGGACATGTTTACATTCCCGGTTGCAGCACATTCCCTTTTGGGAAAACCCTTTAAAATAAGGGGTGGTTTGGGGTTGAGGACAAAATTGGTAAGGGTATCTTTTCAGGGGTTTTTAGAAAGGGGGGTTTTCCGGTAGGGGAAACCCCCCCGGGTTTAAAGAAGGGGAAAGGAAAAAGGGGTTTTTCGTCCGGGCCGCCCCGGGGGAAACACTGGGCCCCAGCTCAAAACCCTCAGCAGGGTCCTGGGGGGGCGCAGGGGATTTCCCCAAACCAAACCCGGGTATGATTGCATCTCGGGCTTTTCCCCCCGGGAGGGAATTTTTTGACCCTTTAAAACTTAAATCAACCCTTAATCCCCCCAGCTCTCACTGGAGCAGCGCGCAGACAAAAAGGAGGTGAAGCAGCTGGGATGAAGATCAACTCCTTCAAAGTCAGAGGCCAGGGTTTACTCGCCCGGAAAAGGGGGGCTTGTCCCCCTTCAGGTTGGAGGGGATTTCCGCCTCAAGGGGGAGGATTTCGAGTACTCAGGGTCTTGTTCAAAAATGAGGGAAAAATGGTGCTTTTCCCGGTCGCGTGGTAAAGAGGAGCAAAAGTAAAAAAAGCGCATTTGGTTAGGATCCTCCTGAACATTTCCCAAGGGAAAGGTTTTTCCGGGCACATCCCCCCGGGAGGAGGCCCGGAGGAAAACCCAGGACACGCTGGAGGGAGTATGTTTCTCGGCTGGCCTGGGATTGCCTTCGCAATTCCCCCAGATGAGCTGGCCCAAGTGGCTGGGGAGAGGGAAGTCTGGGTCTGCTGCCCCCGCGACCCGACCCCGGATAAGCGGAAGACAATGGATGGATGGATGGAGACTAATTGTTGAAGCTTTGTAGGTGAAATTCTTCACCATGCTTGTATGACGTACAACTTCCGATGCTTAACAGTCCGGGGTCTCTGTTGTTGTATTTAGGGCTTCATAATGCTCCACACATTTTCTGGACTGCAGGCAGGCCAGTCTAGTACTCGCACATTCCTGAAAAAGACGTTGCTTGGAAGGCAGCATATATTGCTCCAAAACCTGTATGTACCTTTCAGCATTAATGGTAGCTTTACAGATGTACAAGTTACCCATGCCATGGGCACTAACACACCCCATTCCATTACAAATGCTGGCTTTTGGGCTTTGTGCTGGTAACAATTCGGAGGGTCCTTGTCCTATTTGGCCCGGAGGATACGACGTCCATGATTTCCAGAAATAGTTTGAAATGTGGATTCATTAGACCACAGCGCACTTTTCCAGTTTAGGTCAGTCCATCTGAGATGACCTTGGACTCAGAGAAGCAGCAGCATTTATGGGTGTCGTTGATATAAGATTTTTGCTTTGCACGGTAGACTTTTAACTTGCACTTGTAGATGTAACGATGAACTGTGTTGACTGACAATTGTTTGAAGTGTTCCTGAGCCCACGTGGTAATATCTGTTACAGTATGTTGGTTTTTAATGCAGTGCCTCAGGAGGGGTCGAAGGTCACAGGCATTCATTGTTGGTTTTCAGCCCTACTGTCTACGTGCAGAGATTTCTCCAGATTCTTCAGATATGGACTGTAGACGATTAAAACCCTAAATGTCTTGCAATTGTACATTGAGAAACTTTGTTCCTAAAGTGTTGGACTATTTGCTCTCACAGTTGTTCACCTACTGGTGAATCTAGCTCCACCCTTGCTTGTGAATAACTGAGCCTTTCAGGGATTATTTTTTTGAGCATTCCTCAACTTTCTCAGTCTTTTTTGCCAATGTCCTAGCTTTTTTGGAAAGCATCAAATTCAAAATGAGTGAATATTTGCAAAAGAAAAAATGAAATTTATAGTTTGAACATTAAATATCTTGTCTTTGTGGTGTACTAAATTGCATATAGGTGTAACAGAATTTGCAAATTATTGTATTCTGTTTTTTTTCTGCAGGGTATGTCTGTGTATTAAAAAGCGACGATATACAGGGTGGGCCATTTATATGGATACACCTTAATAAAATGGGAATGATTGGTCATATTAACTTCCTGTTTGTGGCACATTAGTCTATGTGAAGGGGGAAACTTTTCAAGATGGGTGGTGGCCATGGCGGCCATTTTTAGGTCGGCCATTTTTAATCCAACTTTTGTTTTTTCAATAGGAAGAGGGTCATGTGACACATCAAACCTATTGGGAATTTCACAAGAAAAACAATGGTGTGCTTGGTTTTAACATAACTTTATTCTTTCATGAGTTATTTACAAGTTTCTGACCACTTATAAAATGTGTTCAATGTGCTGCCCATTGTGTTGGATTGTCAATACCACCCTCTTTTCCCACTCTTCACACACTGATAGCAACACCGCAGGAGAAATGCTAGCACAAGGGCTTCCAGTATCCGCAGTCTCAGGTGCTGCACATCTCGTATCTTCACAGCATAGACAATTGCCTTCAGATGAACCCAAAGATAAAAGTCTAAGGGGGTCAGATCGGGAGATCTTGGGGGCCATTCAACTGGCCCACGACGACAATCCACTGTCAGGAAAACTGTTTCATCTAGGAATGCTCGGACCTGACACCCATAATGTGGTGGTGCACCATCTTGCTGGAAAATCTCAGGGAACAGCCAGCTTCAGTGCATAAAGAGGGAAAAACACATCATCATGTAGCAATTTTCGCATATATCCAGTGGCCTTGAGGTTTCCATTGATGAAGAATGCCCCACTATCTTTTGTTAACCTCAGCGAAATGTCAATGGTTGTAAACAAAGAGAAACTTGTAAATAAAACTCATGAAGACTAAAATTAGTTAAACCAAGGACACCATTGTTTTCTTGTGAAAAATCCCAATAGGTTTGATGTGTCACATGACCCTCTTCCTATTGACTACTGGAAAAAACAAAAGTTGGATTAAAAATGGCCGACTTCAAAATGGCCGCCATGGCCACCACCCATCTTGAAAAGTTTCCCCCCTCACATATACTAATGTGCCACAAACAGGAAGTTAATATGACCAACCACTCCCATTTTATTAAGGTGTATCCATATAAATTGCCCACCCTGTAGTTTTAGACACTGATGAAGGGGTTTTGACCAGTCACTAAGTGATGAGCAGAGAATGAGAATCTCCATAAATCCATGAATCTCAGGTATAAATGTTTCAACTTACCTAAAATTCCAGTTCCTAGTATTGTAGCAATGGTCAAAAAGTCTGGAAAGACAAAGTGTTGAAAAACAATAACATTAAGGCAAGAAAGGTTTTACCCTGTATTTCTTTAGTACAGTTAAAGACTATGTTACATAAAAAAGAAAAAAAAATGTTTCACAAGCTCTTAAAATAAGGTAAACATTCAACTTGATGTATGATATATTTACAAATATAACAGAAAGTACTACAAAAAAGTGTTTTATTATTCAGGGATATTACTGATCATTTACTAGTTTTTGTTGTCTATAATTAAAATTATAAAGATGATAGGTCTAAGAGTAACACAGGGTATAAAATAATTAAAACTGAGCATTAACAACACACAGTCTGTGGATGAATGAAGGACTCCAGTATGTCTGCAAACAAAGAATGCCCTGTATCACAAATTCTTTAAAAATAGAATAATTTAAGCAGTGAAACAAATACAAAAACAAATATAAAAATTCAATTCAATTCAGTTTTATTTATATAGTGCCAATTCACATCACATGCTGTCACAAGGCACTTCACAAAAGTCAGGTACATACATTCCAATTAATCCTAATCATTGAACAGTGCAGTCAGAGTTAGTTATTCATTCAAATTGGATAAAAAGTTTTTCTGTCTAAGGAAACCCAGCAGATTGCTCCAGTCAGTGACTTGCAGCATTCCTTCCTCCCGGATGAGCATGTAGAGACAGTGGACAGTCACTGGCGTTGACTTTGCAGCAATCCCCCATACTGAGCATGCATGTAGCAACAGTGGAGAGGAAAAACTCCCTTTTAACAGGAAGAAACCTCCAGCAGAACCAGGCTCGGTGTGAGCAGCCATCTGCCACGACCGACTGGGGGTTAGAGAAAACAGAGCAGAGACACAAAGAGAACAAAGAAGCACTGATCCAGGAGTCCTTTCTATGGGAAGGAAAAGTAAATGTTAATGGATGTAGCTCCTTTAGTCATTTCACCTAGAAAGAAAGAACAGATACACTCTGAGCCAGTTTTCAAAGGTTAGAGTCTGAAAGAGAGCACATATAATTAGTTACAGTAAAAGCTCAGTCAATTGTCATGTCTAGGAGAGAGAAAGGTAAACACTAAAAGACAGGGCCATGTGGATCATCGGTAGAGGGTGAGCATTAAGTTGTCGCCAGCAGAAGCTTGGACGATGCCCCTCTCCAGAAAGGTGTTACAGGTAGACACAGAGTCAGGCCAGGTGTAGCTTCTAGGAGAAAAGACGAGAGAAAAAAAGTTTTAAAAGCTGAAATAACAGCAAATAATGTAAAATTGGAGAGTAGTGTGAGAATGTAGCGAAGAAGGTGGAAATGGAAAAGTGGTCATTATGTGCTCCAGCAGCCTAGGCCTATAGCAGCATAACTACAGAGATAGCTCAGGATAAACCTAAAGCACTCTAACTAAAGCTGATCAAAAAGGAACGTTTTAAGCCTAGCCTTAAAAGTAGACAGGGGTCTGCCTCATGGACTAAAACTGGGAGCTGGTTCCACAGGAGAGGAGCCTGATATAACTAAAGGATCTGCCTCCCTTTCTACTTCTAGGAGACTCTAGGAACCACCAGTAAACCTGCAGTCTGAGAACGAGTGCTCTGTTAGGAACATATGGAACATTCAGATCTCTGATGTATGATGGAGCTAGATCATTAAGGGCTTATATGTGAGGAGGAGAATTTAACATTTTACATTTTTAACAGGGAGCATGAAGGGAAGCTTAAAAATAGGAGAAATATGATCTCTCTTTTTCAATTTTCATCAGAACTCTTGCTGCAGCATTTTGAATCAGCATAAGCCTTTTACTGCATTTTGTGGACATCCTGATAGTAAGAGAATTACAATAGTCCAGCCTTGAAGTAACAAATGCATGGACTAGTTTTTCAGCGTCACTTCTGACAGGATATTTCTAATTTTTGGCAATGTTCCAGAGGTGAAGAAGAGAATCCTAGAAACCTGTTTAATATGGGATTAAATTACATGTCTGGTCAAAAAATAACATCAAGGTTTTTACTTTATTACCGGAGGGCAATTTAATGCCATCCAGTTAAAGTGATTGACTAAGCAGCTTCTTTTTAAAGACTCCGGTCCAAACACAAAACTTCTGTCTTTTTGTCTGAATTAGAAGCAAAAAAATTTAAAAGTCATCCAAGTTTTTATGTCTTCAAGACATGCTTGTAGTCTATCTAACTGGTTGGGTTCATCAGGATTTATGGATAAGTAAAGCTGAGTATCATCAGCGTAACAGTGAAAATTTATCCTATGCTGCCTGATAATTTTACCTATTGGAAGCATATATATAGTAAAGAGAATTGGCCCAAGTACTGAACCCTGTGGTACTCCACAACTAACCCTGGACTTTAAAGATGATTTATCATTCAGGTGAACAAACTGGAATCTGTCAGACAGATAAGATTTAAACCAGCCTAGCGCTGTTCCCCTGATCCCTACAGTGTATTCCAGCCTTTCTAAGAGAATGATATGGTCAACGATATCAAATGCAGCACTGAGATCTAACAGAACCAGTACAGACACAAGTCCATTGTCTGAGGCCATAAGAATATCATTAGTGACTTTCAGCAGAGCTGTTTCGGTGCTATGATGAGCTCTGAAGCCTAACTGAAACTCTTCAAACAGGTCATTGCTGTGTAAATGCTCACACATTTGATTAGCAACTATTTTCTCAAGCATTTTAGATAAGAATGGAAGATTGGATATAGGTCTGTAATTTTTCAAGTCATCTCGATCAAGCGAAGGTTTCTTAAGTAAAGGTTTAATTACAGCTACCTTAAAACCCTTTTCGGTACATATCCACTTACTAAAATAGATTAATCATAATGGGGCTGGTAATCAGAGGGAACACTTCCTAAAAAATTTTGGGTTTGGGGTTTGGGTCTAACATACAAGTTGAGGTTTAGATGAAGCAATTTTTTCTGAAAACTCAGGAAGCTCCACAGGATCAAAACCCCAAGATCAGGTTCTACAGTTGCTTCCCAATGTTGTATAACTTGCTGAGGATGAAGTAATCATCTTGGGAGTATGTCAAAGATTTTATTTTTAATAGAATCAAAATTTTTTTTTAAGAAGAATCCCATAAAGTCATGACTGCAAGAGCTAGGGAAAGGGAGGCTCAACAGAGCTTTGACTCTGTGTAAGTTTAGCAACTGCAAAAAGACAACCTAGGATTATTCTTGTTCTCTTCTGTTAATGATGAGAAATAAGCTGTTCTGGCTTGGCGAAGAGTCTTTTTATACAACAGTAGGCTATTTTTCCAGATTAAGTAGGAATCCTTTAGTTGTGTAAGCGCCATTTTCCTCCCAATTTTCTAACATTGGGCTTTAAAGTACGCAGATCTAAATGAAAACCAAAGAGCCTGCCTCCTATGAAAAATTACCTTTTTTTTCAAGGGGCTGCATTGTCTAATGCACCCCGCAATGATGAAGTAACACTATGAACAGAGAATAATTTGTGAAGGGGGCAGAAACAGAATTATTGCCCTCCACTGTGCTTTTCAGTGATAATGAGGAGATTAAAGTGGAACAGATTCTTTAAAAGGTTGTTACAGCATCGTCTGATAATGATCTACTATAATGAAATTTTCTTTCAGGTGTGGAGTACTCGGTTAAATTAAACTCAAAGGTTATTAAGAAAATGGTCAGACAGGACAGGGTTATCAGAAAATATTGTTATGTCTTTACACTCAGTGCCATATGTCAGCACAAGGTCCAGAGAATGAAGACAAAGGTGGGTAGGTTTGTTAATGTTTTGAGCAAGCCAATGAGTCTAAGATAGCATTAAAGCTATATTTAGGCTATCACTTTCAGTGTCAACATGAATGTTAAAATCCCACACTATAATAAATGTATCTGTATTTAACACTAAATCAGATAAAAGGTCTAAAAAACTGATCTAAAAATTGAGAGTAAGGGCCTGGTGGACGGTACAAAACAACAAACAGAAGTGTTTTAGTGCTTTGCAATTTGGATGAGGAAAACTAAGGATTAAATATCAAAAAAAGTTGTAGCTATTGATTGGTCTGGGACTAATCAATAAATCGAGACTGAAAGATGTTGCTACTCCTCCTCGCCCAGTATTTCGAGGAATGTGAAACTTTAAAATAATTAGTAGGAGTAAGACTCATTTATAGTAACATAATAACTTTGCTGCAGCCAGGTTTTCTGTGAGGCAAATAAATCAATCTATTGTCAGAAATCAGGTCACTAACTAGCAATGTCTTTGAAGAGAGAGACCTTATGTTCAGTAGGCCACATTTAATTGTTTTATTTTTCTTTTAGTCTGAGTTGTTGTTATTTTTATGAGATTTCCTGATTTTCTCGTTTTAGATTATTTTTAATCTATTCCAAAAAAAAAAAAAAAAAAAAATTTTTTTGGGGGGTGGGGGGGGGGGGGGGCCCCCCCACCCCATTGAGTGTTGTTCCCGAAACACTGTCTTAATAGGGTAATGGGTGGGTAGCAGTACAGAAGCTGCAGAGAGGAGTGTTAAACTACGATCCTGCTTCCTGACGTTTGAACCCTGGGTTGTCAGAGTTTTGGAGAACTAATAATTCGGCCAGATTCCTAGAAAGAAGAGCTGCTCCATCCCAAGTGGGATGGATGCCGTCTCTCCGGATCAGACCAGGTTTTCCCCAAAAAATGTTTGCCAGTTATCAAAAGTAACCCACATTGTTGTTTCTGGACACCACCTAGACAGCCAGCGTTGAATGACAGCATGCGGCTAAACATGTCGTCCACTGGTTAAATCGGGGGAGGGGACCAGAGAAAATTACGGAGTCCGACATTGTTGTGGCAAACTTACACACCGAAGCACACTAACTTTGGTGACTCCGATTGACGTAACCGGGTTTTCATTCCGCCAGCCGTGAAAAAACAATCTTACTGAATTTACGCTTATTTTCCCCCCCAGCAGTTTCAGGTAGAATTTTTTGTCGCCCGTTCTGGCCCCTGGCAGACATTTAAAATTTTGGTCGCTGGGGTCTCTAGTGCCACGTTTCTGGGGGCTATGGAGCTGCCAATTATCAGAGTTGGCCTTTCTCAGCGGGTGTGGGCTGAGCGGGGGAAAAATCCGTTAAAAAGCAGACGGGTTGGTGATGACCTGTGGGGGTGGGATCTAGGGGGTATGGTTTTTTTTTAGTACCGTCACCCCGCCGGGCCTGAGGCCCCCGGCTGGGGGGCTCCGCTGGGGGATGTTACGGGGGGTACCCTCGGGGGGCTCCGCGCTGGCTAAGGGGGCCCCGGCTATCTGCTTGGGTTTTTTTAAAGCGCGGGGCCAGGCCTCCCAAATTTCCCAAAACCTACAAAAATGGCTACATTTATTACACGTACCATTATCACTAAAGGACGCAGAGGAGTAACTGAACATCTGACACAGAGAGCAGGAGGGAGGAGAAGACTTGGAGAGAGAAACAGCAGAACGGGTAGCTATGGTGGAGCTAAAGCTAACGCTAAGCTAGCGACTCCTTACCACTACTAGAAAAACCGTATAAGACACGAAGAGTCCCCAAACATTAAAAACACAAAAAGTAGTGTTTTTTAAAGTACCTAGTTTTTTTTAAAAAAAGCAAGTAAGAGATATCACAGTAGAGAGAAATCAGATCAAACGAGAGAGCCTTCACACACCAAACAATTCACCAAGTGCAATAGCAAAAACAAGAAGTGATGTTACTCGGAGGTCAGTCAGTTAGTCATTTTCTACCGCTTATTCCATAGTGGGTCGCTGGGGAGCTGGTGCCTATCTCCAGAAGTCTATGGGTGAGAGTCTATGGGTACACCATGGACAGGTCGCCAGTTCATCGCAGGGCAACACACAAACAACCATGCACACACTCATTCATACACCTAAGTGCAATTTGGAGACCTAACAACCTAACAGGCATGTCTTTGAACTGTGCGAGGAAGCCGGAGTACCCGGTGAGAACATGCAAACTCCATGCAGAAAGACCCCCAGCCGTCACAAAGGTAACCAATGTAATAAGAACCTGTAAGAAAGAATGTATAAAAATAATTTAGAACTCAATTAAAATAACACAAAAGGTAAATGGAGTGATTTAAATAGTATAATTACCAATGGAAATACAAGGCAATAAATGTTGAAATGAACCGATGTTGAGAGAAACAGTAGCTCAATGTTTTTGAAAGGAGTCAAAGAAAAGGCAATTTATGACAGTGTATATGGTTTCAAGAATAAAACCAGGACAGACTGGATTAACACTGACATGGGAACAATGGAGAGGGTAATAGAGGGTTAATGTATAGTTTCAACTTGTCTTTTCAAAATGATGTTTTTCCAAAGCAGTTGAAAGTAGCAAGAGTTGTTCCCAATTACAAAGCAGGAGACAGACACCACTTTATAAAGAAATATGAAGAGTGTCATTCCTTCTTTTTAAAAGTCAGATTTTAAAAAGTATGTTTTCGTACTGAAGACAAAAACTCTTCTGGCATGGAATTGCAATACTTTTGGAAGTGGTCACAAAAGAAATAAAAATTGGGGTCATATAAATGAATTGTCTTTAAATTCGAAGAAAGCTAATTTTATGCTGTTTGGAATTCATAAGAAATAATTTGTGAGTAATATATAAACATACAGAGAGTAAATAAAAGTTCAATAAAACTTGTATGTTAGACCCAATCCCAACCAAATTATTTAAGGAAGTGTTCCCTCTGATTACCAGTTATTATCCAATCTTCCATTCTTATCTAAAATTCTTGGGAAAATAGTTGCTAATCAAATGTGTGAGCATTTACACAGCAATGACCTGTTTGAAGAGTTTCAGTCAGGTTTCAGATCTCATCATAGCACTGAAACAGCTCTGCTGAAAGTCACTAATGATATTCTTATTGCCTCAGATAATGGACTTGTGTCTGTACTGGTCCTGTTAGATCTGAGTGCTGCATTTTATACAGTCAATCACAATATTCTCTTAGAAAGGCTGGAATATGCTGTAGGGATCAGGGGAACAGGGCTGGTTTAAATCTTATTTGGCCGGGCCTCCCCTCACCCTATCTCTAAGGGAGTGCCCGGCCACCCTACGGAGGAAGCTCATTTCAGCCGCTTGTATCCGGGATCTCGTTCTTTCGGTCATGACCCAAAGTTCATGGCCATAGGTGAGGGTGGAAACGTAGACCGACCGGTAAAGCGAGAGCTTCGCTTTTCGGCTCAGCTCCCTCTTCACCACAACGGACCGGCACCGCACTGATCCGTCTGTCGAACTCCCGCTCCATTCTTCCCTCACTCGTGAACAAGACCCCGAGATACTTGAACTCCTCCACTTGAGGCAGGAACTCCCCTCCAACTTGAAGAGGACAAGCCACCCTTTTCCAGTCGAGTACCATGGCCTCTGACTTGGAGGAGCTGATCTTCAGCCATGCCACTTCACACTCGGCTGCGAACCGCCCCAGCGCATGCTGTAGGTCTTGGCCAGAAGGGGCCAGCAGGACCACATCATCTGCAAAAAGAAGAGATGAAATCCACTGGTCCCCAAACCAGACCCCCTCCAGCCCTTGGCTGCGTCTAGAAATCCTGTCCATAAAAATTATGAAATGGACCGGTGACAAAGGGCAGCTCTGCCGGAGTCCAACATGCACCGGGAACAGGTTCGACTTAGTGCCGGCAATGCGGACCGAACTCCTGCTCCGCTTGTACAGGGACCGGATGGCCCCTAGTAAAGGGCCCCGATTCCATACTCCTGGAGCACCCACAACAGGGCATCACGAGGGACACAGTCGAATGCTTTCTCCAGGTCCACAAAGCACAGCTGGACCGGTTGGGCAAACTCCCATGAACCCTCGAGTACCCTGTAGAGAGTATAAAGCTGTTTCGTCCCGGCCAGTGTTCCACGGCCGGGACGAAAACCAACACTGCTCCTCCTAAAGCCGAGGTTCGACTATCGGCCGGACTCTCCTCTCCAATACCCTGGCGTAGGCCTTACCAGGGAGGCTGAGGAGTGTGATCCCCCTGTAGTTGGAACACACCCTCCGGTCACCCTTCTTATGAAGGGGGACCACCACCCCAGTCTGCCAGTCCAGAGGCACCGTCCCCGACCGCGACGCAATGTTGAAGATGCGTTTCAACCATGACAGCCCCACAACATCCAGAGATTTGAGGTACTCAGGCCGGATCTCATCCACCCCCGAAGCCCTGCCACCGCGGAGCTTTTTAACCACCTGGGTGATGAAAGATGAAAGAGTCCAACCCCGAGTCCCCACCCTCTGTTTCCACCAGGGAATGCGTGATGGCGGGTTTGAGGAGATCCTCGAAATACTCCTTCCACTGCCCGATAATGTCCTCAGTCGAGGTCAGCAGCCTCCCACCCCCACTATAAACATTGTTGTCGAAGCACTGCTTCGAGGCCAACCGGTAGTCCTTCTCCATGGCCTCACCGAACTCCTCCCAGCCCTGAGTTTTTGCCTCTGCCACAGCCTGGGCCGTGGCACGCTTGACCTCACGGTACCCGTCAGCCGCCTCCGGAGTCCCACAAGCCAACCACAGCCGATAGGACTCCTTCTTCAGCTTGACAACATCCCTTACTGCCGGTGTCCACCACCGGGTTCTGGGATTGCCGCAGCGACAGGCACCGCAGACCTTACGGCTGCAGCTAGGGGCAACAGCATCGACCATAGATGCGGAGAACATGGTCCACTCGGACTCTATGTCTCCAACATCCCCCGGAATCTGTTCAAAGCTCTCCCAGAGGTGGGAGTTGAATACATCACTGGCCGAGGGCGCCGCCAGACGTTCCCAGCAGACCCTCACTATGCGCTTGGGCCTGCCAAGTCTGTCCGGCTTTCTCCTCCTCCAGCGAATCCAACTCACCACCAGGTGGTGATCAGTGGACAGCTCAGCCCCTCTCTTCACCCGAGTGTCCAAAACATGCGGCCGAAGGTCTGATGATACGACAACAAAGTCGATCATTGACCTCCTGGTGCCAAGTGCACTGATGGACACCCTTATGTTTGAACATGGTGTTCATTATGGACAATCCATGACTACCACAGAAGTCCATTAACAAAGCAGCACTCGGATTCAGATCGGGCAGAATAATGGGAGTCCCCGGGAGGGGCACTATCCAGCACCCCCGACAGGGACACCAAGAAGGCCGGGTACTCCGTACTACCCCCTGGCCCGTAAACCGAAACGGCTGTCAGAGACCTGTCCCCCCCCCCAAAGCGAGTTGATATTCCACGTCCCTAGAGCCAGCCTAAGCATCCAGAGATCGGGCCGCTGAGGTCTCCTCCTTGCACCGGTCCCTCACGGTTCCCCCTATAGGTGGTAGGCCCACTGGGGGATGGCTTCGCGTCTCTCGTTCGGGCTTGGCCCGGCCAGGTCCCGTGAGGAGCAACCCGGCCACTAGGCGCTCTCCGGCGAGTCCCGACCCCAGACCTGGCTCCAGGGTGAGACCCCGGCTACGCCGTACCGGCCGATGTCACGTGCCTCGATATACTAGTCCTCGTGAAATATATAGAAATAAATGGCGCTATATAAATAAACTGAATTGAATTCTTGGTGTGATCTTAGACCTTGTAACCAATTGGAAATCTCACATGAAATATGTTTGAGTAAAGTGGGTCCTGAGCATTGCTGTCCAGGGGAAAATGAGGCATATTTACATCAAAAGCATTACACTATGTATTGATGTTTACTTATTTAAAGAAACTGTCATGCGAGAGAGAAAATTGATATAATTTAAGTAATAGTAATTACTTAGTAGTAATAGTTTTCAATAAGCTATTGAGAGCTGGCACCACTCATGGTTTTCAATATGTTTTCTTAAAAGCATTAAAGATGTACTTTATTTTTTATCTATGTTAAAAGAATGAAGATAAATATTTGCCAGGTTACTTTTGCACAAAAGCTTTTTATAAGGTGACAACACTACCCAAAGAGACTGGGCACCTTTTTGGTTTCTGTAATATGTTAAATGCATTGAACCAAATGCACTTTATTTTCCTGTTAATGTATCACAGTTCAATAAATTGAACATGAATATAATATCTGGCTGGTTTTGTTGACTGGATGGCTTTGAGCATTCATTTCAAAGTAATAAATATTGATATTGGAATTGAATCTAATGAAATTCAATCAAACATCAATTGTATTGTGAGCTACAGTATGTATCGAGAATCGTATTGAATCGGCTTGTCCTAGATGATACTCAGCTCTAGTTCCTATGATGTAAAGTCCTTATAATAAAACACAAGAGAAGGTTCTGGGGAGAGTTCTCTGGGTGAAAGAGTGAAGGTTCCCCACACTCGCCCCTTCCTAATGTGTTTCCCATCTATTGTTTGAAGGACAGAAAGTCAGTAGTTTGAAAGTCTCCTGTTAAGATAATGATTTTAAACAAAGTACACCTGATATCTGTTAATTTGCCAACTGTAAGCTACCTAATCAAGTCAATGGCCTGGCTAAAAACCTTCCAAATATCAACTTGTTTAACTCTATAAAGAACAGAATGGCAAGAACCAATGACATTCTTCACAATAGACAAATTTAATACAAAAAACTCCTTCAAAATTCAACATTTTGCTTAAGTCTTTCACGTCTGTGTAGACCAGTTAAAGAAAAATGTATTAACAGAACCTGCTGACACTGACTTAAAATTTTTCACTACCTGTGACTGGAATGAAATTTAATTCTTGATCTTTTCAAATACTGATAGCAAGGATTGGTAAATCATTGGGATGAGTATGTGAAACCGCTGACTGAATTTAAACAGTTACTATCAACTTCCTTACCTACAGTTTCTTGGTAGCTGTATGGTAAATGGGCTGAATTGATACAGCGCTTTTCCAAGTATACATACTACTCAAAGCGCTTTATACTAGAGCCACATTCACCCAATCACACAAACATTCCTACATCAATAGGCAGATTGGTAGGTTAAGTGCCTTGCCCAGGGGCACAACAACATGTAGCAGGAGGAAGCTGGAATTCAACCCAGAACTTTCCGATTACAAGACAACTCCTCTCCCCACTGAGATATAGTCGTCTCCTTGTTATCAATGTATCAACATCAAAATAACAATAAATAAATGTCATATTCAAAAATATTGTAGCTGTCAATATATTACATTTTGGCATAATCAATGTCATTACTGTTGCTTTTGTTAAAAAAAATTAATTTCATCATTTTACATGTTTTTTTGTAAATGCTTTTTATTCAAGTATATCATACTATGAGACTCTCACACAGACCCGAGTCTACAGCACACATAGTAGGTCAGAGAAACTCAAAGATATAAAATGTCCTTTGTTTGTTATTCTGATGAATTTTGCTGCCTGTGAGCCACAATTACAAATAATTGCTTTTTCCAATATCATTACAAGCTGTGACATTGTGATGCAGTTTTGAGGCTATTTACCAACCCCTAGTGGACAGTCTGTAGTTTTAATAGCTTAACTTTGATCATATTGGATTTCTAGTTTACTCTGCATGCCTCCAGCTACAGATATAATCACAGAGATATGCCGCGGGATGACACTACCTAAAACAAAAGTATGCAAAGCAGATTGTATTCTCTGCGGTGTTATATATAGTTTTATAAGGCTGTTTTCCTTCTATAATCAGTGACAGATGCTAGTAGAGACTGTTAAATAACTCAACAGTCTTAAATAGTTCTATTTAGTTCTATACGCTCCTTTGGGATTTTTTCTTGTACAGGAATTTAAAAGTCTGACAAAAAACAAAACTAAGTCAACAATATCTTGAGTAAATGTAGTTCTAATGAGGCTATTGATATGAAATTCACATTGGATGTCAGTAACAATCCAAGTAATCCATGTTCTCAAAGAAATCCATAATTGCAGTTTTGCCTCCTGTATGCTTTTATCTACAGTCAGAAGGGTGCCTAAAAGGGGTTCCTGGAGCATCCTGGTTAGAGATGTTCAAACTCCTTTTTGTTGGCCACAAAGGTGATTTCTCCAGTGAAGCTCAGGACCCAAGTTGACTGAATAAATTATAATTTTCAACAAACCTTGTTATATGAATGTAAAGTTACCATTCCTTCAAACATTCCACACACAAATATATTGTGGAACATTGTGATACTCCAATTTTATTCCTTTAAACTTAAGAAAAAAAGAAAGTTTGATTCCCCTTTTAATTTTATTTTAATTTTATAGTCGAGTCCATTGTTAGGCAAGAAGCTATAAAACTAGAGCCATGTGACAACAATAATAGTTTCTAAATTTTGCGACAACAATGTCAATTGCAATAAGTCTGCATTTTCATTACTTGTCTCTTCCTTATCTGTGCATATGATGCTTCCAACTCACTTCGGCTTTTTGCATCTTTGGCTCTATCATCTGTGTCAGGTGTTAGCATCTAATGTGGTAAGACTCCACTCAACATGCCGATCACTAGTATGCAAAGTCAAACTTGGGAATCTATCAGCCAACAAAAACATTGCATTCTGAACCATCCTGTGTACACAGTGACGCTGCAGTGACAGTATATTTGCAATAAATTGTGCCGCCCTATGTAAAACTTCTGTGTGTTGTCCAACTGTTGTTGATACTGATGTGCCGGCCACATATCAGCTCCATTACTTGGACTCTAAGGAGCTCAAATCATCACAAGAGATCATTTTATAAATCAGGCTGGAAGTTTTTGATAATTCACTCATCCCTTCTGTTCAGTCTTCCTGAGACATCTGATCAGTCAACAAACCTGCCATCAGAATCTTTCTCATTGTGTGTGTGTGTGTGTGTGTGTGTGTGTGTGTGTTCTCAAGGTTCCTAGTACTTGCTCTGATTGACAAAAAGATCATAAAGGGCCAGAGGAACATGGACACAGTGACTCTGATCATCCTAAATGCTATTTTGAATGTGATTCCTCCATTGGTTGTCCAGTTCTCCCTGTATTTTGAAATGCGTCAGTCTGATACAACTTAAAAGTACACTTGTTAAAAGGAAGGTAAGAAATCAAGAAAAAGGTTTTCCCAACTGCTTATCATTGCAATCATCTTTTGTGTAATTAGTTCTGTTCTTTGGCTAACAACATCATCAAATGAATTATGTCATTCTTACACATTTTAATGGTTTGTAAGGGGTTTCAGGAAAAAAGTTTAACATTAAAGTTTAATGAACAACCTGATATGTAAAGATTAGATTTTTCTTTTTGAATTTACTGTGATTCAGTCCATAAAAATAATTTCCAAACCATTTGAGCTGAGAACTTTATATGGTGTGTTTTTGTAATGTGGCTAAATTCATTTTATTACAGTCAAAAAATGCAAAGTAAAAACATCAGAGAAAAATGAGAAACTGGTGATGCATGTTGTTGGCTGACAAACTGGCCACATCTGACAGTAATCTTTTTACACACGTGAACAAAATTGTTGGTACCCCTTGGTTAGTGACAGAAAAACCCACAATGGTCACAGAAATGACTTGAATCTGACAAAGGTGATAATTAATAAAAATTCTATGAAAGGAACAAAAAAAAGTCAGACATTGCTTTTCAAACATGCTTCAACAGAATTATTAAAAAAAAAAAACTCATGAAACAGGCCTGGACAAAAAATATGGTATCCCTGAAAATAATGTGACCAGAGGGACATTAAATCACGGTGTGTCCATTAATTAGCATCACAGGTGTCTACATTCTTGTAATCAGTCAGTGGGCCTATATATAGGGCTACAGGTAGTCACTGTGTTGTTGGTGACATGGTGTGTACCACACTCAACATGGACCAGAGGAAGCGAAGGAAAGAGTTGTCTCAGGAGATTAGAATTATAGACAAGTCAAGTCAAGTTTATTTATATAGCGCTTTTCAGCAACAAGGCACTCAAAGCGCTGTACATGAGGAAAAACATTACAATGATCCAGAAAACCAAACACAGAAAAACAAATCAAATGACATTAATAATCCTTGGGAGTTTACTGGTAAGAGCTGGTTCTAATCCAATCTTCTAATAGAGGTAATTAGCTCATTAAGTCATCTGTGGTAAGGAATTCATCCTGTGCTAGAAGAAAAATGATAATATTAATCCTTGAGGTCGCTGGTATGAGGCAGTTGTGGTCCCATCATTCAATAAGCTGGGTCACTGGTATAAAACAGTTTTAGTCCAAACTTTTTAAATACTAATAATGTTTGGCTGTCACTGGTATGATATAGTTGTAATACAATCCTTTTAAGAAATCTAAAATTCTCTGGTCACTAGTGTAAAAACAGCTTTAGTCCAAATTTTCAAATACTAATAATATTTGGCTTTTGCTGGTAATCCTTCTGAGAAATCTGAAAACCTATGAAAAGTAATGAAATCACACATTTAGGTAGATGAGAAAAGACACTACATTAGGTAAGAAGAGAGAAAAAAAATCATATTTCACACTTTATCCTTCGCAGGATACAGTTTGCGATTGCAAAACAAAAACCTCAGCACAAAGAAGCAACATATATACGAAACAACATCATGCAGGGGATCCAGTGAAGGCGGTGCGAAGGGGTGCATATGTTTATCTTGAGCATGTGAGTGTGTGCAAAGTAAGTCCGTGAAGCACTGTCACAGAGGCCATTGTCCTTGATGATACAAGGGAATGTTCATCAACCGGTCACACAGTTCTGAGCAGGTCCACAGATGTCCTCAGGGAAGGGATGGGGCAGAGGGAGCAGAGCGTCATGTTTACATAACTTCCAGAATTAGTTTTAGATAGCCAGCCATCAAGGCTGTGGAGGGGCGCCAGGTTCAGAAAAACAACAATTATTTGGGGTAGGCTGACTCTTAATTTTCCCTCAGCCTTGAGAGTCTCGCTGGTGCTTCTCAATGGCAAATCCAAACAGCCAAATTCCAGGTCCTTTCCGCCAGATTTGAGCGAAAGACTTTCTCCAAGATTTATCCCATTTCACCCCTGAGTCCAGGAACAGCAACCTGCCTCCGATCCTGTGCAAGGATCACATGCAGTCTGCGATTCAGCTCACGTAACATCTCAGTCTGAGTGTTGATCGCTCTGCAGATCCCATCATACATGCCAGGCAGCCTTACAATAGCCAGAACAGCTGCCAACGTTTTTCAAATTTCTCGATATGCCAGGCAACCGCCAACTCCAAAAAGCAGAAATCTTGTTATCAAACATCCAATTGTGTACACATCTTCGACATCCTCGACTGACAATTTCGACAGACACACAATCCTCGCCTTCTGCCAGGAGTCTATCGTGTATCCGGAGAAAAATGTCCTGTCTGGACAAGAGGGTTCCCCTTCACTCTGTCTTCTCATTGAGGAAATGTGATCAACTGCATTGAGAGACCAGCTGACCAAATCCATAACTCAGAGTTTTGGAAGATACGCAAAAAGAGGGTCCAAAAAGAAAGACAAGACACAGCTGAAGCAGGGCAGAGGGTGCGGGAGACAGAAAAGCGTCCTCCTTCACGAGAGCAGAAAGAAAGTAGTATAGACAAGCATGTTAAAGGTAAAGGTTATAAGACCATCTCTAAGCAGCTTGATGTTCCTGTGACTACAGTAGCACATATTATTTAGAAATTTAAGATCCATGGGACTGTAGCCAACCTCCCTGGACATGACTGCAGGAGGAAAATTGATGACAAAACCAAGAGACGGATAATACGAACAGTAACAAAAGAGCCCAGAAAAACTTCTAAAGAGATTAAAGGTGAACTTCAAGCTCAAGGAACATCAGTTTCAGATCGTACCATCCGATGTTGTTTGAGGCAAAGTGGACTTAATGGGAGACGACCAAGGAGAAAACCTTCTTTTGGAAAAAAATCATATAAGAGCCAGACTGAAATTTGCCAAACTACATGTTGACAAGCCACAAAGCCTCTGGGAGAATGTCCTATGGACAGATGAGACAAAAATTGAACTTTTTGGCAAGGCACATCAGCTCTATGTTTGCAGGTGTAAAAATGAAGCATATGAAGAAAAGAACACTGTCCCTACTGTGAAACATGGAGGAGGCTCTGTTATGTTCTGGGGCTGCTTTGCTTCATCTGGCACAGGGTGTCTTGAATCTGTGCAGGGTATCATGAAATCTCAAGACTATCAAGGGATTCTAGAGAGAAATGTGCTGCCCAGTGTCAGAAAGCTTGGTCTCAGTCGCAGGTCATGGGTCTTGCAACAGGATAATGACCAAAAAAACAGCTAAAAAGACCCAAGAATGGCTAAGAGGAAAATATTGGACTATTCTGAAGTGGCCTTCTATGAGCCCTGACCTAAATCCTATTGAGCATCTTTGGAAGGAGCTGAAACATGCCATCTGGAATAGGCAGCCTTCAAACCTGAGACAACTGGAGCAGTTTGCTCATGAGGAGTGGGCCAAAATACCTGCTGAGAGGTGCAGAAGTCTCATTGACAGTTATAGGAATAGTTTGATTGCAGTGATTGCCTCAAAAGGTTGTGCAACAAAATATTAAGTTAAGGGTACCATCATTTTTGTCCAGGCCTGTTTCATGAGTTTGTTTTTTTAAAATAATTATGTTGAAGCATGTTTGAAAAGCAATGTCTGACTTTCCCTTTTTCATTTTCATAGAATTTTTATTCATTATTACCATTATTACCATTTTGGGTTTTTCTTTCATTAACCAAGGGGTACCAACAATTTTGTCCACGTGTGTAACTGTTGCCATGTTCCAGTAAACATAATGAACAAAAAGATTAAAAAGATAAAAAATACAACGAAAAAAGATGCCATTAATTACTGAGGAACAGCTGGTAGAGAGCAAAAGACCAGATGTCTAAAGCTGAAGATGGAAAACTAAATTTGTGTACAAATGCAGAAATGTATGTTTTTTTTTTACCATTGCACAAACCTGGACAGATACACATCACATTTTTTTTCCAATCCGTTCAGTTTTTCCTATTCTCTGTTACATTTTTTTGAATTGTTACATCACAGTATTTACCACATAATTTCTAAATAAGGTCATGGACTTCCGGCTGACCAATTGCATGTATCCGCCATTTTTCTTTCTTGCTGTGATTTTGTAGTCCAAGCTCAAATATGCAGAAGGTGCAAGAGGATAAGTCTAAAGCTTGTTGGGTATATTAACCCGCACACTTCATGACACCGTCCCCAGCATCAGAACCTCTTCAAAGTGCGGGGTTAAACTTTATTTTTCATGTAAATGTAC